>VZSR01003803.1:49477217-49517810 GCA_013398615.1 Brachypodius melanocephalos
CTGCCAGCCATGGTGGAAGCTTCCAGCAGCTTCTCACAGAACCCACCCCTGTACTGCCCCCACTACCAAAACTGGACCATGCAAACCCAATACAAAATTACATGAACTGACAAGGCTATTCCAGTACAGAATCTTAGAGAATTTGGTCAGAGTTTGGAAGTAAAAATGTGCAAACACCTTTTCCTCAGGGACAACATTTTTATGCTGCTCTGGTACAGGAGAGAAGCCTCCAAGACATCTATACAATCACCATTGCTATAATTCATGTCTGCCCTCATTCACCATCTACTTCTGACCCTGAAAAACTCCTCATAGCTAAAATTCCTCTCAGAATTGTTGTATTTTTGTGGCTTATTTTCTGCAAAACTACTTGCTACTGTTCAAGTATATAGTGCAGTGGGTTCCAGACTACACCCACCCAGGCATGGTTCATCAGCCACTCTGTCCTAATTAATTGTTTCAAGTAGTGCCAAGCTTAACATTTTTTAAATTATCAATGGTTTTGGCGGGGGGGTGTTTTGGGGGTTTGTTTGTTTTTGTTTGTTTGTTTATTTGTTTTTCATTTTTACAAGACAGGTCTTAATATGAAAAAATTCTGAAAATAAAAAGTAAAATATTCAGACTCCAGCAAGTTACATTCCTTCAGTTTAAGAACTTTCCAGAATATTTTTATTTAGAAATATGTTTGGATCAATGGTGACCAGAACAGGCTGTACTTTGCACTTATTAGTGGGATAGAAAAAACTGATAAGAACAGGCATTTGGGAATTTAACAGGGTATACCCTTCTATCTTTTTTTTTTCCTTTCTTTCTTTCTTTCTTTCTTTCTTTCTTTCTTTCTTTCTTTCTTTCTTTCTTTCTTTCTTCTTTAAGATGAGGAGAAGCTGTTTTATATTTCTCATAAGATGCATTTGTTATTCATTTTTAGAGGACTAAAAAGATCAAAAAATGTGCTAAAACTTCTGGAGATCAATTCCACCCCCAGCATGTTTTTCTTGGGTTACAGTGCTATATCTTCACCCACTTGATATCTACTGTGGGGAATGCCCTTTTGAAAGTGGGTATCTATTTTGAGAGAATAGCCATGGTTACAAAAAAGGCCCTAAATTTTGTGTTCAACACAGCAAAATGGTCTTTCTTCAAGAGGAGATATGTACAGTGACCTTCGTCCTGCAACACCACAGTCTTGTGGTTGAAACACTTTAAAAACATGACAGTAAGTATTTTGTGTCACACTATGGAGAGCTTGTAGTTCAAATTACTCACTTGCAAATTCACATGCAACTACACAAATTGTGCTAAAAAGGAAACTTCCTCTGCTTCTGTCTACATTTAAACAAAGGCTCTGGTTAATGAAACGGGGAAACCTTGTGTGAAGTTCTGAATCAGGGACACAAGCTTTTGTGTAAGTACTGAATACAGGAATCCTTGGCTCCTTATACAGAGAAGAACAAGTGCCTTGCTCAGACATCTGAAAGCACTTCTCTCTCCTCCTGCTTTGAAAGCCTAGGCACCTCACCTTGACTTAGGAAGTCATGGCAAAGAGCCTTGCATTCATTACATTGTCACATCCGTGTCACAGGCTCAAAATATGTCTGTGTCTATGCAGATCCCGGTCCTGAAGGTTTTTCCCCTAAGACAGCTTCTGTGATTCTCTCCCTTGTTATGTTACAATCTTCCCTACCCAATGGAACTCCTACAGTTTCTTTGACTCTCTAAAGGCTATTTTCTCCCTTCTGCTTAATTCAATATCTCTAACATTTGTCTTATACTCCCTGCTTTTAATTTTGAGGCACTTGGTGCTAAGAGATAAGCCTGTGGCAGATGTAATTATCCAGCAGTGTATTAGTCACTTGTTACTGCCACCTACCTGCCTCTTTCGTACTAGTGTTTCCACTGGGAAGGGAGAGATTGGAAAGCCTTTCATCTTCCTCATAATTATTTCTTCATAAAAAATAGCTGTGTGGCAGCTAGACACAAAACCCAGAAGTTTAAATCTGAGACTAATCAGTTCTGTAAATCAATAGATTTTAATTGCAGGACCTACCTCATGCTTTACCTCTATTGCAGGCATCACCATGTTGACTTTTTAAACTGAAAACAACAAATATAGTCATCTAGTTTAGCCACAGGGTTTTACTATTTACTGCAGGCCTGAGCCTTCAGCTAGACCCAGACACATCATTCAGTAATCCAAAGCTTAAAAAAGCTTAGAAAGTCAGAGTATAACTGAAGTATAAGCTTTACTGTTTAATTTTTGTAATACTTTTGCTTCAGTTTCCTGGTTGTAATTTTCAGTATTTGCAGCTCTTTGGCAGGCTTTTTATCAGCTGTAGCTGAAACCCATAGTGCATTTGGACAAACAGATGCTGCATCTGAGGACCACTAGCTGTCTTCCATCCAGGGTAGTAGAGTGGATTAGGACAGGTGGGTAAGCAACAGGTGAACCATCCTAGATCATAAGGATACTTGGCAACACTGTACAGAGGCTTCCAAACACCTCTGTGTAGACACCAGTTAACAATAATCACTGAATCACCAGTTGGACCTGAAATTACTCTCACAGTTGCTTCCTTGCATTAAGCCTCTGGTTTCACACGGGTTTACTACTTCCAATACAGCACTAATTGTGTGTTGGTTCCATTCTCCTCATTCTGCACAGAAATAAAAAAAATTCTGTCAGCAAGACTGATGTTTCTGCAGTGTTTCTGCACTTTCAAGTGTTTCTGCAGAATTTCTCTCAGATATTCATGACCTCATTCAGCTTCCCTCTGTGCCAGCCCGTGCTGGATCTGCAGAGGGTTTGTGCAGCATCACTCTAGAGGCTCTGTGTCACTCTTAGAGCTCTCAGTAATGGGAATGAGTTCAGGGAGACCAGGGCCTGGTTTGCATGCAGCAGTTCAGGAGTTTCTGAATGGCACAGTTACTGACTGGAGTTCCAAACTGTGCAAAGGGAATACTTCCAGACACACACAGCCAGATTCATGTGACACCACACTTGAGTTTAGAAGCCCAGCTCACAGAAATTGGCTCTGCACTGACTTAGCTCACTGCCTTTGCAAGGATTAATGGAGTGATTAATCAGGAACCGGATAAACGACCCGCAGATAATTCACAGTTGATTATAGTTTCTTTTATCTGCCTCTGCTCCTGGATTGAAATTTTATGTAATGCACAAGCCAAGAGTGTTTCTGCTAAATTCATCGTGGATATTTGCAATCAAGATCCCTTAACACAGCTTGGTATGAATGTTAACTTTTGCTCAAGGTAGTATGGAAATGATGGGGTTATTGTAGGTCAGTATAAAATGAAAGGATGTCAGACTAACTGCGCAGCTTCAGCCAAAGCTGACACTGATATTTTTAAGATCCTGTTCATTGAAGGGAAATCTTGCTCTTTTGGGGATTGCAATTTGCAGAGGTATGGACTTGTTTGGTTTTAAAAATGAGCCTCCAAGATGGAAAAAGACAAAAAACTTTTCCACTTTACAATGGAAACATATTGTCTGAGGAAAAATATTTCAGTTGTGCAAAACCAATGGCACAAAAGGATGGACATGGCTTATAAAGAACCTTGAAGCTCTTTATTATTTTGTCCCCTGATGTTAACTCAAAGATCTGATGGATCCTACCTTTGCAATGTTTGAGCAGAACTGATAGCCAACAGATTATTTTGAGAAATATCAACACCTTAATTAGAAGTTTCTGTGAGAAGAAAAATTACTTTTCTAAATTAACTGCTGGTTTTATGTAATTGCAAATAACTGTACAGACTCCAAGAAGATGGTTCAGTTAAAGACCATGCTGTGCTAAACTAATATCACAAGGGGAACAACCTTTAGACATATTGTATTAATGTAGTAAATGAGGGCAAAAAGGCCTTTAGAGACTGAAAAAATAACCTATAACAATTCACAAAAGAACTCAGGTTTGCAGCTGTGCCTATGAGCTGCTCTACAACATGTTTACTGCTTTATCACTCTTGTAGGCATTTGAAATGCCATGGTAACTATAATTTTATGGATAAACTTGCCCTAAATATCTGCTGTTGTCTTCACCCAGAATCAACTGCAGCCCAGAAGCTGGTAGACATCTTGCTGATTCTCATGACCCATTAATTAAACTGCCCCTCATCTTACCTCTAGAACCCAATCTGAAAGGTGACATCAAAATTCACCTGCCCAAAGGAAAACAGAGAGTAGCTGTGCAGGGGGAGCTGCAGCTGATCACAGCATCTCACACCCAATGTGGGAAACCCATGCTCACACTCATAAAAAACTACCTCTGACAATAGAAGCAGGTATCTCACCCCTTGTTTTTCATATGTTGTCCCCATGACAGGAATTCATGGCCTTGCGGTTCTCTCCCAAGGGCATGAGGATAGAAAGATGCAAATCCATCTGAAGTTGGTATATTCTGGATGTAAAGGGAAAATGAAGAGGAGGGAGGAGTCCAACCTGAAACACCACAAAAAGGTATATTTTCTACATGGGATCTGTGCAGTTCCCTTTGTAAATCATCCCATCTTATCGACTGTATGCATCATTTATACATACATATTGGGTCAGGGGTATTGCTGTAGGAACATCTAGACCCTAGTCCCAGTGATTTTGGGATTAGACCCAAGTAATCTTAGAACACATGTACAGAAACAACAGCCTTGGGCCCCTGGTGGACTCTGCAGTAGAGACTCTAGAAATTCTAATCACCTCAGTCTTAGGTGGATTATCAGAATTACCAGTTTGTTTTTACCTACTTAGATTCCATTTAGATCTTGTTTTAAAGTACTTCATGTCTGTCTTCATAAAAATGGCTGTGGAATTAAAAGAGTGGGATTCATAGATGAAGACAACTCTGTAATAGTTATGCAATTTGAATTTGTTTTGGTAATATGTCTCTAACTTGTCCATAAATGTCCCACAAGATGTTAGCGTTGTAGTCTTGTGGCAGAGAAACAGGAAGCCTTGAAGAAAAAGAAGTAATAAATACTCAATTTTTTAATCTACAGGCTTTTAACCCGTTTACAGCAGTCGATTTCTTGCCCATTCTACTCATGTTCTTATTAACTACGCTGCAGTCCTTCTTGGAAGTTAATATTTTATTTTAATAGCACATACTACCACCTGCTGTAAGCAATGGAAATTGCCTTTGCAATTTCAGAGATTTTTAAAGCTGCATTAGGCAGCCAACCTTAGATTTCAAATACAGACAGATTGTTGGCATCTCTTTCTGATGCTAATTTAATTAGCTATTCATCCAAATATTTTCTAACCCTGAAAGCTTCCTAGTTATATATGATTTGTAATATCTGGGATTCAGAAGTCTCTAAGAAGAATGGAAATTTAGGAAACAGTTCTGTTGTAGACATGAAACTGATTATAAATTATTTAAGTAATAATTATGAAGATTAACCATTTCCAAATACAGAAAAACTACTTCAGAAATTAGCAATTGATTCAAGGTGAGCAGATTTTTTTTATAAATCAAACAACAAGGGATCAAACATTCAGAATATTAATTATTAAAATATTTATCTTTTTTACCCCATTGCCCATTTGACTCAAAGAAAGGTTAAGAAATGTGTAGGAAATCAAAATATCTCTTTATTACTTGTTAGAATAAGAATATTTTAGGGACAAGGGATACATTTCATGTGGCTATTTTAATATGTATTTCTCTGGGGTTTTTTTTCCTGGTATATTTGTCCAACTCTAAACAAAAAGCTTATTATGAGTAAACAACTCTTTCGCCAAATCCTCAGCAGGTATAAATCCATGTCAGTACTATCAAGGCATTGGTTTAGGCTGTTTTCACAATCTGGAAAATGGTTTGTTATGTCCATTCAAGATTTTGGAGGAGGAACAAAAAAAAATTTGAGTATAGGGTAGAGGAGAAAGAAGGCAGAAAGAGGTTTATGTAGTATCAATAATCTGCATGTGTATATGCAGTGCTTATGCTACATTAGAAAGTACAAGTGTAGAAAGGGATAATAAGAGAAGCCAAACACATTGTCCTGCAGCAAATCCAGTCTTTGTTCTAGCTTCTACAGCTTGCTTTTTGTAAAAAAAACCAAATCCTAATCATCTTGTCCCTGCTGCCAGTCATTCCAGCACATGGCTGTCTTGCAGCTGTAGAATTTTCCTTCTTCTCAGTCCACACAGAGAGCCCAAATCCACACCAGCTGTGGGCTGCCAGGTGGTGATGCAGAGCAGAGTCAGCCTCATGCTGAGATGACCTTGGCTGGACACTTGTGCTGCACTGCTCTCTGGAGCTGAGGAGCACTGTTCTGGTGTTTCCGTGGTGTGGGACAGTTTGGCCTGGAATGCAGCAGGAGCCACCAGAGGCATAAGGACAGCAGGAGGCAATGGCAGCTCCCTCTAGATTCCCTTCTCCTCCTGTCCATGTCAGCAGCCACTTTCCAACAGTGAAACCCAGCAGTGAAAACATTTTCCTGGCAGCTGGCACGTCTGGTGACATAGCCACACCAGCAGACTGGAGGGAACAGAGGAGTCTGTGCCATGCACATGGACTTGCAGCACATCTTGCACTGAGGGTGATGTAGGTCGGGCCGTGGAGAAAATGTTCTGCTCCGAGCGTAGCATGAGCACACACACAAGGGAAATTTGGGGTTCAGAGTACTGCTAGAGCTGAGTACTTTTCTACCTCCTTGTCTCATGACCTAGGCAGCCCCACACTGCAGGGCTAGAACACCAGTTCCCTCACCAGCCCATGCAGGTATTCTCTGAGGTTTTACAGTGGTTAGAGCATAACAAAGGCAAAACCAACATCTGGCCAAAAACATGGAAAGGATTTTCCCCCTCAGTGCAACCAACTGCTTAGGCCATTGTGTACTTTTTCACCACATACCCATGCCAATAACAGGAACAATTTGTTTAGTTCTAAGTGATTGTATTAATGTCAACAATGAAAGTAAGAAATTATTTATTTTCCTTTTTTATTTATTTTGGTTTTATGATCACTGGTCTTGTCCCTTTACTTTTTCTTTTCTTTACGAGTGCTACTTGCTCCCACTGTTTTACCCCTTAACCCCACCATAACTGCTCCTCTTGCTCTTTTCTCTTTGCCCAGGTTGGGCAGCCCCTGGACACATTTTCTTGGCAATTTCAGGCATCACTTCAAGCATTGTCTCTCCAAAATGCCTTCTTTTTTCCCCCTAATATCACTGTTCTGATTTTCTTCTTTTTTCCCCCATTATATTTATAGACTTGAAATCTTTCAGTCATAACCATTATCTTGCTCGACTTGATTGATTTCCTCATGGTTTAGTAACTCTCAAAGATCCCTTTTTCTAACTGTTACAATGTCAAAACATTTTGCCATATGTTCATGCATTGCTTTCAAAAGCCCCATTGCCTTCCTCCTTAGAGCAGAGCCTTTTTTGTATGAATACGCTCCAGCAGCAGTGCTAGCATATGTCATCCCTGGAATAGCATTGGAACACACCTCACTTGAGACTTGTCTATCCTGAACATTGTGGAAAACTGTGCATGCTGCCTTGGATCCACTGCACCAGGAAATGTAAAGGTCTCTCCTTCCATCTGTTGGAGAATGGGGAGAGACAAGGCTATTTCAGTTTGCTTTACTTGATATTTCCTTCAATGTCTTGCTGTGAGTCATCCTTCAGTCAGAATTAGCTTAATAAATTGGAGTAAAGAAAGATTTGAGAAAGACTACAAGCAAAGGGTTTGCTGGGGGACTCCAGGTGATTTGTGCTTCTTGTTACCCTCTGCGACAGTTCTGTCAGTAAGACTTTTTTTGTGAGAGGAGAAATTATGCCTGAAAGTTTTAGGCTATCAAATTAATCTAAGTAAACTTCCCTTGTAGAATAAGACATAATGGAGTTACCGGTCATGCCTCCCTTTCCTAGTCATTAGTGACAGTAATTTTTAACTTTCTGATCTCCTTTTGAGGCAATCTTTCCCCATTTCATTACTGACCTGTCCCTCTGGACAGGCTGGATAGGTTGGTTGAGACCAACAGCAAGAAGTTCAAGACCAGATGATCAGATATTGGAATGGGCTGCCCAGAAGGCAGAGGATTCATCCTCCCTGGAGATATTTATGGAAAGACTGCACGTGGCACTCAGTGCCATTGTCTGGTTGACAGAGTGGTGTTGGGTCATAGGTTGGACTCGATGATCTCAGAGGTCTTTTCCAACCTAATTGATTCTGGATGATTCTGTCCCTAAATTAATTTCCTTCCTCTTTTCCACTCTCCCCTCCATCTTTAAATGCATGCTTTCCAATGCTTTTTCTTATCTTAAACATGAAGCCTAAAACTACTTGTTCCCTTAAGACCTATCCCATATTTTGACTACCTGAATCTGGGAATAAACCCCATGTTGTTGCAGGAAACAGCTAGTGCTACAAACTGCACCGTACTAGTAACAGATGCAACTATTAATTATTCAGGGTTTCTGAGCATGAAAAATAAGGATCGAAAAATTTTTGTGTAAGATTCTCTTAAATTAAAAAAATAAATTTTAAAAAGGGTTCCTGCAAAACATTGTCCTAGAAATACCAACATGTCCTTTGGGAGATGGAAATTAAGAAAACCCCACTTCTTTCTTCTTTAGTGATTGTCTCTGTCTTACACTAAAAAATTCCTGCCTCTCTGGAGAGATGCCATACCTCTTTAACTATATAGGCCATTTCTATTCATCTTGGTGTCACTTAAGAACTGTGATGTTTGTGGAGACATTTCTTGTCTTGAAGTATTTTCCTTCTCTTTCTACACTTTTTACATGTGTCATAATTTTTCAGGAAGGTTTATGTAAGTGCCTCATAAATTCAATATTTTCATATTTATAGGTACATGTGTTTGATAACACATCAGTGGCTGTGTATACACTGCTAAAGCAAGGACCCCTTCTTTCATTTTCATACAAATACATATACAAGATTAGTCAAGAGAATCTCTCTTAATGGCATTCTTTCCGTCCAAATATTTTTATTTTGCCTTGTATTTTGTTTTGGTTTAGTCAAAATAGAGTGGCAAATAGATGCATTTCAGTTTTGTTACTGTTGTCTCTGTTCTGCTGAACTCTGTGTGTTGTCTCCTAAAATACTGTCTGACAAAGAAATTGTTTCCACACGGTTTTGTGCTTTCACCCACAGAATCTCTCAACCAAATCCACCACAAATTGTCTCTGCTGTAAACGAAACAGAATAATTTGATCACAGCTAATGTAAAATAGTACCATTCAATCAAAGTCAAACTGTACCAGGTTGACTTTTGTTAGTTAAAGGGTTGGCTCAAAATGTCAGTTGTGTATAAAGATGCCCAGAATAATCTGTGCATATCAGATATGGTAACTAAAATTTAATTTTTAATCCAATCCTACACATCCTTAAATACAAGCCTTTTAAAAATGAATTCAAAAATACATGAGTCAGTAAAACGACTTACACACTTAAAATTAACCATATTTTTAAGCAGTTGGCAGGATAAGAGCAACAAAAATGCTACAAGCCAAAGCACTGAATTCCTTTGGCTTTTTTGATGGCCTTTGATCTTTCATCTACTATGAGGATGACATGTGAACAAACTGCTCTTGATGCACTAACTGACACAGGGTTTTTTGCCTGTGTTGATTTGACCTAGCACAAAGAGCAAATGCATTTTCAGCAATAAAAGAAAAATATACCTTCAGGTTTTTTAAAAAGTGGAAAACAGAAAAGGTCAATTATTACTGCAGATGCACTCCTTCTTCACTGATGATATCACCAGAATAAAAGTGATGCTCTTTCCAAGTCAGTACTTTGATACAAATCAACATCCTTCTAATTTCAAAGACATATTTATACAAATGTACAGGACCATAAAGAACATGATTATCCAGATATATTTCTCTTATCTTCTGATTTTCCTTTTCTTAAAATGTCATTTCTATAAACACAGTCATTTGGCTTTCTGCATGCCACGAAGGTAAAGGTAAATTTTAACTCTTGATTTATATTTCAAATACTCTGCAACTCTTTCTGCATATTAGTAATAGCCAGGTGGCACATCTCACTGAATACATCCTGAAAGCTCTGAGTATCTGTAATGCCTCTCTTAGTACTCATACAGGCATAAGGAAACAAAATTATACACAGGTGCATATAGAAAAAGGATTGCTTTTTCTATTTTGACTATGAAGAAGGCATGACACAATAAGCAAGGATGTGGGCGTGCCTGAGAGGTCACCTACATCCAGGGCTTAGACACAGAACTCTAGGCTACCCAGAGGCATTTCCATCTAGTTAAAATGTATAGGTGGAATGTCTTCTGGAGGAAGACACCAGTTTAATATATGTGTACTTATATATACATATATACAAAGCTAATATGTATATATGTATATAAGATATATATGTGTGTGTGTATATATAAATATATATACAGTGACAAGTGAATCCATTGGCTTTGTGTTGCTTTAGATTGTAGAAGAATACTCGAGAAGTATTGTTTTTGCATTCTGCATTAAGCTATTACTGGATGAAACATATAACCAGCTCCTGAAGCAGAGCTGGCAATGCAGTGCTCCCACACAGCTTCCACAGGTAAGTTAAAGAATGCCCATCAGGACCTTCAGCCTGCTCACCTGAGTTTCCTCTGGAAAGCTGGCACAAGTGACCCTGTAGCCTCTCAGCCACAGGGTATTTAACACAGGTCACCCACATCCTGCATGTTAACATCTGTTCTAACAACAGCCAGCATCACTTCAAAGAAACAGCAAATTTCACTGCATACCAGGCTGAACCACAGCAGCAGGTTTGCTGTGAAGTGATAACTGAGTTGAGTCCTTGTGGAGAGGTGGATGGAATATTATCAGCCTCCATCACCAACAGTGCTTGGTGCTGTGAAAACTGACATGCTGCTCTTCATAACTCAGAAGCAGGAGACAAAATGGGTTTTTTTAAGATAAGGTGCCAAGGAGCTCAGAATCATAGAATCACAGAACAGTTTTGCTTGGAAGCAATCTAGTCCAATCCCCCTGCAACGAACAGGGATGTTTTCAAGTAGATCAGGTTGCTCAGAGCCCAACCCAACCTGACCTTGAATGTTACCAGGGATAACTTACAAAGCTTTGGTAGCTTTTGGTAGTAATTAGAGAGGTCTTGTAGATGTTAATTAGAAGTCTAAACTCTGCCTGAGGTGTGTTTGTAACAGATAAATCCTATTTTTGCAAGTTTAACAAAATGTAGATAACAAAGGGCTTTTATGACAAAGGACTTAGAAAACAAGAATGATACAAGGTGAAAATTCTCACATCTTTGGAACTACTACAAATTAGGAGGTAAAGGCCAGCCTATGCAACCTGATCAGTATCTTTCAAACATGCATTTTCTCATTAAATGTTTCACTCCAATGGTGCCATAATTCATACTCTGGTCTTACTCACTTCTGCGCTTGGGAATGCTGACTGATGATTCAAGAACTGTGGATTGAATACTTCATTTATGTAACCTTTTAGAGCCTAGGTAATTTCAAAAACATAGAGTAATATCTTTGCTTTATATTTGTGCTCAGAAAGTTATGTTACTTCAGCAGATTTTTTTCAGTTATATTTCAGCTGAATTTTCATGTACAAATGTATTCCCTAAGTTGAGTGATCATAAGGCTTTAAATGTCAACTCAGTATTCATGAGGAATCTTTTGTCTGCATTAAGAGCCAGCTGCTGTCAGTGATATTGGGTTAGAGAGCACAAGAACAGCCAACCAAAAAAAAAAAAAATCCAAAGTCATTGCTTGATTTGATTGTTATTCACTTTTAAGTGCTTTCATTCAACTCTGATTGCTGTAGAATTTGTCTGCTTTATGAGTGTCTTTAAAAGGAGACATTGATGTTTTATGCTGTCTTAAGTGCTAACAATCATTGCTGCTAATGAACACAGACTCATTAATGTCTAAATCATTCACAGCACAAGGGTGTTTCTTTCCCTCTTCAGTTTGCTTTTTCTGGGACAATTAATATTAGCTACTACATCTGTTTCCAATACCATCCATGAATTTTAGTTTATCCTTTGCATTACAACACTAAGTTTTTCACTGCAAAGGCAGAGTTTTTTATTCTGGAGAAGAATTTTTATAACCCCCCTTTCTATCCGTAGAAAAATACATTTTTATTTTTAAATTTTGTTTAATTCTTACATCTATAACTTAGAGCTCTTTTAACTCTTCCCTAAATGAAAGCTGCTATTATTTTAGTGTAAAAACTACACTGTGAACCACGAAGGAACCAGACATACCTCTTGGGCACAGGACTATTAAAACTGACAACATTACACAATGACATTACCAAATCATGGGGGAACAAGTTAAAGAAGAAATTGTATCATCATACCTGGTTTTATATTTAGATCTTATATTTTGGATCCTGAAGAACAAAGCTGTCTTTTAAAAATGCTTTTTGGTGACATATTATTGTGACCATTCAAGGAAAAACACAGCACTGCCAAGGACTTGGACTGAACCACAGCCCTAAAATTTCTGAGGAAGAAACTGCACTGTCCTGAGAAAAATGAATACTCTGAAACTGCATTACCAACAAAAATATAAAATTAATAGTTTTTCGGAATGGTGGGACAGTGCAGAAACCCTTCATCCCACATACTATCCAGTAACTCTGGTGAAGCACTGGGATACCACCTAAACCAAACCATAATCGAATCACATGATTTTGTTAGGAATTTCTATTGGTTATCAAATCACTCTCCCTATGCTCTGAGCTTGGCAGTTATGTAGCTTATGGAACTAAAAGGAACAATCTGTGGAACAGTTTTTTGTCTATCAATCTCCTTTCCTCATATTTGCGTCTTTCTGTTCAGGTAGAAATTGCCTTCTTATATGAGCACTCTCCTTTTATTTCCATTCTATTTAGATTCACTGAATATTCATTAAAAGGATGTGATAGTATTGTATTTTTAGTATCTTTCTCACTAAATAAAAATGACAACCAGCACCACATTACAGAAGACAGTAACATAGCAGGAGTGTGCTAGACTCAGAGGCTGACTAAACAACAACACAAATAAAAATCATGGCATTTGCAAGAGTGGTGTGTATCATGACACACATCATGCACTGCAGCAATGCTGAACATACAGAGTTCTCTGAGCAACAGAACCAGATGAAAGTGGTTTCAAAGAGTTTTGCAGATTAGTGATTAGATACTTTGATGCCTAATGAAGTATGAGATTTTCATATGGTTGGGCATTCATTGTTCCCTCTTCACGTGAGCACTAAGCAGCAGAGACTGGAGCAGGAGGAGCAGTGTCACAACCAAAGAAGCTTGTGTTCCTGCTTCTGTGCCTTGAGTGAATTGACTCCATGAGAAAATGAAAAAAACTGTGAGAATTTCTTTTGGCACCTGAAATATTTTCTTTCCAGGATAGGTACATAGACACTTTCCCTCATAGAGGCCATTACCACCTTCTTTTTCAAGCATCTCCCATATGGAGCTTGGGCAGAGGAGTGGGCAGAGAGAAGGATACCACTATTATTTGGGAAATTTGGATAGAACTGGCTCATTGGTTCAGAAGTTGCTATATATGAATAGACACAGACACAGGCATTCACATTTTGATTGCTCAATGTTTGTTCTTTTCAGGCACCTTGATTGAAAATGTGAAGGGAGGGAGAGAGAATAAGTAAATAATCTGCTTTTTATGTAAAGAGGTCTGACTCCTAACAAACTGCAGTTCCTTTCATTTTGCCTCTGAGTTCTCACTTTATGGTTAACATATAATTCTCATAGGGAGAAAAGAAAAGAAAAAAGCAAGTCTCTGGAAAGACAATTTTATTACACACAGCACTTAATGCATGCAGCTTCTCTCTGAATTCAAAATAAGTGTCTTGCAAGTTCCATTAAATATATATATATATATATGTTTTATGAATGTATCTCCTTCATAAAACCATCCCTCTCTCACAGGATTTCAGCTGACTGTGTTTCAAGAATCCAAGGCTTACCTCTGGTAAAGAAACCTGGCTCAGACTTCTTAGGAAATTGCTAAGTTGGAAGAAAGAGCTGTGACAAGATCTGCAGAGTGGAACCGTGTGAGACAAGAAAGGTAAAGTTGACAGTGGAGGTAGAATTATTGAAACTGGGTCTGTGACTGGTTCAGAGACTCTGAAGGGAAAAACAGCAACGTGGAAAAAACTCTGAAGGAAGAAGAAGGTGGTGAAAGAGAACTCAGGAAGAGATGAAATCCAGAAAGCATCAAGGGCCAACCTTGGTGCCTTTACCTGACCCAGGATCTTCCTGACCTGACCTCATTATTGACTCCTGGCTATCTCTCCCTGGAGTCTGTCACATGGGGAGGGGTGAAGGCTGAGCACAGTAACATTTAGCCTAGCTCTTTATTAGGTAGCTAACATCTGTATGTGCCAAGCAATGAGTAATTGTTATATAGTTTATAGCTGTATGTGTTATGCTGTCGTAGTCTCTTTGCAAATAGGAAAAGGTGTCCAAAGTGCTACAAACAGTTACATCAACTGGGTACAGCAAACAGGTCTGAGTGGCTGTGGGTGCCACCAAAACCCAAACAGACCAAAAGCAATTGGTGGCAGAGCTTGGACAGGGAGAGAATTTTGAGGTATAACTTCTAAGAGAGAAGGAGTTAAATGATCTTTGCTCTCCACTGCATGGTCTTGTCTTTGAAGGGGCTGTTGAAGGGGAAGGCCTAATTGTAACTGCTCAACAGGGTAATTTGTGGCCAATTAATGATCTAGAATGCAGGGCTAGAAGGCCTAACTGCAAGAAAAGGTTAACCTCTCTGGAAGCAGGAATGCCAAAGACAGACAGACTTCTTGTGAGGGAAAAATGGTTCCCTGGGTAATGAGATGAGAAACAACCTCAGTTTCGCCTTATAAACCATCCTGGAATGAGAATATTTGAGGGTGCAAGCTTAGGGGTGACCTTTGGACAGCAGAGCTGGGCTGGGAGACAGACCTACAGCTGGACTGATGTGCTACATGCAACCACTATCAGGATTAGTGCTGATGCAAGCGTTCATAAGGCATCTGCTTATGACAAATCTATGGAGACTCCATGTAGAACTGCATATACTGGTAGAACTCTGGCCAATATTCATTAACTGTTTCTCTTTTATATTTAAGCACACATATGTGTTTAGTTGAACTCTAGTGGTACCATAAAAATTCCTCAACACTGTATGTATCTCATTTTCAGACTGCACCCCTGTACCTTTTATCATTTCCTAATCATTCAGGAGAAATATGGCAGCTGACAGGTAAGCTATTGCCCCAAAACTATGACCTGACACTTTGGAAATTTACAGGTATTTTCAACCAGCATAAGAACTGTGGTGTGAGAAGTCTCTCTCTTTTAATTGGAGACTTTAATGGAAATACAGTATCCGCATCAGCCCAAGAATTCTCATTACATCCTGTTGGTTAATGGCTGGGGCATTTATATGGATTGCTATATCAGTTCCTACCATGATTTATCAACAATGTCAAACAAATAAACAGCTTTGAGAGCAGGGACTCTTCCCACGGCAAACACTCCACTCATGAATCCAGGTTAAAAACCCATTCAAAAATCTGGTTTAAAAGCCATTCAAAATGTTTACCAGCCCTTTTTAAAGAATAGTATATGTTCATCCAGATTTAGGAAGAATTCAAGTTCTGTGCCAGCCTTGCCTTAGATATCTAAATTTGAAGGAAAAAAGAAAGAAGTAAATTTCTTTCAGTTAATGAGATTTTTTCTTTGCCCTTAACAGTGTGTTCAATCCAATTATTAAAATTATTAGAGAGATGCCACTGGCTGAAGTAAGGTGCAAATGAGACCATATGCTGAAGTCAATAATACAGATTTTTATTTAACAGTAATTGTGAGGTAGAGAGATAGACATAGAGATAGAAAGAAATAGGAGAAAGAAAGAGAAAGAATAAGAGTACAAAGGTCTATAGTCATGCCCTGTTGGATCCTGCCACAAGAATTGACTGTTGCAACTTCATAATCTGTTGGTCAAAGTGATGGTCTCTGTCTTGATCCATCAGGGATGGGAGAAACCCACAAAACAACATCTACTGGGTTTATATGTGCTCAGGTTTAGGTGGGAATGCACAGGTACCTTCCCTGGGCTATGACGGTAGGATTTCTGGAGTTTCACACTGAAGGATGTAATTCTGTGGATCATGGGACACTTCAAGAGTCTTTGGTGGTTTAAGACCTTACAGCTGCCTCTCAGATCAGCACAGCTGAGTCAACACTAAGCCATCAGAAGGGGTGAATACCTTCAGGCCATTTGTGAATGTCCAGATACTTCCCCAGAGGAGTTTTCATACCTGAGCCATTATGTAAGGGAGGACACTGGCATGACAAAAAGCACTATTCTGCCTTATGGGATTTGCCTCTTACCAGCCTTCTCCATTATCTTGTTTAACACTCAGCTGTAGCCTCCTGTGATGAGTTGCACTGCCCTCTGCACCTGGGCACTTAAGAGTCCAATGGTTTCAGTTATTACCCTGTCCAGTCTCTCACACAGTGTTTCACCCAGTTTGTGGGGTTTATAAAGGCCTCTTTTCATATAATGGGCTCTTAATCAGAGAATCAGGCAGCTGGATGTTTCATTTCAATACAACATGCTACCATGGTAGCATGGTCCTCCCATTCCTGGGAAACACTCAAATCACAGACTGCAAATAACCCAGGTGGAATATATAGAAGGGTGAAAACTCTTTTCACTGTTCTCCCAAAACATGGGTCATGCATGATTAAGAATGTCAAGGAGAAAGATGTATGAAGAGTCAAAGGGAATCAGATTTCACTTTTACAGATGTCTGTGGGACAGATTCAGGCAGGCTTTCTGTCTCTGAATTTCTGGGGTATGTGTTGACCATTTTACAAAGAAGAACTGCTGGGAAGAGGATCCACTTTATCTCTAGAAAGTTTTCACAGAGCACTAGCTTACAGCTGCATGAACAGGCTGGACACCCAAATAAGTGTTCTGTATGATACCATGGAAGTGAGGGCAGTTTTTGCATAAGTAACTGGACACAGGCAGATCTGATTTCTCTCTGCAGATCTCCAGAGGCCGTTTAGCAAATTTAAGCACTTTTGCTTTGAAGCTAGATGCACATAATGTTGATGGGTCAATGCTTAAGTTAGAAGGATATATCAGCAAAACTTATTTCTTCCTTGTGATCATTTTGAACCTGCTCACAGTATATTCATCCATGTAAAACAGCCAGTCCAGCCTATTTGTTTTATACACAGAAATTATTTCACACCATTTTCAGCGCAGCACATACTGCTTAATGCTGGTGCATAAACTTCTTTATTTGCATTTAACTAACTTCCAAGTTGTCCTGATAAACATATTAATTGAAATAGCTTCTCTGCCTCTTTCAACAGCATTTAAAACAAGAAGGGTTCTGCAGGGTGCAACCCCACCTAAAAGGAGGATAAAATGAAGGATAGAAGAGAGGCTGGGGTTAGAAGTGGTTGTGGTGTGGAGGGGGAAATTAAGCTGACTAATAATGAGAAGGCTGTTCCTGCTTGAATACTGATGAGCCAAGTTATCTATGCTGGCCACCTGCCTAAGTATTTATTTCCTGCCAATGTTTGATTTCCTGTGCTGATCTTTGGGGAACTGTTATTGTATGAATGCTGCTAAATTATTTTAATCTTTATTTTAATTCCTGTAAGCTTTTAATATAATTGTAAAAGATAATATGTGATTTGTGTGTTGTCTGATTGTTAAAACCTTTGTGCAGTAATAAATGAGTATTGAAATTCCCTATGGAAATTTTGGAATATAGCCAAAGGGCAGATAACTGTGGGTGAAGGCTTAAGTGAACAGCAGCAAAGCGTTGCCACTGCCCTTGGTGGAGATGCACAGAGAATACTCTGGTTATGTCAACATAGCACTCTTTATCTCTCCTCAGCCTGTGTAAGAGGCAGCTGTGGTCTCTTTTCTTGGCCTCTGTGCACTCATTTTGTTCTACAACTGGAGGGCCAGTCGTGAACCCTTGTCTTCTCACGAGCTCAAATTCCCGCAGCAGAGCTGTGCCCGTGCTCAGGGACCACAAACCCCAGCCACCTCCTCATGTTTCTTGTCTGCTGCTGAACATAATCCAGGACATAGCATATATTTTCCATGGTCTGAAGGCCTCTTCTTCATGTCAGATGCTCAACTTGGGCTCAATTCCTCATCCTGACTACACACATCATTGGCACAGGCCTGCCACTACCATGCTGTTGTCCATAATGCAGCTTGGTTTGGACCAAATAGCATTCTCCAAAATAGTGAGGAAGCACCAGCTAGGATGGCCTGACCTACGCTACGGGTATAGCTTTTACATGACCAGACTTTTTTAAGAAATGAGAACTTTTGCTGTACTGATGAGGAACAGCTGGTGGTGGCTGGCAATATAGTTTAAAGAACTGGAACTAGGAACTACTTCTGTCTAGTGTAGGCAGCAGAATGCAAGAAATGGTCTGTGCTGAGTCCTGGGAACTTCTTGTTTCTACTGACCAAGCAAAACTTCCACAGTCCATTTTCTGGATGGGAAGGAAGCCTGTAAGGCACAGTCATGCCAGTGACTGTGTGCAGGTGTGTTGGCCTGGGGCAGTGTGCAGGTACAAATTCTGCAACACTGTCACAAATTTTCATTCTCTAGCCTTCTCATCCACTTCTGGGATCTCTAAAAATATTCCTCAGCATTGCTAAAGATAAATGAATAATAAGAGGGGAGGGCAGAAGAGAGCAATCCTAATCATCACATCGCTCTCTCTCAATATTTATACATATATATATATACATGTGTGCACATACATATATATATGTGTATATATATGTATATATATATATATATACACACTCTATATGTGTGTGCACATTTACACACACTCTAAGTGTGTCAGGTTTTGGCTACTCTGACTTAGAAATCCCCCTCCCCTCCATGCAATTCCTGGAGGTCACTCACATGCTGGACAGACAATCATGCAGTTGCAGAACTCCAGAGCAGGGTCATGACTGAGCCACAGTCCATCCCTGCAGCCAAAACATGGGCCAAGGGTTCAGCATCCTGAACAAACCACAGAATCATGTAAGTCAGACCAGAATTCATAAACAAAAACAACCCAGTACAAAGCATGTAATTCTAAGAGCATTTTGCACTGAGAGCAAATGTAAGCGTGATTTTGGAAAGGTTGAATTGGCTGTGTCTTCCAAAAACACAGGTGAGGAAGGCAGGTTACCCAAAACACATAGAGTAGAATATTTCTCCTGTACCATTACATATTAAGACCCAGGTCTCTTCCTAGTGGTAAAATGTTTCTTTATATCTCCCAGTCACTAAAAAAAGTTAAATATTTCAGTCTTAAAAATTTAAACATTATCTGTACTGCATCTTAGATGGCTTTACTAAGTGTCTGCCAGGAATCTGTGTGAGATCTGTATGCAGCAGCTGCTCTGTGGATAGAGCTCTTCATCATCAATCATAAGAATTTAGATAACTGATAATGAAAAAATTATTTTCAAGTTACCACATAATTCAGAGTGGAGAAAAAGGAGTAAAATTGTGGTTTTTTCTTAACTGTCTTTTATTTTTAACTTTGTTGATGTTGTTAATGCACGTGACCTCACTGCTCTACCCTGGCTGCTGCTATAGTAGAATGTCAGGCAGTCTACTCCCAGCTGTGTTTCAGTTAGAGATGTAATCAGCAAAACTGGCTATCCTGTTTATTTCCCTTCTCTTCATACAAGAGACCTGAACAATGTGATGCCTATCATCTACGTATTTACTTTAGCCTTGAATAATCTTTTTTTTATTACCCTAATAGCATTCAGAGATTTTAAGTAAAATAAAAAATAAAACAAACAAAACACCAAAAACAACAACAAAACAAAACCCACCAAAAAACCCCATCAAAACCCCAAAGCTGAGATGTATGTAACTATGTTTGGTATAATTATATGTGAACATGTTTACAGGGCAGACTGAAGCATAACAGAGAGGTATGTGAATTATCTTTAAACTGTATGTATAAATTCATTCCACTTTGGCAGCACACAGGTCTGACATATAAAATCTATAATACACCAGTCAAAAGAGGCTAACTCAAGAGTGAAGCTGTGGGAGACCTAGAAGAAAAAAAGCAACCACAAGACTTTAGCTGAGACTAGCTGTGTTACACATCTATTTGCTGTCTCTTGCTTGAATACACGTATTTATGCACCAACAGGAACTCCTATCCAACTGCCTTTGACCAGACAGTTACTGCATTAACTGCAGGTGTAAGATGTGCAGGCTAAAATCATAGATTTCAGAGAACATGTTGCCTCTGCTTGCTGCTGTTGCTGCTGTAGCAAAGTCTGCTGAGCCTGTAGCACATTAGCTGCAGGAAGAAGCTTCCATGTGCAAGAACGTGGAGAAATCCCACCTCCTCCTTGGATGTGTAGTGTTTATGTTTGTAAAGTCTACCAACCATCACAAGAACAAGGCTGTTACTTTAGCATTCCCAAATCAAGACTAGGCAATCAGATGAAAGTGGTTAAAATTACTGGAGCCTGTTTTCACTTTCATAATTGGTACAGTTATATATCCCCTCAGATTGAAACCTAGCTTTTCTGTTCTCTCAGATATGGCTAGTATTTAAACATTTATACACAGCACTTAGACAGCTCTTTCCACTGCTCAGGAGACTGAACAAACCTTGATGTTCATGTTCACTGTAATTCAATTTGGTTTATGCTCAGGGTTTTCTTGGTTTGCTTTGTTTTTTCCTTCAGTTTAACATGTAGCTTTAAAAGTCATGCTGATAAAGAGAGTTACCTATACTAATATCTATTGTCCTGCAAATAAAGAAATTTCCATTAAATTTGCAATGTATATGTCACCACTTGACACTTTGACCATTCACAAGACACCTAAAATCAGAATGGGAAATTTAGTTCAGACCTGATTCACAGAACAACTAAGGCTGGATGGCACCTCCTGAGATCATTTAGTCAAACACTGTCCAGCTGAAGGGTCAGGTAGAGCAAGTTGTAACTGATTGCATATTGAAAGTCACCAAGGACGGAGATTTCCTCTGAGCAACCTGTTCCTGTGTTTCACCACCCTTACAGTAAGAATTTTCCTAGTTTTAAGCAAATGTTTCCGTTCCATTTTGTTTGTGCCCATTGCCTCTTGTACCTCGGCTGCTGATGACAACTCAAGCCTGGCATTTAAACCACCTTTCAGTCCATTTCCCTGTCTATTCATCTAGCCCATACTTCATTAGCTGTCTATGAAAATATTACAAGAAAGTGTCAGAAGGCTTCCAAAAGCAGAGAAAAACAACACCTAAAGATCTACTCTTCTCCATCAAGCTGGTCATGTAGTATAACAAAACATAAAATGCTGGACAAATTATAAAAATTTAAATTAGAACCACAAGGACCTCTATAAAAAATCAAACAAAACAACCAACCCTCTACCTGAATCTATTTCAAAAGTTAATTTGAACTTCATAAAAAGCTATAGGAATACCATAGTTAACGTAATTTAACTAGTACAGCTCTATACAGAACCAGACTATGTGAATTCATTCTATTCTGGGAAACTGTGAGGTTAAAAGAACGGAATACGCAACCCCTCACACCATACCCACTCAAAAAACAATCCTTTTTTTTTTCATGTATTTTCTTATTTCTGGCAATTTTAGTTCTGAAAAATGTATTTTACTTTATGGATAACAGGGAGAAAAATGAACTCTGGTTTCATAGCTTTACATATTTCCTCTACCCATCACATTAACAGAAGAATAAATTTGTCACTAATCTAGTGATAATTATACATGTCGAAACATTC
Organism: Brachypodius melanocephalos; assembly: GCA_013398615.1. NCBI lineage: Eukaryota > Metazoa > Chordata > Aves > Passeriformes > Pycnonotidae > Brachypodius > Brachypodius melanocephalos. The sequence goes on from VZSR01003803.1 coordinate 49,499,051, forward strand.
TTATTACATCAGTTTTCAAATATAATCATATATGCTGTGAACATTAATGCTTGTAGTTTGAACTTAAATTCAACTCCCTTTTATGTTCTCTCAAGATCCCCAAAATTACAAAGAAAGAAAAGCTAAGTCCAAAAGTTAAAAAGTCCAAAAATAATGCTAAATATATTTTTTCTAAAAGAAAATAATTCTGAAGTTTATGCCTTTTAATTTTCTTGCTTCTAGAAAGGAACATGGAGAAACATTATAATTATTCCTACAAGCTCCTTCACTCTTAGGTTTGTATAGTAAGTCACACTTATGGAGTTCTCTCATTCCTATCCCCTTATAGAAAAAAAAAATACTGTAAAATTTTACAGGCCCATCTATTGTTCTGTGGTACAACAGCTGTTACCAGCTGGAAATGCTTTATGCTCAATTGAACTGTGTTAAAAGGCATTTCCCTAGTCACCTTCAAATGAACATTTTTAAATCTTTTTATGACACTTTATAACTTCAGGTCCTTCTTTTGAAAGAATTCAAGCTGCAATTACATACAGATTGGAAAGATTAATGGCTTTTGACTGTATTTTAACAGAAAGAGTAACACAAAGTATTACAAAAACCCCATAAGCAAACTACAGAGCTTTTTAAAATTTCTCACCAGATTACTGAGATGCCATAAACAGAATAGTACATCTTACCTGTTATTTACTATAGTTGACAGATTTTGACTGATTTCACTTGAATAAGTGGATCTTCTGCTTTTCAAGAATATTAATAGACTCTTAAAACATATATATGTACTCTTTCAGAAAAGAGTAACTGGAAATTGAGCAACAGGAACCACACAGTTTTAAGTGTTTCACCAAACAGATGTACTACAGTAAAAAGGTGACAAACTTTCCACAGTTTTTGAATTTACTTTTGGAAAGGACTTCACATCCAAACTAAAGACCAGATGAATATCAGGGGGACAAAAGAAGGGTGAGGATTTCCGTAACAGAGAGAAGCAAGGCTTGGGTCAAGGGGTGCAAGTGGGCTGCTCCAGGAGGGAAAGAGTGCTGAGGGAACTCCAAGGCAGAATCCTCACCAACAAAAAGCACAGTCCCACCATACATGCCCCACTCGAGAAAAAGAGCAAAGCAGGCCTGGTGACAGGAAATTTATGGACAGTGGCTATTACATTTTACCTATTGAGTATATTTCAAATAATAAGGGAGCTGCTAATATACTGAGAGATACCAACACAATTCCAATTAACCAGTACTGCAACAAATCGTTCACATAACAATTCCCAATTCTTTTATAGGAACTTTTGCATGAACATGACCACAGAAAGCATTGAAGAAAGAGGTCAGGTAAAAACTAACTCTGTGTGATCTGCCCAATTTCTGTTTGATACCAATGCTGACATAACAAGAAACAAGACCTCAACCTTTCTCCCCTCAAAGTTAATGCATGAATTATCTAACAGTAGAAATTAAGTTTTGTGCTTTTCAAAAGTGACTGTCTTTCTAAGATAAATACCAGACAGACTTTAAAAATAGATTTTATTTATTAATTATAAAAATATACATTGAACTGGATATTTGGAAACTAATCCTACAATGATTTAAGAAGCATTTTTAAAAGATAAAGTGATGGTTAATTGTAAAAGCCTAGTCCTGTCACAATTCACAGTTAAACTGTAATGAGCACAGGAGTTATTACAATTTTTAAGTAACTGATTTGTATTTCATATATAGATCAATATTAATTCATTATCACCTCAATGAAAAGTTTAGGTTCTTTTGTACAAAGGCTATCTACACAAAGAAACATAGGATCTACCAAATATCTTAAAACCAAAGTGCTTCCGAGGCTGTGTGGTGCTTAATGCTAAAAACAATGTAAGCAAATTAAAACAGTCCAGATGAAGTTTATAAATTACTGGATTCTCTAGCATACAAAACAAGTCAACAAAAACATAAATGTGATTGCAAATCGATAGCTAAACAATAGATAAACAGCAGAATCTCCATAAAATAATAAATTATTGTCTCCACTTTTAACAGTGGAGGCAAGCATTATTAAAGCTAGAACAAGCTAGCCAGTTTCAAACGTATTTTATTAATGTAAAATTTTAGATCTCTCCTGAGACCTGTTTGTGGATTAAAAGGCTTAAATTATTTATCTTGTGGTGTTTTTTTCTCTCCAACATAGCTTAGCATCCTTTTGCTTCTGCAACAGTAAAATTAAAAGCCCTCCTCTGATTTCAACAATTCAGTGTCATTCTTTAACCAGAGTCAGCTTTAAACAGACATGAAAACACACAAAAAATCGAGCACCTCACAAAATCCGAGTCAAATCATGCCTTTGCTCCAATCTTAAAAACTGCTTTAAACTAAGTACTGATTTTCATTCTTTGTGACTCCTTCCTCCACTGAGTGCGTTACCCACAGCTCGGATACAATTTTAAATTTTTTCCCAAATGTTCTTCTGAGTGCTTTCATCTCTTCTACCCGTGAATGATCTTCTCCTACAACAACATGGGAGACACCTTCTTCAAGGTGAGAAACTACTTTTGCACCGTAAAAACGGAGCTCCAAAGCTCTAATTGATAGTGTAGTTCCAGGGATTTTGCTTTCGAGCTCACTAAGAACAGAGTAACAGTCCACATAAACAGTGCTTCCTCTGAATATACCGAGCTGGCAACTGTTCCACCAGTAACGTTCTTCTAGCTCTGCTATCACGTCCAGAGGTATTGCCTTATTGGCTTTCGTCCTTGAGAACACCTCCTTGAGCTGCAAAACGTCTGTGTTTGCTGTGTAACTGTCTCCATAACAATCATATTCACGAGCAAAATGTTCTTTTGTGTCAGGAGACATGTGAATCATAAAGGCTGGTTGCCAGGGCACCAGCATTTTGGTTTGAAAACACTGAAGAAGCCACTCTGCCCTCACCACATCATATTTGTTGGAAGCAATGATGTTTTTCACTCTGACATTCTCAGCTCCTACAATGACACAGTAAGTTTCTGGCCCTGGGTTCTGCACCACACTGCCACCACATTGGGCTATTTTGCTTTCCAGCTCAGACTTTGAGTATTTCCCCATTCCTGTCATAACACAAAACTCAACGTCTTCAAACACATTTGAAACCTTGCTTACACTAGAAAGATCAGGAGCTTTAAATTGCTCTGCTATTCCAATCATCTTCCTCACCTTTGAAACAGTTTTCCTTTTCTTCTCATGTGGCTCATCATACTCATCTACATGAAGGTGCTTAGATGCCAGCTTTCCTTGTGCTTTGCCTCTGAGGTCTTCTAACATGTCTGAAGTCATGCACTCGTACCATTCTTTGTCTTCCCTTATCTTCTCAATTCGGGGGAATCTCAAAGTGCAGCCAGTTTTGTACATATCACTGTCAACAATCTCAGCTGCCTTGATCTGAACTATGACAGAGTTGCAAGGTTCAATGTACATTTCAGGTTTTTCAGTTCCACACAAAATGTTACCAGGAGGGTCCTTCCTATGGTAGGGCTTCCAGTGTTTAGCCAGTTTCAAGCCCAGGTCATACAACTCTTTCATAGTATAGCCAGAGCCAACACGACAAATGGAGTGGAAAACGGTCGGTTTTTCATTTGGAGGGGGCGTCTCTGCAACAGCACATAGAAAATGAGACATCATTCCACCACGAGACCCCTTCCCCCAGTAACCACCAACAATTAAAAGGTCCAGTTCATCCATCAGTCCATTGACATATTCTGGCTTGATTTTTAACCAGCCTTCCCCACGTTTGTCAGGTTTGTAGGTGGACATGGGATCTTTCACCATAATTCCTTCCTCTCTGTTATCTATTGCTTCATTTAAAGCATCAATTACTTCTTTTCTTGTTCTGGCACTTCTTTTATGGACAACATGTATCCTGCCCTTTACCGGGGTAAATACACTACTTAAGATTTCATATCTTTTGCTTAGTACTTCATGCCCCAACTTCTGATCATTAACCATCAATACATCAAATACACAGAAGCAGGTCTGCAGATCAGAGTCCTCCACCATTCTTTTTATGTCAAATTTGTTTCCTTTTTGCATAAAAGTTTGTGTCTCAGGATTGTAAGCCATCATTTCACCATCAAGAATGCAATTTTGTATATTGCTCTTAAATACATTATGAATAAATGGCGTTAAGGAGCCTTCAAGGGGTGAAGCACCAAACTGCTGAGTATAGTCAAAACCATTTCGGGAAAAATACTTGTACACATCCCCATCTTTGTGCATCTGCATACGTTCACCATCCAGCTTAGTTTCTATGTAGAACGTCTGGTTACTCATTTGTTTCTCAATTTGCTGGACGTCTGCGATTGCAGCGAGCATTGGTTTAAAGGCAGAAAACAACATGATAGAAACATCACTAAGTGAGACAGAGGGATCATGCAGTTGTCTGCATACTCTTTCCAAATCAGTAGTAACATTGTGCAATTCAGCAGCATCAGGATGAAAAATGGAAAATATAGTTTGTTGACTAACACCAAGCTTTAGATCCTTTATAATCATTCGGATAAGCCATTTTTGTTCCAATGCTGTGCTCTGGGTAATTAACTGAAGAAGACTTTTCTTTAACTGACCCTTATTTTTAGCAGCATTATTATTAGCTATCACATCTAAATGTTCATTGACTTGTTCTATTGTCAGTCTGCCTTGTTTTGGGCTCCTAGGTTTTAGCACAAAGTATGCGATCATTGCAAAATCTCCAGCATCTCCACGTGAGCCCGTAGGCGTCCTGTAATTTAAAAGCTTTGCAGCATCTTTTCCATCTTTTGGTAAATTAAGCAGTTCAATATAGAGCTTCGCAAGCATAGTTTCTTTAATTCCATAAGCCATCCTTTCTCTTTCCAACTGTGGGAGAATAAGCCGCATAGCTGGGTAGAAGGAATCTGTGACATCTTTCTCTTTTTGATGAAGCGCATCATGGAACTTCCTCCAGGAATCCAGAAAATCCTTGAAATACTTGGTTTTCTCTGGACGAGATTTGCACTTCTGTATTCGCTCCAGAGTAGAACACAGATCTGCAAAAGGCACTTGAGAAGCCACCGTTTTTTTAGGAGGAGGCTGTGAAACAGGTGCAGAAGCCATCGGCTTGTTTTTCACTACGAACAAAACAAAATTATATACTTATAAACAAAACACCAGCACAGTTATTCCGTCTAGAAAAACCTCATCATCTCTAATTAGGATTTACGGGTTTTCTCATTTTTCTAAGATCTAACTACTATCTTAAAGGTCGCCAGTTGATTCCTCATTTAAGGGTCTAACTCAGCAGCGAGCCACTGAAGCACTGGCATCACGCAGATAAACGTCTGCACGGCAGGAGAAGGCACAGCGCTCCCCTCCCGCTGCTGCCCAGGCGGGAGCTTTCAGTGCTCGGAGACCGATTTCCTCCTCCACCTTCCCCGAGAACAGAGCCTGCCCCCGACACCACCCGCCTCGGCGCCTGTCCCCCGGCTGCTCCGCGTCCAACGGGGCCGGACAGCGACCGCCCTGGCGCACCCCACATCCCCAGCACGGCGCTGCCATGGCCACAGCGCCCGCGGGGCACCGCCCGCCCTGCACGGGACCGGACAGCCGGGAGGATGGAGGAGCGGACACTCACGGGGAGCAGCGGCTACCGCCGGGGCCGGGCAGACAGCAGCCTCCCAACGCCCCGGAAGAGGAGGGCCTGCCCGGTGACGCCACGCTCCGCGCTCCTCCCCCGGGCCGAGGCGGAGAACGGTGGCGGAGCCCTGGGCGGGGAAAGGCGGGGAGAGAAGGCAGAACGGCCGGGCTGTGCCCTGGAAGCGGAACCGCGGCTGCGGTGACTTCCTGCCTCGGGAGGAAGGAGCGGTGGTTGAAGTTGCGCGTCGGGGGCTGCGCTGGCCCGAGGCTCCGGCGGCGCCCGGGAGGATGCGGCGGGTGGGTCTGGCGGCGCCTCGGGCCCGCCGCGACCGCGGCACGGGAGGGGCTGGGCCCGGCCCCTGAGGCCGTGCCGAGCCGGGGTCAGCCGGGGCGGCGGGGGCGGCCGGCGGGGTTGGGGTTCGGTTTGAGGTCTCGCCGGGGCGAAGCGCGGCTCTTTCCTGGGGCGGCGGCAGGCGAGACATTGTCCCGGGCAGTGTGCGGCTCCTGTGCCCGCATAGCGGGACACGGCTGCCGAGGAGCTGCTCCCTTGACAGCGCCGATAAAAGTTCCTGCAGGTGCCTTCCTGCGAAGCCCCGGGAGACTTTAAGCTTCTTGGCAGCAAGGTCTCGCTCCAGTGTTTCGTTTGTCTCCGCTGCCAGATGGAACAATTCCTGCAAATGGGTGCTTGTAGAAAGTGGGGCTGATGGTAACTGTAGTGTTCTTAATGGCCCAAGTGATTGTTTCGAAAAGGCTGAACTGGGTGTTACTCTTAAGTCAAAAAGTCAGTAATTTAATAAGTTTCGAAATTACTGTTTTAGGAGCCTATAGTCCCTAGAAAGTTAAGGTTCTAAGTTAAGGTATTACCACCCTTGGTTTGTTGTTGTTTGGGGGTTTTTCGCCTATTATCATCGTAATTGAGTGCTTTGAGTTACGCTGATGCTTTGTACCGTTTGTCAGTGGGGAGGAGAAGTGTCAGGTGAGTTAAGAGGAAAACATTTTCAGTTCTCAGTACGTACAACTGGATGCAGAGCTGTGGATGTTGGCTCTTTGAAATAAGTAGGACAAGTGACTCGTTGATTTCAGAGCCATGAAATGTGTGACGCTTAAGTTGATCTTACTGTACGTTTTTCTTTGTTAAGAATCTCTGTTTTGCTGTTGTTTTTCTCTTTTTTTTGTGAGTGTCTGTAGGTTTTTAGTACTAAGAAAGTGTCTTTTTCTGGTCCTTGCTAAGCTTCTATGTTTTCTTCGGGATCAGTTACCCCTCTGAAACTGACTTTTTGTTGTTGAGGACCTAATATTTCTACTTAACAGATGTCTTCTGAATAAATATGATTAAATGTAAAGCTTGTGCAAGTCTTATCTGTATCTGTTAGAGGTGGGGTCTAGGAAAAGGAAGTGGAGACAAACAGATGTCATTGGATATTTCTTTAGAACACAGAGAATTATTTGTTTTTGTTTGTTTGCTTTGAAATCCAAAGGATTGCGGTGAGTGTTAAGAGTTAACTTTTTTTTTAAAGCTCTTCAATGAGAAAGCAGCCATTAAAGACCTGATTGTGCTTCTTAGCACTAATTTTAAAGCTACTTGTGCACTAAAAGTTAGTTTTAAGGAGACTGTAATGTTTGTTTTTATGCACTATGTATATATGCTGTTATTAGTAAAAATTTCTATAATTATATGTGTATATTAATATTACTGAATTGTCATATACTGTGTGTTGTGTATATAGTCCAGGACATTTCATTGTGATTCTTGAACTTCGTTATAAGATGTTTTCAAGTTCATCAAATGTTTCAAGCATTCAGCTTGATAGAAGAATGAGATGCACAGTTTCATTAGTGAAGCAGTCGTAACTTCTAGGGAGTTTGGCTCTTCTTGGTTCTTAATCTTATTTCAAGTAACAAGATAAACAGTAAATTACATGTGTAATTCAAAACAATTTCACTCAAAATTCATAAATGGAATTGTCTTTCAGGCAGAGATGAAGCCTGGGAAATCATCACATCTAAAGGTAAATGTTTTATGATATGATTAGTGTATAAAAATAGTACTCTTTAATATTAAAAATGTAGGCAAAGGCAAAACAGAACCTGTGGCAGATACAAGAGTAATTTCAGCTGCCATTCAAAATGAACAAAGAATTGTTCCCTAGTACTTCAAATAGACACTTGAATTTTTGTGATTTTTTTTCCTTTGATAGTGGTGTTAACCATTTAAAATAGCATTAGGGCAAAATAGAATATTGTTAAAATGCCTTGATCATAAAGAGGGTTTTTTTCTCAAAATTTTTATTGTTGGGAGTGATTTGTATTTTCAGTAGCTACCTAATTTTGGGACTTGTAGCTCATCTGATAGAACATAGAGGTCTGCAGTAGTTCCTAGGCTGTGGATTAATCAGTGGAGATTTATAGATACAAGGGAGTATGTTTGTGTATATATCAAGAAATATGTATATCCCCACACAAAGCTGAAATGCACCACTTCCAAATTTCCTGTTTTGAGAGACAGTACAGTTCCATGGCAGGTTAAACAGACAACAACAGTCTGGCTAAGTCTTACTTTCATTAGGTCTTGACATTGAGTTGGGCTGCATTGCTGTTCCTGTGTGGCAATTGTTTCCACAGTAAAGCTTTGTATTTCAGTACTGTTTTCTGCTTGTCTTTTAAGCCTACGAGCATCACCAAATAAATAGTTGTAGAACGTATCAGGATTCCCACAGTCTAGCCTTTCTAATGCACATTATCAGAGGGACAAGATGAAAAATTCTTTTAAAAATGTCCTTATGCTTATTTACCTAGCCTTTTACTTACTTTAAATAATCAGTGATTTTGAAATACTGTGAATGCTGTAAAATGGGATGTGACTCTTTGTTAGAGGAAAATCTTGTTTTCAAAGTTACAACAATTACATGAAATACAGTGCTGTAATACAGTATTTCTTCCAATAAAGTAATTTTTTTAAGTGAAGCAAGAATGCCCTCCAGAGTCCTAAAGGGGTGAATGTTTCTTGATATAACTGGGATATCAGACAGTTACGGGGCAAGTCTGTGTCTGGTTCCTGTAGTGTGTTGGAACAGAAGCAGTCTTCTCTAGAGAGAGGATTTGTCCAGGTGGTGGGTTGGTGGATCTGCCCTGTTTCTTAAGCTGACCACATCAGACATCAAAGTCTAAATACACTGTTCTCCCACTCTCACACCTTTTCCAGATTATTTTGGCCCCTTATTAGTCGCAAAAATAGAGATGCAAGAGAAATGCAACACATGCTCTTTGTAATTCATGACAGAGTTTTTGCATTATGTTACCTTGTAAACTGCTTGAAAGATTTTTAACTTCCCATCCAGCACACCAGGGTGGGAAATAAATACCAAGAAGAGAATTTTGTTTGTGTGTGTGTGTGTGTGTGTTGTCTTGCAGTATTTTGAACAGTCTCAAATCTCATACACTTCACAAAGTACTGACCTTATTGCTCACTGAGTATCATCACTGTTAGCTTGCCCTTTTTTATTTCTGTCCTTCAAGTGGAAATTTAGTTCTGTTTGTATAATCTTCTGCTGTCCAAGATAGTGTTTGGAAGACCTGCTGCTTTGAGCTCCATAGAAAGTGTGGGTTGTAGCTTTATTGAGAATGAGATTGTATTGATTTGGTTTAGAGTCTCTTCTAGGTCTGTATGTTTGTTTGAGAAACCATCCTTTTCTGCTATAGTGATCTTTTAATTGGTATTGAAAGGTGGGGAGGAACCTAGGAAAAAAAAATTATTTTACTTTCCTAGATAACAAATCTTGCAACAAGATGTGAGAGCTTGGAAATGAATGAAACCAGTGAAGTTTCACACAGCTGGGAGAAAAACTTTAGTAATTGTTCGATATTCCAGAGTAGTCAGCTTTATTTAAATATGCAGTAAGCATGAAACATATGTGGCTGTGTAGTTTGCTCTTCCTGTTAACTACTTACTGTATGTTGAGCTGTAGTTGTGGGATGTACTGGCTCTGCAAGTCCAGTAGAAAAGTATTTGTATATACCTATACATATATATATGTAGCCCTATATATATATCAGAAGTAATCGCACAGCAGCACTATCTCAGTAGAATAATATTTTGATTATATTAGCCTGCTGAAATAAAAATAGAACCAATGCCCTTCTCATGAAACCAAGACAGCTTATAAAATCAGCTGTGGGTATCAGTCTCCAAGTGATCATCTTTAGTGTACATGGGATAGCCATTGCAAAACTTCATCACTTGAAGTGAGATTTTTATTAATTCTTTGTGTCTTAGTAATTTTGTTTAACAGTGGGTCTCTTAGTCTTTTGAATATCTTGTTGAGAAAGCATTTTGGAGTTACTTTCATTTTGTAAAGAAAGTCAGCAAAATATTGAATAGCATAGGTAAGGAGAATGCTTTTACTCACTCATTATCAGTGTTCTTATAGTCTTGAAATATAATGCAGGAAATGTTTGTGAACTCCTTTGGGAAGTTCTCTTAGAAATTGAAGTAGCTACTTTATATGTCTTCTAATCATTGAGTTCTTTTCAAGGGAAATGGATGACAAAAATTAAATTTTCCTATAGACAGTATTAGTGCATACTTGGATATGGATAAACATGAACTTATAAATAATATAAGAGGGCAAAGTTGAGATGACTGCTCTTTTAGACTGTTTTATATTTCACCAGGTTTTGTATTGGGAGTAGATATGATATATAAAACCTTAATATCTCTTTGGGTTTGATTAATACGTGAATCTTATAATATGACATATTTATTTCTGATTTATTTCTAATTTTGCATAAAATAGAGAGGGCAGTTTTTCCTGGTCAGATTGGGTGCTTATATCTGTGGAATGCAAAGGCTGTATCTGCAGGGGTCACCTTTTATCACTCAAGCCTACCAAGATGGCTGGTATAAGATGCTTGGATGCGTCTCTGCATGGCAAAGTCCTTTAGAGTTTGAATTCAGATTATTGCTGGGCTATATCATTGTAAATTGTAACTTTGTGTTTGAAGTGTAACTATTACCTGCTATATAGCTTAGTGTTCTCAAACAATGAGTTTGTGTTGTCTCTTCTGGGTAGTGTGAACTGATTATTCAGTTCAGTGGTGATTGAATGGTTACTGTAGTTTTTGTGTAGGTTTGGAATTTTTTGTCTGTTTCCTTATGAACCAGTAGTGAATACCATGAGATCTTGTATGGATGCTGGGAGACATAACCTTTGCTTGGAAAGAAGGTTGTCATTAACATCACTCTCCTCTTTCTATCCCGTGTATATATTTTTGTCAAGAGTCTGTTTACATGCTTGGTATTTTCAGCAGTGCTTTTCATTGACCAGAGAAAATGTAGTTAACTGACTGTTTTCAGTGGTCTTGCATGATGATAAAATCTTTCATTCAGCTAAAGGCTTAATTCGGATTACTGATCTGATAGTGGAAAGTGATTGTTATAAATCAAAAGCAATCAAAATATAGCAAAAAAAAAAAAAAAAGCTGTCATAAATTTAACTAAAATGTGGTGTCTTAGTATGGAGGAGTCTTTCTCTTCTGAGCAGTTCAGGTGTTGTTCTGTAACCACAGTTGACTGAGATGTTGAAAGGCAACCAGTAACCCATAGCAGTGTTGGGATGTGTGGTGGGCCTCCACTATCTGCAAAGTGATGTGCAGAGGCTTACTCCATGCTACTTGGCAGCTTAGAAAAAGAGGCTAATTTTGTTTGTGTTCTCAGAATTCTAGAGTTACTTATATGAGCAACTTTGACAAAGTGGTAATACAGTCTCTATGGTTGTTCTCTTGCTTAGTAGGAAAGGCTGAGAGAAAGCAGAAGTTACTGTTGTCTCAGTAACTCAAACTTCTGGTGCTTTTAATGGACTGCCTGCAGAAATACTGTAAATGGGATTCTGAAGAGTTCTAAAGCCTTTCCTTATGATTGCATTTTTGCTTGTTTTAGAGAGTCAAATGGTTTCCAAAAGTTCAAGGGGAGTTTGCCACCAAATTTTAGGTTAATGCTCCAATACATTGATTTACCATTAATCTTATGCAAGTACAAATGCTTAAATTGCTGACTTTTTCTTTTTCCTATATTTATATGTATATATTTGGGTTCTTTTGCAGGATTTACTTGGAGTAAAAGATCACTGACTTCTACAATGGAAAAATCATGGATGCTCTGGACCTTTGTTAAAAGATGGCTACTAGCTTTGGCTTCCTGGTCTTGGAGTCTCTGCCGTATTTGTCTTTTGCCCTTGATAGTGACTTTTCACTTGTATGGAGGCATTATACTCCTTATATTAATATTTGTATCAATAGCAGGTATATTATATAAATTCCAGGATGTTCTGCTTTACTTTCCTGAACAGCCCTCTTCATCACGCCTTTATGTTCCTATGCCTACTGGTATACCACATGAAAACATCTTCATCAAAACCAAAGATGGAGTTCTTCTCAATCTTATTCTGCTGAGATACACAGGGGACAATGCAGCCTATTCGCCAACCATCATTTACTTTCATGGGAATGCAGGCAACATTGGCCATAGGTTGCCAAATGCTTTGTTAATGCTGGTGAACCTGAAAGTCAACTTAATTCTGGTCGATTATAGAGGGTATGGCAAAAGCGAAGGAGAAGCAAGCGAAGAAGGATTATACTTAGATTCTGAGGCTGTCTTAGACTATGTGATGACTCGGTCTGATCTTGATAAAACAAAAATTTTTCTTTTTGGCCGTTCCTTGGGGGGAGCAGTAGCTATTCATTTAGCTTCTGAAAATTCCCATAGGATTTCTGCCATTGTGGTGGAGAACACCTTTCTTAGCATCCCATACATGGCCAGCACTTTGTTCTCTTTCTTTCCAATGAAATATCTTCCACTATGGTGCTACAAAAACAAATTTCTATCCTACAGAAAAATATCTCAGTGCAGAATGCCTTCTCTCTTCATCTCTGGGTTGTCTGACCAGTTAATTCCACCAGTTATGATGAAGCAACTTTATGAATTATCCCCGGCTCGGACTAAGAGATTGGCGATATTTCCTGATGGAACACACAATGACACTTGGCAGTGCCAGGGTTATTTCACTGCACTTGAACAGTTCATCAAAGAAGTAATAAAGAGTCACTCCCCTGAAGAAATGGCGAAAACATCATCTAACGTAACAATAATATAATTGATACTCTTCTTTGGGGTGGGGCAAGTACCTGCACTGTATCTTGATTTGTGATAAGTGGTAAAAGAATGTCTGTTTTTAAACGTATGTCATGTCTGTACTTGCCTAAAGAGTGAAATTAAACTTGGAAAGGTCTGATATTTTATTAAGGTGTTCTAGATAACTTTTACATTTGCAGCATTGTAAATGAACCATTTTATGTCTTTCTCATACTTTTTCGGTATCTCTGTCCATATATTCCATTTCTTTGATATGTACAACAGATACTATTAAAGAAACTTGCTACAAAAGTAGTACAGAATGTATTTAGAACAACGGGAGGCTCTTTGATATTCACTGCTGTATGTGTGAGCTTTTTGGACAGCCATGGTTAGCACAATGATTTGTTGCTTCTCTTAGAGTTTATTTAAAGTGTGCCATGCATGAGATTAGTGTTTTATTTCTTGAAATTTTATATTATGCAAAGTGGGAAGTCTTTAATGTGCTAAATAATATAACATAAATGGTAGAGTATACTTGCAGGTATACTATCCTGGGTTATTACTGATTTCTATGGTTATGCAAACTTACATATGTCAAACTGCAGCTGAAGATGAAAAGATACTTTCCTTATTTTCATTTACTGTTTGTATTATAATAGTGCACAGAAAGTTGTATGTGCCTAGCATCGTGACTTCAGGATTTTACCCAGGCAATTTCTCTATAGAAAATATAAGTAACTTTTTCTGAAAGAGATCAGTGCAATCTAAGCTCCTTTCTGCCTCAAGCTCTCCTCACTAATGTACAGGCAAACTGTTTGTTGGTACTAGTCTACCTGTGCATTTGAGATGGTATTTCTTAAGGCAAAATGGGTGGTCATACAAAGTAAAAGTAGGTTTTTGTGTTCAGACTTTCATGCTGGTGTAATTTAATGTTTGTGCCCTTTATACCTCCTAAAGGAACAAATTCAAATAATTACTAGTGAACACGATTAGAGAGAAATGTGTACAGTTGTTGCAGTGAGGATAATGAAAATGAGCAGAAGTCCTAGATGGTGGTATCATTGAGGGTAGGAAGGCTCTGCAGATACTAACAAGCCGAGGCCAACTGCACGAGGTTCAGCAAGATGAAAGGCCAGGTCCTGCGCTTGGGTCACAACAACCCCATGCAGCACTACAGGCTGGGGAAAGAGTGGCTTGAGGGCTGGTCAGCAGAAAAGAGATGTGGAGGTGCTGGTCAACAGCGGGCTGGATCTAAGCCCGCAGTGTGTCCAAGTGGTCAAGAACGCCAATGGCATCTTAGCCTGTATCAAAAAGAGTATGGCCAGAAGGACCAGGGCAGTCCTGGTTGTCTGTGGTCCTTCTGTCTGCCTGTACTTGGCACTGGTGAGGCCACACCTCAAGTCCTGTGCTCAGTTCTGGGGCCTTCACTACAAGAAAGACATTGAGGTGCTGGAGCAAATCCAGAGATGGACAACAGAGCTGGGAAGGGTCTGGAGCACAAGTCCTATGAGGAGCAGCTGAGGGATATGGTGGTATGTAGTCTGAAGAGAAGGTGGCTCAGGGCGAGACTTTATTGCTCTACAACCACTTGAAAGGAGGCTGTAGCAAAGTGGGAGTCAGCCTCTTGTGCCATGTTTCCAGTGCAAGGATGGGAGGAGATGGTCTTGCAGCAAAGAAGGTTCAAATTAGGTATTATAAAACAAATTTCACTGAAAGAAAATGGTTAGCCATTGGACTAAGTTGCCCAGGGCGATAGTGGAATCTCCACCTCTGGAATCATTCAAGAGTCATCTTTATGTGGCACTTCGGGATACAGTTTGGGGGCGATTATAGCTATGTTAGTTAGTTTGATGATTGTACTAGATGACCTTGCAGATCCCTTCCAACCTGGGTGATTCTATGATCAAAGACATATGCTCTTAGCTCAGCTTTCGTGGAGTGTAGGAGCTGTTTAGATCTCTTTTGCAGGATTAATTACTCATCTGCTGCAGCTGAGTTGGCCTCTTCAAAATATTTTCTTTTTTAATAAAAAGAACAAATTGGAAAATCTTCCATGCAATCTTTAAAGTTGCTCTTTGGATTCAAATTTTTAAGTAAACTTTCCTGCCATGTTGTCCTGATTCAGAAAAGCATCTCAGCACACACTTAAAATCTGTTTCCAGAGGGACAGTCATATTTTAAGCTTGTGCTTAAGTTCTCTGGTTGAATAAAACTGCTTTCCTGAACTGGTGCCTTAATGGTTATGCCTCCTAATGGAATTATAGTTCTTTCATACACGTAGGTAATAGTTGTCAGTAGTTTGTATATAGAATGCTACATCTTTTCATAAATGTGATTTTTTTGGTGGTGGTGGTGGTGTTTTTTTGTTTATTTTTGTTTGGGGTTTTTGGTGTTTTTGAAATAAACAAATCCATACCAGCAGTTGCTGCTTTCTTTGGTAAGTATCTTTCATGTTACTATTACTGTTTTCTGAGAGTTCATAAAAAAAAAAAACCTGTACATCTTTGTGGATCTAGAGACATGGAAACATAGAGCACGCTTTTCAATCTGAGTGAGAAACCAAAACTATCTTTTCAGCCTTACAGTAGTGATTTTTTTTTTTTTTTTTTTTTTGCTTTTGGGGAGAGAGGTTCTTGGGCAAAGTGTATTGGAAAAGTTTGACTGGGGGCTGGGAGATGAGGCTGTATTTGTATAGAAGAAAGGAGATGATAGATGTAGCATTTCCTTTCCCTGGTGCATTCTACAGTGCTATATGAGCTGCTTGCATAGGTTGTTTCATCTACTTCATGTTGCTTGAGAACAGAGGTGGAGGCAAAGAAGGAAAATTAGGAGTCAAATACTGCTTTTCTAAAATTCAGTTGATAAAGCCAAAAGAGTAGATTAATTAGTGGAGACAGAAAGAAGAGGAAGTAATTATTTCAGAAGTTGTCATACCTTGACATGAAATACCATTGGGCAGGGGTGTTCACAAAGCATCAATTTCTAAAGTAGTCTGGCATTTAACCCCACTTCCCACCAATCAAAACAAAACTCTCAACCTGAGAATACTCCTAGTTTTATGTGGTACTTCTAAACAAATGAAGTATTCCTATTTGAGCACACAGCTGCTAAGACAAAGTCAAATGTGTGGTGTTAGATTATTGCAATCTGAAACTCTTCAAAGTGGGCTGTACCTAAAGATTACTTTTTATTACCAAGCCATATATTTTCACTGTATTGTCTGCAGGAAACTTTAATTTTGCAGGTATTGGGTGTGAGTTGACACAATTGTCATGTATGCATCCTTTACACTTACGTGGTTTCTTCCACCTTCCACATATGCAGTTTTGTTTTTCACTTGATGGGTTGGCCACATACACTTGTGAGTGGATATTATTATGCCGTTTTTCATTGCATTGGTAATGAAGTCCACTAAAGGAAGATAGGAGGGAAGTGATGTTTTTATGCAAAAATTCCACTGCTCTGCATACAATTCTGTAGGGGAGGGAGGGAGGAAGAAGGGGGAGGAAACTTGTTCTGACAAGTGAAGACTTGTTTTTATTTCATGGACTGTGTGATGGAAACCACAGTTATCTGCTGCTAAAAAAATGAACTGCAAGGAACATAATAATTTTAAATTGCCAAATGGTGTGTTATGATACTGTTGCATTTATTTTATTTAATACCATTATATGTTTTCCCATAACAATTACCCATTTGTGTATAGATGTTTTCCAAATATTTGTCCTGTAGATGTAAATTTCTAGTTTAGGAAGAAATCGAGTTCTTTTTGCGGGTTTGTAAGAAAGCCTTGGTTTAAATATGTTCATTAAATTAATTTTCTGTTTTATAAGAGGAAATTTAAGGTAAAAACAAAGTTCCTGGGGAGGGGTCAGGAGTTCAACAGCTGTAGCAGTAGCGTTCCTTGTAAGGAAGCATAAAACCTTGTGTGTGCACACATATGTGTGGTTTTAATTAGTGGAAATACTTGAGGCTTCCTACTAACCCAAGTTTACATTCCCAGAATTTGTTTCTGAACTGTGAAATACAGAGAGAGAAGCTGTGCTTTCTTCTGGAGAAACATTAACTGGTTTAGCTGCCCTCATGTCCATTTCTCAGGTAAAATTAGAAATAGAGCACAAATGCATTTGGTAGGCTATGGACAATCTGTCAGCTGAAGGATTAACTATTTATACAAAATATGCATATCAGCATCTCTAAGCTAATAATTGGGTCAAGTTGGATGTTCACAGTGAAGAATGCAAGGCAGAATTGAGAGTCCAAGGCATGGTCTTTTCTGTTAGCAAAAAGATGCAGATGTACCTCCATTTGTATTTCATCAATTCTTGAAAAAGACGTTTTTATTAATGACAGGTGATTTTGCTAGGGGCACTTCTGCCAAATATAAAATCAGTGCCTCTTGCATGTAGTGGGATCAGCCTGATGCATCCCATTAGGTATAATTTGCAATGCCATCCTGCTTGTATAATTTAGAGTAGAACCCCACAGAAGTGTAAACAGAGATAGCATATTGAAGTTCTAAATAACACTTATGTTTTGAATTCAGAAACAGTCACTGATTATGAGATGCAAGCTTTTTATTTGATTTTTCTTTAATATATAGTTAAGGCAAAACTGTCTTATAAGGTATTCTTAAGTTTTGTAGACAAAGCATAAATGTTATTGTAAATGTGCTAATTGTGGCAAAGTTTTACATTATCATTCTAGTTGGTTTTTACAATAAAGTTAATTTTACAAAAAACACTTTTCTATTTTTATGTACTGACATATGCAATAAATTGATACATTAAAAGTGCTGTTAATGTCTTGTTCTAGTTTGTGGCCTGTTTTCAGTGTGTGTGAAGAGGTAGTTTTGTTTGCATGGTAACAGATCAACCCCAAGGTATCATTTTCAGTCACTTACTAAAGCCAGAGCACGTGGACTAGACATCTGCCTTGTTAGATGTGGCCTTTGTGGAAGGCTATTACAGCAGGGGGGAAAGCATATTACAAATACATTTCTAAGCTTTGTCATGTATCCTCACTTTCAGGTTTTACTTACTTTTAGTAAGTAAAACTGGCATGTGGTAGCTTTCCATCACTTTCTTACACATTTTGCCTTTCAAAATTTCTCTGTTGTCTGGGGTTCTGAGAGATGATCTAAATATTATGTCCATTGGGAAGTATTTTGAAGTGTTTCTGAGTAGTTTTACCACCTGTGCTGGCAATATTTGAAATGTCAATTTAAAATCCTATAATGCCACTCAGATTTATAGTCAATTCATACAGTTGGAGTGGGATACTCAGTCTGAAGCAATTTCTGCTTTCTTACAGAGAAATGCATTACTGAGCTTATATTACCTCTGCTCCCATTTGGTATGGTTAATATGAAATACCCAGAAAATAAGGGTTTACTGCTGTCTTTTCTAAAGCTGTAAAATAATGTGTCCTCTTCTGAATTACTGCAAGGCTTATAGTTCATTTTTAACCCAGTACCTAGGAAACGAGGCTGTGGGTGTGGGGGTGTAGGTCTGGTACATTTGGACACTCTGTTCAAGATATCTATTAATTTGGAATGAGAAAAAATAAATTCAAATTTTTGTAAAGGAAGAAATTACAGTACAGGAACAACTCCAGATTTGGGTACTGTATGTGAATGTTGCCCTGAATAGAAGCAGCTTGCTGTATTGTGAACTATGTCACTAAAACTTGCACAGTGCTGTGCTGGAGAACACAAGTCTTGCATTTGCTTTTCTTACTTGAAAATTGATAAGCAGCTGTGCTACATAGTGCAACACAACCTGTGTCTTGGAATGTCTCATGATGTATTCATTGGCCTAGTAGGTGGGTATAGGCCTTCATATCAGGCAAAACACAGTATTTAAATTTTTCTCTGAATTTGCAAGTACTGATTAAATCATAGTAAACATTCATGAGGGCATGTGAACATCTAAACTAGAATTGGAGCAGCTGTGTCAAGAAGGACTTGGGGATGCTGGTGGGTAGGAGGCTGGACATGACCCAGCAATGGACACTT
>VZSR01003803.1:49517910-49617708 GCA_013398615.1 Brachypodius melanocephalos
ATCCCTGGGAGTGTTCAAGGCCAGGCTGGATGAAGGTCTCAGTAATTTGATCTGTTGGAGGGTGTCCCTGGCCACGACAGAGGTGGCAATCAAGACGATCTTTAAAGTCCTTTCCAGCCCAGGCCATTCTATGACTCTGAAATGAAACCTAGACCAAAGGCTTGCTGCCTGTTAAAAAGATTAGACAGATAGGTCTTGAGAAAATGCTGAAACATTGGTTTAGCAAAAGTTATTTGCTCCAAAGATATTGAGTACGCCTGAGCTTTAGATCTCTTGTTGGCCCCTATTCAGGGTCTTCATTTTAGATTTTGTACCGAGTTCTGTCTCTGTAAGTAGATAAGGAAGATGCACTGATTATTTTCTGGATTTGTTTTGAAAACATTGATGTGATTAATTTGTTTTTCAGCCTGGATGGAGGCAGAATAACTCTTGTATTTCTTGGAAAAACAGCATTTTTTTCTTTCTCTGAAAGGCAATGCAGCTTGAGAGCAAACTTGGTTTTACTGTATCAAAGAGTATGGTTTCACTCCCAACTGGAGATACATATTTAATAACCTGAAGCAATGAGCTGAATAATGCAAAGCTGCAAGGTGGCTGACAGAAATGAAAGTGTGTTCACATACCAAGTTCAGAGAGACATTGCTGCTAGTTTGACTAGTAAATAAGGAACAGATTGTGCTCCTTGAAGAAAAAAAGGAAGTTCTACAGCTGGTTTGAGTTACACTTAATGTCTAGTGTGGGCTAATTATTTACAAAAATTCAAAGGGAAAGGTCAGGCAGAGAACTTTTTCCTGTCTGTCCTCTAGGACTCAAGGACTGTGTTGCAAATACAGCTATGAGGAAATAACATTATGATGTGAAAATACTTGAATCCTTGTCCTGTGCCTTCTATTGAAGGTCTCCAGGCTGTAGCAGCAGCAGAGTGGCCACTCCCACATGAAAGGCCATGGCTCCGTGTTTATCTTGTTACCATACAAAAGCATTTTTAGTCCATCTGTGCTAAATCTGTTAGGTTGCATAGTGTCAAAGAGGTGGAGAAATGCAGTTCTCCGTGTTGCTGGATAGCACAGCCGGTGAGACTGTAGGAGAAGTGGGTTTCAACTGTATGACAGAGCTCCTTTTTCCCTGGGCAGTAAGAAGCAATTGATGTAACATCATGGGGAGGGGGAGGAGGGGAAGGGGAAGAGGCTGGCATTGAACTGTTGCAGTATATAAATCCTGGGTTGTCTTTTTATATTTTGTATGTTTTTAAAATTATTTTCTAGCTGGTTCTGCTGCATATTTTAAAAGACACCTATAATAATTGCTTTTCCTTTCTATGACAGTTCCTTTTCTCTTTGAAAGCACTGTAATAACCATGTAAAAAGTGACAGTGGCTGCAAGTCAGATGTAGGTTGACATTGTGTAGTATGCATTTGGACCCAAATTTTCTAGATATCTAGAGAAATAAAATATTGCAAAGAATAGACCAAGGATGGCATACCTAAAACGTGCAGATACATTTGTGTTATACTCAGCAATTTTGAAATGTTGAGGAAAAGAGAAAAGATTACCCTTTTTGCTTAGAAAAAATCTCACAGAATTTTTATTTTCCTTTTAACAAGGTAATTTATCAAATAAGAGTTTAACTTTTTGTATAGCACATCCTTTACTTGCAAGGTATTCAACAGCTTCCTGGAGATTAAAATAATGCGATGTAAGATATGCAGCCACACGAATGGAGTATCCAGAAATAGAATACGTTTTAGATCCATTTGTGAGGCAGAACTTGCCTGGATTTTGTACTGTGTAAGTTGTAGTTAATGGCTGAAAGAACTAATTAAGTGTTCTTGAAGGGAATGTGTACTGTTTCAGAGGGGTATCTGTGAATACTCTTAATGCAGATCTCTTTATTAGCATAAAACTATAATACAGGATTTATTCTGATCTCCTCCACAACAGTCCTCCTATTTTGTCCATTAAATGAAAATGTCAGAATGGAACTTTTGCTTTTTCTCTGCTCCTCTATCTGCTCTGCACTGTCTTGTGTGGTAAGGCGAGATATCGTGGTCTCTTTCTTGTAATAACTGCAGGGACCATTTTGTGGATGCCTCAGAAGTATGTGCAGCTGGACCCTTGCCACTAGAGGCGTACGTTTAGCGTGGCCTGCGATGCACTTGCCTGGATCTCAGGGCTGGAGCATCTGCAAAACCTCCTTTTTAAAAACAGAACATTTGTGTTTAAGTAAACTTTCATGTTTTTTTCAGTAAATTGGGTTTTTCCCCAAGCCTTCGCAGTCATATCGACTGCTTCTCTTTTGTACATTGAACTTCATTATGGGTTTTTCCTCCCCCACAAAGAAGATGCTTTTGTGGTTAAAGCATATAACTGGATTTCAGGAAATCAAGCATTCCGTTTCTGGTTAAACCACACATTTCCTATATGATTGGTTACTGTCTCTGCCTTGGTTCCCCACAGATGTAATGTCAATCTTTTATAAATTTTCAGATTAGCAGGACCCATCTTGATCATTTAATCTGATCCTCTGCATAATGGAAATGAAAAAAAAAAATAATTACCTGCATGAAATTACGGGGCTTGTTTCTGCTGTAACATCTTGGAAGTTTTAACCAGCCTTAATTTTTTTCAGGAACCTATTTCCTTGTCTCATAGTGAAACATTCTCACCTTTATGAGTGTTTAGTGGTAATGTGTTGGGGTTTGGTTTTCATTTATTTATTATTTTGAATTTTACCTGAATATTTGCTCTTTTTTCTCAAAGTAAAGAACTTGGTTAAGTAGAATTCTTAGAGTAGCCAAGCCATTTCTTAATAGTTTTCCTTGGCTAAATTAAAGAGATTTTTTAGCCAGGTAATCTGAGTGTTCAACTTGGCTCATTCTTTGGGTTAGAGAGACACTATCGTGTATGCATAGATCAAGTACTCTGCATGCAAATTAAGACCATATTTTCAGAATACCTTTATTATAAGGCTTTATTCTTATTTGTTTGCAGAGTTAGATGGCCAGGACTTGGTTTCTACAGCTTAATGCAATGACATTTTCTTTTGTAGAAATAGTTTAGAAAATACTGCTTTGAACTGGTCTTGAGGCAGCCCCTAAAGTTTCCTGACTCCTGTGTGTCTTGTGTCCAGAACTGTTGTACAAAATTTTGCAAAAGGATTTTCAGGAAAGCTGTCCAGTAGAAGCAGGCTGCTAACCAAAACCTGAATACCATTTCTGAGATTAGTTCCTTAGGTATCTTATATTCATTCTGGATTTTTGACCTTTTTCACAGTTCAGTTTTGTCAGTCTTAGCTATATCCAAATAGGTTTGCCAATATAAAAACACTATGCTATTTCCCGCCAGTATACATATCCAAATAGCATGCCTCTGTTTCAACAAGAATATTCCGCTGAGGGCTTGTGTTCAGCTGAAATCATCATCTTTCCCATGTCTGCTTAGTCATCTTTAGTCACACCTTAGTTTAAAACACAGCAGAAACAGCAAGTGCTAATCTTACTGACTTTGCTTTCAGCAGACTAAGGACCTCTTTGCAGCTCTGCCGAGGAGAGGAATCATAAGGACTTGTTGTGACAAGACATAGTGACAAACATTGAGGCACTGACTGAGGTTCTAGGCTCTGCAAATAGCATGGGGTTTTGTTTGGTTTGGGGGCTTTTTCGGGTTTGGTGGTTTTGGTTGGAGTTTTTTGAAGTTATTTTTGTGATTTACTTCGATACAATTAACAATCTGCAATTAACTAAACTCTAGTTGATTATATTAGAAGTTGTTCAACTAAGTATATTTCTAGGTAACTCATACTGGTTTTCATGATTGATCTCTTATTGTCATTAGTTATTGTTCCACCATTTTTGTCATCACAAAGTTACATTTTCTTTCAAACGGCATAACTGCTTATAAATCTATAGAACAACAGATTTCCAACAGAGAGATCCCTTTGATGCTTAGCTACAAATGTGTATTGAATTTAACAATTTCCCATGCGTGGGCTGTTGTGATTTTCCTCGTCTTCCCTTTGAAAGTCTCATTGATCAGAATTATAAGCGATGTGGAGCCAAATGTCTTACAGAAGTCCTCCATGTCACCACAATTACTTTGTCAGCCCAAATAATGACCCCATTTAAAGAGGCTGTGGAGGCTGGGAACAGCCTATTTTCTCTAGAAGTGGCTAGAGCACTGCTATTTATATACTGGTCTGTTATTTTCTGATACATTAATGATTGCAGAGACCTCACTGGCCAATAGTTTCTTGGTATTCCTGGATAGCTAGTTATAACTTTCATTCTCTCAATCCTTTTCTAAAATAGCACTTCTTTTCCAACGGCCACATTATTTTTTATTTTTGGAACAGTCAGTACTAGGTTGGTAATGTTCTGATGTCTAGAGATACTTGAAGGCATGTCTGCTTAGTTCTAATAATTGCTTATTCTGTTAAAAAAACCCTACATTAGTTCATATTAAATTTACTTCAAAATACAGCCCCATATACAGCTTTACTTAGCCTTTAAAATAGGAACAGAAATGGTATGGTATTCTATTTTTTCCACCCCATACTGATTTCTGTGTAATTTCTCACAGTATGTATGTGGCTTCTAGGCACAAGATACAGGGTATATTTTTTCCTTTGCATTTAGGAACAGATTTACTTGTCTGTGCAGGATGTGTGTGGTTGCTAGAAGTGGCAAAATAAAGAAAAGAGTGCCTTGCATCACAACGGAAGATGATAAAGCTTATAATCACACTAAAATTCTTGTAGCCTTAAGAAACAGAAGAGGGAGAGGCTACGGAAGTTGTTACTCTATTGTTGTTCCTTCTTCCTTCTCCTTCCCAACAGAATTAACTTGATCTGAACTACTCTGGTAGGTGTTGTCATCAGGATTTATTACACAGTGTTTGCACTGACCTGTAAAAGTTTTCTCTTTTGCAAAGATAAAGTTTACTTACATGGTGAGAGGGGTTGACCCACTGGTTTTAACCATAATTTTGGCACTGTTTATGTTTTTTCTTCTGTCCCAGACCACTGGAACTTTTAACAAAGGGGTAAAAGTTGAATTTTGTATGGAAAGAGTAAAACATTACATCTGTGGGATGCCTAGGCAGCCTTGCTGTTGCAGAGAAGAAAGGAATTCCTAATATAGAGTTTTAAGATGAAAAAATCTTTAAAAAGTTTAACTTAAACTTATAAAATCTTAAAATATTAGCTTAAACCAGACACTTAGAATTCAACTGAGTTTTGTCAGCCTGCCTGTTTAAACTTTTGGATTGTGTTTAATTTTAAATTCTCTAAACAAATATTTTCCCTTTCACCCTGTTCTTATTTCTCTCTCTCTTATTCTTTTCTATCCCCTAGTTTTCACCTCTTCTAGTTCCACCCTGCCAATTTTCCTCTCCCTGCTTCATGTTCTCTTTTGTGTTAATGCACGTTCTTGAATTTTTTAGAGACTGTATTTATTAGAAAAGTTTAATAAAATGTTATCCAAGTTAGTTTGATGGACTGAACTGCAGAATTTGCATCTTCTTACAACTGAGAAACCTGTAATTTGTGACTCATACCTTGGAATTTTTTTTTACTATTGTTTTTAGAAAAGGACACAAAATTTATTTTTAATAATTTGTCTCCTCTGTAGGCATATTGGCACTTTAGATGTGAATATAAACATGTTAATAAAGATGACATAATGTATATACAGAGTCCATCTATATGCCTTCACACACACAAAGGCACATGCCTGTCATACATGTATGTCTTTTAAGTAGCACTGGATGAAATGCTGCCAGGAAATTTTACATGGTTTCTGCACTTCTAGATAAGGCTCAAAATTACCGGTGGTACTGGCTGTGCCTAAATTTAAGGATTATGGGAAATGGCTATGGCAAGCTG
Organism: Brachypodius melanocephalos; assembly: GCA_013398615.1. Lineage (NCBI taxonomy): Eukaryota > Metazoa > Chordata > Aves > Passeriformes > Pycnonotidae > Brachypodius > Brachypodius melanocephalos. The sequence continues at coordinate 49,523,792 of VZSR01003803.1, forward strand.
CCACATAAATAACTAGCTGAAAGTGAAAGGAGGAAGGTAGCTTGTGAGAAAGTATTCCTTTCCAAAATGTGCCACAGAGAGGTGAAAACAAAGGGAAGACAGAGTCTTAGATGTTCGCTCTGTACATTAAGTTTAATGGTACTATCGACAGTTTCATATGACAGGAAATGATCTGGGCGTTTTGTTCACTTATTCTGGATGCCCTTAGTTTCAGAGAGCAACTGGTAACATGGATTGCACCTCGGAAGGGGACAGCTGAACTCTCCCTCTGGCTTTAGTAAGGAAAAAGCAGCGATGAAATCCGTGGACTGTGTGCACGTCATCCAACAGAAGGATACCGCCTCCTCTCCCTCTGCCCCCCCTGTTTCAGGCGCCACGGGACTTTTTTCTGTCACATTCCTGTGGCTTGCAATGCTCCTGTCCTCTTGTCTTGCAGCAGTGTCTCTTTACCATGTTATCATCCTGAAAACAGAACTAGAAGCTCTGCGCAGCGAGCTGATCTACAGCGTCCAGGCACGGTCTCCTCTAGACCAGCCACTTGTGTCCCGTGATGAAAATAAAGCAGGTACCCCTGTTTCTTCCTTCCTGCAAGTGTCTGCAGCTGGCTCCAGGCAGGTAAGATGGAGGGGTGGGTTTTGGCTTGCAGGGCATGGACAAATGTGGGGCTGCTCTCACTGGCTGTTGCTTCTCCTTGTTAGGAGAGCAGGCTTGCTGGTACTAGCCCAACTGAGAGCTTCCAAAAGGAAATCTGGAACGGGAGTAGAAACAGAGGCAGGCGGTCTGTTGCTGACACAGAAGAAAAAGGTAAATACCAGCTGATGGAGTGGGTTGGGATGCTGCAGTTGGATACTCTCTAGAGAAAAACAGGAGTGTTTGATCCATGTTTTCTTTCTCTTATCTGTTGATCCTTGTTCCCAGAGCCCATTCTGGTTTTCAAAACTATTGATGGATGAATGGTATTAACCATAGGCATATTCTCTTAAAGGAAAGAATATTGAAATCACAGAATGTTTTGGATTTGAAGGGACCTTTAAAGGCCCTGTAATCCAACCATCCTGCCATGAGTAGGAACATCCTGTTTAAAGTACCAGATGTTTATTCTATCTGCAGGTTAAACTTTGGATGTTAGGTCCCAAATCTGCATGATGTGTTACAGTTGAGAAAGGCAACTTCAACTCATTCAGTTTTTAAACTGTTCAATTCTCTCCGATCAAAGTAGGGAGGGAAATCTATTAATAAAAATGCCAATTCACTCTTCTGGGAAACATGCTGACCCTAAAAGAGAGAAGTAATGAGAACTTTAGGGAAATAGCTTTCAAGAAGAAAGGCTGGCTTGTACCTGAAAAAAGAGGCAGACTGCAAGGAATTCATAAGTTTCGCATCATTTCTACATTAAAACAACCAATCAATAAAATAGTAAATTTAATAAAGGAATGCCTAACAAGTAAGTTTTTTTGGACATAGTTCTCCTTTTTAAAAGGTTCTGCAAAGAACACTGGAGACTGTGCTCCATAAAGGATCTCAGATGTATATTATAGACTTGACGTATTAATGGAATATACTTGTTTCCTTCGGGGATAAAATGCCTACATTTCTTTCTTTTTCCAAACACAATGAGGCCTTATAAGATGAAGTGCAGAATTTTATTATACCAGTTAGCACACACACTCCAATTGCACTGAGTAACTAAAAATATTTCTGAGTTGCTAAATCAGTTCACTCTTCTTATGTATAGTTTTATATTATTTTAACTGATATATTAAACTATTTAGAGAAGCCGATATGGAGTATATTATAGGTAAAGAGTAAATGAAGTTTGCATAAAGTGTGTATCTCAATGAACAACTAACATGAAATGTATTTCACTTGAGCCTCAGTAAGCTAAATGAAATTAAAGTTCTAGAATATAATCACTCTGCTTACTTCCAATATTCAAAAAGAAACCCATTAAGTTAGGATATCACTTAAAATCCACAGGTTTATATGAGATTTATTCTATTTCATTAGTAGACTTTGATTCAAGACCTTGGCTAAGAAAGATTTAGCAAACAGGACTGAGGCCATGATTGCTTAAATTATATTTCTTGTAGCCTGCTTCCTATCGCAGGAGCCAGAGATGTCCCCTGCCCTCCCCACTCTAAGAACTCCCAAATAAGAACAAGTGATCTGAAGTACAAATATCACAAAAGATAAGGAGATGTCTTTTTTTAAATGAATGTTAGATCATCAGTACTCTGCAAGTGATCCAGTTTCCTCCACAATAGCTTTCATCTTTAGTCTTATTGCTATTTGAGGTGAGCAGGGTTTGGCACTCCTCAGCTGTGCTTCTGAGTAGTCTTTAGATTCTTCTCATCATGTAGCCACCTCTGATTATACCTGTTTACTTCTAACATGTAAAATTTCAATTAAGCTACTTATTTCTGTAAACTTTTTTTAAGGTACAGCTGGCTTTAAAGTTGTTTGGGATGGATGACAGAAAACACAGAATATGAACATTCATTTTAAAGGGAAAAGCTACAGAAGTTGACCTATTACAAAAATGTTTTCTAACATGAACCTTATGTTTCTGTAAATAAAAAAGAAAAAAAAGTAAATTGCAAATCTTGCATTTATATCAATGGTTGTCTGTTAGAATTAGCTTTCTGCCTGCCATAATTACAAAAAATTTAGCTTTTCAGAGTTCAGTAACATATTATATTTTCTCAGATCAGATTTCACTGATCATTCACTAGTCAATGTTAAATTTTGTTTTAGCAGAGGGAGTTAAATAGAAGAACATGGTGTTGTTCATGGTGCTGAATCCAGTCTACTACTTGGTCATATACACGGAATTACAGGCTCTGCATTTTGATCTTTTGACATTCATATCTGAGTACCAGAATCCTATCAGTCTCCAAATTGTCCTGCAAATGTGTGGCATGCATTCTGTTATAATGGTAGATAAATCAGGGTATTGAGTGAGGTGCCTGTTCTCCTCTTGCTTCTATTTGCTTCAGCAAGGTCTCAAAGTAGAGTCTGATTTCATAATTAACTGTTGACCCATCATTTTACTTGTATATGGATCAATTCCTTAGAAAGCTAATATTTGGAAACATCACTAGTATCTAGTTGCTTCTCTTGTGCTTCAACAGAGAGCAGAAGTAAAATATAGGATTAATATCTTGTTTATAAATAAAGTTATTGTTCCGTTCTGGGATTTTTAGACTTTGATTGTTGAATTCCAGCAATGGATGCCCCACCATTCTCTTTTAGACCCAGTACAGCCTTTCTTAAACATACTGAATTTCCACTTTAATGCATACAAGTGGCCACAAATTAGCATTTTAATTAAAAGGACAATTGAACGGAAGTGGATTTAACACCATGTTGTTTCTTTTTTTGTGGGGTATGGGTTTGCCTGTGCTAATGCATAAAACTATTAGTCATCAGTAGTTGCACCGTTTGTGTTTTGCAAAAATTTCCAGCTTGGGTAGGTTGAAGAGAAGTGTTTCGAGCATCAATTCCAAGTAAAGCTGCGCGGTTAGCAGTCAGAACCAGAGCTCTTGAGGCAGTGAGTAGGAGGTAATGGGTGATTTTGAAATGTACACTTCTGGCAAATGTCATATCAGGACACGTTACAACAGATGTGTAGTTTTTCTTCTTTGTCTTTCTCTTTATAAATTTCATCTGTGGAGGTAAATTGGTGCACAACAAAAGACCTCTCCAGAATTTTATATTCTGTTTGCAATTATTGGTTGAGTTGCCTGTGTGTTTCTTCCTAAGCTGCAGGAGCACTTGAGTCTAGGAACAAGATTTAGGTCCTGTTGCCTAAGCCAAAGTACTAATGTCAGGTTTTATTTTCACACTGCCTCAGTGCCTCATTCTGATTCTTATTCCCATGTCCTAGGGAGGTGAGAGTCAGGTTTTCTGTAAACACAAATGCAGGTGACTTGCTGGGATCAGACTGGAGCCCCCATGGGACTACATTTACCTCAGTGAATTGAGGTTGCCCAACTCCTAGCACGTATGAAGGGGCTGAGGAGATAGTCTGTGTAATTCCACAAATCAGTGAGGCAGGGTAACCTGGCATGTGATTTGGCAATTGGTTTTTACTAGCAATTCTCAGGTTTTACTCCAATATCAGTTGTGTCCGTGGGAAGCAACTATTGCCTTCCAAGCATAGTGTGAGAATTTTACCATTGCTCTTGATAAAATTGCTGTACTGGAAAATTGGTACATTTGTTGGCTGGAAGTGTTTTGACTTTGTATATTATTGCTTTAGGTATCCATGACAGAGGGATAGCAAGAGGTTTTACGAGCAGTACTTGACTTTAGTGGTCTTCGAATTGAGACACAAGCGTATTTTACTAGCTTCAACAAATGCCACATATAAAATTCCCTTACCAAATATTCACAATACTTCATATTTTATTGTTTGAAGAGGTCAAATATAAAATAAAAATTAAAATCAAATTAAAAAGGACAAAGAAAGGCATACTTCTTGAGAATATATGTTATCCTTACTTGTTTCTGCTGACAAGAATCTAACTCAAAAGGAAATAGACCCTTCTATGCAAAAGGTTAGAAAATCACTTGATGCAATTCCTGCAATTTTACATGAAGAATTTCACAGAATGGATGAGTGAATAATCCAGTGCTGTGTATTATGCAGACTACTGTACAGTCAAAAATACACTAAATAGGCTCTAAGTTTTAAAACCAAAATTCTGCTTTACAATGTATAATAGAAGTCTTAATTCCTAGTAGGCAATTTCCTTGTTTTTCTAATTGTAACATGTTATTGGCAATTCTGTGAAGGTCAAAATATTGTTTGTTAAATCTTAGTCATACGTGCAACTATGATCAAGGCATTTTAATGCAAGGACTGATTGAATTCATAATTAATGCCATATAAAGATGTCTCTATAAAAAAGCACCAAATTAACCAGTTGTCCTGGTTTCTGCTGTTATAGAGTTCATGAAAACCAGTTTATAAAAATGCACAAGCAAAAACTAGAATAAGATATCTTGTAATGAGAAATCAAGAAGTTAAGGTAATAAGAACTGCAAATGGTTCAAGAAAATGTTTGTGATTTATAAATTAAATTGTCTAGTGTTTAAATGTACTTTGGGAAGCCTACAGAGAAGAGATCTAGACATAAAAGGAACCTAAATAAGCAGGTCTGGGTTTTTTTTTCAAGGTTAGGGTTTTTCCTAGGTTTTATTTCAGCAAAAATTTGCACAGATATCTCAGGCCTCAGTTATCAAAACTTTAAATTTTATACATGAGCTCACAAAAATTGAACTTGAAATTTTATTAAGTGAGATTGCAAAATACTAAAATTATTATACAATTTAAATAATAACAAAATTTGCATGTGAGGGAAAAAATTATTTTACCAATAAAAGCTTTTAAATCATGGAGATATGCAGAAATCTGGATTGCTGTCCTTCAGTAAAAGATAGTAGGCTTTTTTTTAATTGTGACTATGTTGCTCAACCAGTAGAGAATGCATCATTCCATATGCTGACTGTGGTTTATAAAGGCATCTGGACTGACTAACATCTTCAGAATTGGGTCTTCTGTTCACGGAAAAACAGACTCCAAAATGAACTTCTGCCAATCCACAGCCTGCAGAGCAATTAAATCACTGGGAAAAAAAGAATGTTCATCAAAACAAAGCTATTATGTAAAGTCGCAAGAGGATGAGGCACACTTTATCATTCTAGATACACTTTTATACAGATAGATCTCATGGTGACACTCAGTCTAGATATTTTTACATGTTTTTGAAATACATTTTATTAATCCTGTATTTTGCTTTTATTATTAATCAAAAATCCTTTGGACTACAAAGATGTTGCTCAGGTTCAATTTACACTGGGCTGAATGACATTCGATAGCAACAATTCAATGTGTATTTTGTAATACATATACTCTTCATATTGAGTTAAGATTAGGGTACTTATTGGAATAGAATTGCTAGCTTTTCTTAAGAACATTTACTGTTTACTGAAAATTCCTGTTAATTTACCCAACAAACGTACTTTGTATATCTATATCTTCTTAATAGTAGTAGCGTTTACTTGGAATTTGTTTCAATAAATTACTTAATTTTAGGCGTGTAAGTAGTTCCACTGAAGTCAAAGCACTTGTATACAATGGAAATAGTCATGTGTCAGCTTTGGCTTCTGAACATATTTTTGAAGCACATTGTTGTTCAATCCTTCAAGCACATTGTTGTTCAATCCTTCAAGCACTTTTTTAGATGTTGTCTTTTGTAGCTTTAGGCAAAATGGCCACTGTGCTAGTTTCTTTTCTCACGAAGGACACCATTGCATGTATTTTCTCCAAAAACAAGCTTACTATATTCTGTGGAGTCTTGTTCCTATCTGCACATATTAAAAGAAAAGAGACAGATTTAAAAAAAAAAAAATTTAAAAAAAAAAAATGCAGATTTGATGTCTGTAGAATAAAGTAGAGGTGCTATGTTTTTTAAAAAAGATGGAGATGACCTCAAACTGTACTGATCGTGCAGATTTAAGTTACTGTGAGCAGCTCTCATCAATGCTAACTTGAATTTCAGTGCTGCAAGTAGCTGAAAAAGAAATCCAGACTTGCAAACTGAAAATTAGGACAGACTGAAGAATGCTCACCAAGTCTGCAGACCGAGTTTAGCAAGAGTTGCTAAAGTAGCCATAGCTTTCACTGTTTGCAGACGCTACTCACTGGTACCCAGCTGGATAGCAGCTGGTTAGTGGGAATCATCACAAATCCTCTCGTTTGATTAGTGAAAAATCTGGTGGCCACATTAGTGAGTTCTTTTAAAAGCAGGAAATGAAATTTTGTGTTAGCTTACTGAAATACTAGGGAATCAGCAAATTCTATTCACTAGGAAGGCGTTCTGTTTCAAAGAATAATTAATACCTTGTGAAACTAATTGCCTGATGTGATGTGTTGTGTGTCTCCATAAAATCACATTTTAATTTTATTTAGAAGTTTATTTTCCAGAAAACTCTTTTGCTCACTAGTGTGATAGAAAAATGTATGAAGTATAATACCTTTTTAAATTTTGTGTTGGCTTGAGGGTTTTTTATTTTTTACGAGAAGGTAGAAAATTCAGATACCTTTAAAGTCTTGATTTGAAAAATCTATAGATTGTAGCACAATATTGATGTGTATTGATAGGACTCAAGGACACATTTCAGTGTAGGAGACAGGACTTTAGATGATAGCATTCCTGTTAATGTAAATAGGGTTTGCAAGTTGTGTGATCATTCTGGCACTGGAGCATTCCCAGATGTGCACTTGAATCCTTGTGTGCTGCCAGTTGGCACTGCTGAGTGCTGGTGAGCATCCAGCCCTCTTCTGCTGTTTTCAAGAAGGACCCATTAAAAAGAGACCTAGAAACAGAAAGAGACTACTTTCCACCCAAATCCTCTTGCTACCTGTTGTGCAGCAAGAGGTTTGTGCTGCTGGACACTTGGTTGCTCGTGTGGGTACCACTGACAGATGCAGAAACAGGGTCCCACATATCCATGGCATTCCTCATAATACTCAGATCTGTGTGGCCAAATCTGATCCACAGCCTTCTTGTCTGAAAAGTGGTAAACAAAATGGAGAAATCCATGGCAGAATTTTCTTCTCTTGACTCTTAATAAATTCATTTGGTCTCTGTCATGTGCAGTAAATATTACTGCTTGGTTTTCCATCTTTCAAAATGGCATGAGAACCAGATATTTTGGTTAAAATCTGCTCCAAGCAAATGCAGCTATTCTTTTTTTCCTTTTATCCTGTTGCCTGGCACTTATGCTTAGCAAGTTTTTTGGCAAAATCTTTGTTTCACTTCCAAATCTATATTTTAACATTCTGCAGTATTTTTCTCTGAACAAACACCTAATTTCTCATTAGTGTAACCAATCTCTACAGTTTTGAGCAACACATTTTGACAGATATCAAGCTATTTTCTTTGTGTCCATTAATTTGCTAAGTCATGTCTATTTTTCCTCTTAGTCTCAGTGTAGGTTGATTGAGTGTAGGTGTATGAAACAATATTGAAAGTACATATATATGGACTTTGAGAATTTATTAGGAAACTATATATGACTAGTATTTTACAGCGACTATAAATGGAAAGTAAATTCTTTGAATAGTACAGTAAACATAGTTAGAAAATGTGCTGTCTATCGTAGGTGGTGGGGTTGGGGCTTTTTTCAAGTTTTGCTTAGAAATTTAACAAGGCTAATTGACCTGATGATTTCTAGCTCGTTTGGCTTACATAATTATATTAAGACCAGATATTAAAACAAGCAAGTGTTATTTGTGCTGCTTCCTGAGGCCTCCCATTTAGCTGATCTCTGAGAGTCATCTACTATATGTTGTGACAGGAATTTTCATTTTGCACACTTGAGTAAGATCTGTGTTAAAATCAATATGTTCTGGTTTAAAATAAGTGGTGAGACTGAGAGATGTCTTTCATGTCCTTTTTTTTTTTTCTTAAAGTAGCTTCATAAGTTTATTCTATTAGTGATTTATGTCTCTTTGATTTCAAAATGCTTTCACTTTGCAGTGCTGCAGGCCTGCTTACAACTGATTGCTGACAGCAAAAGCGATGTCCAGCAGAAAGGTAAGAATGTGTGCCATGATTTATAATTTATAACTATTCCATGGGAAAAGGGTTTCAACAAATTTTACCTAACTTCAAAGCAGTAACTGAGTTATAGCAGAAAATTTTAAAATAATAATAATAAAAAAGAAACAAAAACAACAAAAAATCAAAAAACAAGAAACAGGTCCCTGGACCTGGAAGGTCCCTGTGTCTGGATGGTTCTTGCAAATATCATCCTTTCAGTGGGGAAACCCACGTAGTGAGACTGGAAGTTCTATCTAGAAGTCAGCTTTGTTAATTTTCAGCAGGTGAAAATGAAGAAAATAACCTTTCCAATCACCCAAATTTTTTTTTGTCTCTTAGATGATTCAAGCATTGTCCCTTGGCTCCTGAGCTTTAAACGTGGAACAGCTTTGGAAGAACAAGGAAATAAAATAGTGATCAAAGAAACAGGTTATTTTTTCATATATGGCCAGGTGAGAAAGTTCAATTCACTTCAGCTCCTTTAAGGGTTTTTTAATGCCTCCATACAGTAAGTTTAAAGGGTCACCTCTTCTTTCTGTAGGTTTTGTATACGGATACAACATTTGCTATGGGACACCTAATACAGAGGAAGAAGGCTCATGTGTTTGGTGATGATCTCAGCTTGGTGACATTATTTCGCTGCATCCAAAATATGCCACAGTCTTATCCAAATAATTCTTGCTATACTGCTGGTAAATATCTGCATTTTTTCTTTTCTTTGTTTGCAAATAAGCTGTATCAAATAGAATCTGTAGTGTTGGGCAAATTGTATTGTGGCAGTCATAAAGAACAGGGTCTGCGTTCATGGATCTGGCTAACTAAAACATTACAGAATGCTTTCAGAATCTACAGCTTTATATAAAGTATCAGCAATTGGAGATTATGCATCCAGCTTGGTGGTCTGAACAATTTTCCTCTCTCCTTTGACTCTGTAATGTGGTTAGACATTTTGGTGCTTTCACTTAGATGCCTGGGGCAGGTAAGAGGAGCACCTACCATCATTATTGAAGAACTCAGTTTAACTTAAGACTTGAATTCCACTTCTAGTTATCCCAAGAAAATACTAACGAGCTATATTCTTCTTTGAAATGTCATGTATGGATTTTAACCATCCAATACTTGCATACCTTACTGTGATATTTCCACTCCTTATGAAGGTTACTGCGTTTTTAGTCCTTGGTTTGATGAAAAACAGTCAATTCCTATAAGGTGCTCTTTATGAGTGCACAAGTTAGAAACACCACAAGAAATACCAACTAAAATATTTAATCTAAGTCCATCAGGTTCAATAATCAATATACATGTATATTCCTGAAGTAGCATTTAAGAAATTAGTGTCCAGGCCTATAGAACCCCATATATTGTCTCTTATCTGTCTGTCTTTCCACTTTAATGGTGGATTTGAGGGTTTTCTCTTTGGTTATTTTCCAGAAAGATTTTATTTCAATGCCTTACAAAAAAGTGGGTGACACTGAGGGATGGAGCTGACTGTCAGCAAGTAATAGCATTAAACAAATGGGATGTGGCAGGAAACTAATTTTTTTTTCCAAATAAAAAGAAATCCCAGCTATCTAACTAACTGGATACTTTGTCCTGGCAAGTGAGCCTGTCCAAACATTTTGTTTGCCCTTTTTTTTTTTTTACCTCTTCAGTTGCACATTCTGGCAACATAACCACCTTCAATTTCATCTATATTCTGACTTACCCTTGTATTACTGTTCTCCTTTCCTAACTAGGATCTCTATCTTGCCACTTCATGATTCCTGCTTCCCAAATTCCCACAGTTCTGTTTTCACCTGGAAAACAAAGTTCTGACTGCTTTCTCTCATGCTGTCGAGCATGTGTCCCAGCAGATGTTAGATGTGTTCTCAGCTCGGCAGCTGCAGCTTGAAGGCAACATGCTCTTGGTTACCATATCAGCTGATGTCTGGCTGGCAGGAAGCAAAATTTGTGCTCTGCAGTTGCAGTGGATCAGCTGATGTGTGGTAATTTTATTAGGTTGGTAAAACTCATAAGTCCTCCTCCAGAAATGTGGAACAGAGTGGTCTAGGGCCAGTAGTACTCAACGCTGACCTTGACAGTCTCATCACCATAACATGAGGAACCTGGGTACACCACTGTTAAACTTTTTTGCAGTGTTTGCTTAAGTGAACTGTGTTATGCTGAGTGCAATGTGGAAATTAGGTCCATCTTCACAGAGGATGTTAAGTGTCAGTTTTTGATAGGCTGTACCCTCTAAGATTGTGCCTAAAGATAAAAGCACTCATCACAAGTAACAAGCCATGCTTACATTTGCAAGATGACACATAATGACTTTTGAATACCATTTATAAAATAGTGTATTTGAAATAGTAACTTTAAAATATTCCAAATCTTTTGCCAGGCATTGCAAAATTAGAAGAAGGGGATGAACTTCAACTTACAATACCACGGAGAAGGGCTAAAATATCCCTGGATGGAGATGGTACTTTTTTTGGTGCAGTAAGACTCTTCTGAAGCCCTTCATTTCTGTTATTATGCTTAATGCCATTTTCTTCTCTACCTATGCCCTTGTCAGAAAAAATATTGGATTCTAGTAAAGCTGCCAGTTTAGCCTCTCACAATGCACCACAGGCTTCTAGGAATCTTCTTCACTTTAATATGCACTTTAATATCCAAATCCAAAACAGGAAACATACCAGACATGCTTGTGATATTACCACCATGTGATTACCAGAAAGCCAGTTTATTTTAGACAATGGGACTTTAAAGCAATGAGGTTTTGGCTTTGAAAGGATTTGTTGTCCATATGGTAAATCGAAGAAGGAGTTGACCAAAAATAACAGCATTACCAGGACCACAGGCTATCAAAATGTTATCAGTTGAAAAGGAAATCTAAACTAAAAGTCTATCTTAGATTTGCATTATTTCATCAATAAAGTATTTAATATATAAAGTGTGGGGAAAAAACATCTAACAGTAGATTCCCCACCACAAAATGAAATTGTTAGGTAGGCTCTGAGTTTTAGATTTCTTTTCTTTCCCCAAATATATTGAGGAAGGAAAAATTCTAAATATCTGGGATAGTGAAAACAAATATACAGAACAGTAGCCACTGTTTTGCTTCTTCTTTGTGAACAAAAAGTGAATAGATCACTAAAATCTATTAGCATTTACTAATTGAAATTAATTTTGCTGGAAAGAGGACATGTTAAATTTTACTTCAACAGCTCAATTTTCAAAGCATTGCTACTCATCAAGGAATATGTGTACACTTCTATGTAAACAAGGCTGTCACAGGATAGAACACAGTGAAATTAGACACAGTACCATGGTTGGAATTCGATTTCTGACTCCATGATTTCTGCAGTCATATATATATATGTGTGTGTATATATACAGTATATTGACATATCTGTATATATTTGAAAGTATGTATACACACATAGCTCTTGGGCATTTTGGGACATAATTTCATCTTCTTTTGAGCAGTTTGTCCAATGGAAATGCTACTTCATGCATATTTTTTGTATTCCCCTTGCTTCTTGCTGTGATTCATTCTATGCAATATAGTAAAAAGAAAAATCCAATAGATCTGGAACCAGCCATGCAACTAAGAAAATACACTTGTATCTCAGAGGCTTTTTCTGTGGTTTGAATATAGTGCTTAACTCTGTTTTACAAAAATATTCAGATCTGTAGAAAGAATAAACAGATGTCCTTTTTTCCTTTTCTTTTGTCTGGCTGCTTTGTTCAGTAGATAGTATTTATGCATTTTTTTATCTCAGATATTGTATGGCCAAAGGAGCTATTGCACTTTTCCCCCTGATCTTAAAGAAGCATATAAGTGCTATTGAAAGTGATAAAAAAGTAAAACCCCAAATATTGAATTGTACTTCAGTTGAAAATATTTTTAGGACCTGGGAATTGTGTTATATAAGCTCACTTAGTGAAGAAAACCTGATCTGTATATTGTAGTTTTCTTGTCTGTTTTTATGAATTGTGGTTTGATTGATTTCTCATGGTGATAGATAATAAATGAAAGAGATTTGTATCTCAGAATTATAAAGCATGGTAAACTAATGAAAAAAATATTCCATCTTCTCTGGGCTTCAGAAGACATTTCAACAATAAGCATATGTGTATTAGATCTTTACACTGGGGTTTTTATAAGGCTTAACAACAGTTTTGAAATATCTGCAAGTCCTTTTTTTGAAAAAAATTATTTATGTGTTGTGGAGCTGAAGCTGCAGCTGCTTTTTTTTCCCTGGCATTACTATTATTATTATTATTATTATTATTATTATTATTATTATTATTATTATTATTATTATTATTATTATTATTATATTTTGATGTGCTGAATTTGCCAAAAAAGGCATTTTAAATCCTCTACAGGAGCCCTCCTTGTAACCAAGGTTGTGTAATGCTGCATGTAGGTAAAACTGTTAGCATGCAGCGAGTTATCTGTTATTACTGAAGTACATTAATGTTGTTACTGTTGCTTTCCCTGGGACTTGGTAGCTAAACTCGCAAATTTATTGTGTAAGCTTCCCCAGTGGTTTTGGTGGGCTTGTGTGTGCTTAGCTTAAGCCATTTCCCTGGCTGTATTTCTTCCTTCTGCTGCTGACAAATATGCAAAGTGCAGAAGTTTGGAAAGGGTCTGGCGCATGATTTGGCTTGGAGGAAAACTTCTGTCTGCTGAAAGAAAAAATTTCAAAGTTCTTCTGCCTTCCATTCCTCAGATGGATGAAACTGAACTTCAAGTTTCTTCACAAAAAACGTGAAGCATGTTTCTGTGAACCACAAGAACTCCCACATGTGTGCAGAGTGCAGGTTGGCAGGCTGTTCAGATATTTCTACTGACGAATCTGGCAATTTTGTTGCTGTCAGATTAGCTTTTTAACTGACTTCGTGAGAAAACTTGTCTCCTCAAAATTAACCTGCTTCTGCACAAAGTTGAGTTTCAACAGATCAGCATTTTCTGATCAAAGCATAAAGAAAAGGAGAATAGTTTGTCCCTGATCATTCTGCCAACAAGCTGATGATACAGACGGTAGCAAAGTGCATCCAGACCACCACCACACATGTACTTCAGTGAGTGGGAGTTAGTGAAGCATTCTGCATTTGGGAGATATTTAAATAAGTGTAACGGGCAAAAATTAGTTTGTAGCTGGTTCATACAATATTCTACATTTTTATCAAGGATATCTAGCATTTTAGACAGGTTTCTGCAAATGCAACAAACTCTGTGCATGCTCTGGTTCTTTTTCACATGGCAAACATAGGGGACTTTTTCTTTCCAATATGTTTTAATAGAAAGTGTGAAGTTGTATCATTCTTTCCTTTTTAATAATGTGCAGTTGACAGATACATAGCTGCTTTGAATGTAATGTATTTAATGTAATGTGCATCTCATCTCTTTTATATAATGTGCAGTCACACACCCTGCCAATATACTGCGTATATTCATTACATGAATCTCCTATATCTGACTGTTTCTCAAATTGCTCAGCATTTGCCAATTTAAGACCCTCATTTCAGAGGTCCCACAGTTTTGCCAAGCTTATACTGCTGGAGCTGACAGTTTCTGCATCTCTGGTTTGTGTCTTCGGTTGAATTATCTTGGGTTATCTTTAGCTCTCAAAGTTCTGCTCTTATAAAGATGAGGTTATGAAAAAAGTGTTCTTTGGAATTTATTTTAAAAATTTGGCTACTTTTTCTTTGGAAAGGTCTAGAGATTTTGCTTTGAAAGAAGAAATGTGTGTAATGTAGATTTTGCTTTGCTTTAAAGAGTTTTCTTTCTTCCTTCTTCTCTTTCTTCTGGACTCTCACAGGGTATATCCTTTTGAAGAATATTTTATGCTTTCTCATGTTAAGCATATTCTATCTCTATGGAACTTTCAAAAAGAGGAGGAAAATTTTCTCAGCAGTTTTACATCTGGATTACATCAGTAAGGTCTAAGCTTGTTTTTCAAGGTCAGTACAAACAGCAGTGAGAAGGAAGTTGATGCAAATACAGGGAAGAGAGAAGCTAAATATTTGATGTAGAAAGACTCTCATGGAGTTTGCAGGTTACATAGATCCCAGCAATGATGGGGAAAAGACATTAGCCTTGGAGCTGGATGGCAGGAATAGGAGACACCCTAGCTGGGATTTGGTTGCTTGATTTCTAATTCACAAGCTCTCTTATTCGTAGCTCATAACTCGTAACTCATGCACCTATGAGCAAAACAGAGCTGCTGGTGAGAGCTCTTCTTCTTCCTCCTCTGCCATGGCACAGGAGTCACACTGTGAAGCATGAAAGCCTCAGCAATCCAGCTGCTGCTGCTGTAGCCACTTTAAAAACTGTTTGGGTAAACTGATACCTTCCAGCTTGGCCATTCAATCTGCACCATCTCCAGGAGTCAACAGGTTTTGAAGAGATTGCCAGACAAGCAACAGGCCAAGATGATGGCTGCAGGAGAGCAGGCTGCAGGTGACAATGGCTGCATAAGGACCTGTAGCCCTTTCTGGCCCCTGTGTGGAGCATACACATCATATTGCCTTTGTGTTGGCCTAACAGCACTGACCCCAGCACACATCAGGGATAACATACAGCATGAGCCACGTGTTAGCCAAAAGCTGAGCTGGAAGTGAGTGAAGAGTCACACCACGGGGACTGCAGTCAGCCACTGCAGCAGCTTGTTCACAGATTTCCAGCACTTTTTTGGATAAATCCCTGAGCAGCATAATCTGAATTCTGTGTTGATCCTTCTTTGAGCAGGATGAAGTACAGGCCTCCTATATGATCCACTTCCCCTGGCTGATTCTCTGACAAGAAAGCAGGGGATGTGAGAGGCAGAGAAAGGATTGAAACTGGTGGGTCAGGAAAGGTCCTGCTGGGGAAGGAAGGGTGTTCATTTCCTGAGTGCAAATGAAACACAGGTTCCTCAGTGTGTGCTTCAACAGGATCAGCAAACATTTATGTACTGAGCAGGGCAGGTTCCCGCTCAGCACAGCAAGCTGCTAGTAGTCATCAGGTACTCCATGACCTCAAACCTAAGAGTGTAAATTGAATCAAACCATGTGGCCAGGTAATAACCTTCATTCACTCTCTTTCAAGTTTCCTTTGACTTTATTTTCCTGCTCCCCTCCCCAGTTCACTCAGTGGATAGAAGGAAGATACTTCATACTGGAAAATGGGATATCGATGGAAAGTGTTTTAAGATGAAGGCCAGAAATATATTTCAGAAATGTTGAAAGAAAGTAGTAAATGAGGCAGAATATGAAAGAAGAGAAATTACAGTGTCCTGTTTAAATCAGAATTGCATTCCCTTTCTGTCAGTAAGAGCTGGCTGAAAAGTCATGTTTGCTTTCCACAGATGTTGATTTTTTTTTTTCCCTGTTAAGGCTAGAGTTGTTTCAGTTTTGACTTAAAGCCATTCCTACAAAGACTTTTGTTGGCCAGTCTGCAGATCCTATCTCTAGTCCTGATGAATGTCAGTTATTCCAATGGCTGTGGGGAGTCCTGTATCACAACACGTATGTGAGCTCTCCTTCCCGGCTGTCCTCAGGGTACTTGCTTTCCAAAGCTTCTTAGCCTAGGGAGGAGTTTTGATGAGTTCCTTTGAATTTGGAGACTTCCACTTTCAATTTCCCTGGCTCAGCAGCCAACAGCCCTTTTAGAGGTCTAAGCTGAGTTCCCCCCAGACATAATTTACAGTTTGTTCATTCTGAAATATTTTAAGGAGAACATGCTGGGCTCCACAAACTGGTTTTGACAAAGCTCTGTTTTGTCCGAAAATTTCCAGACTGCCCTAGCCTTTGCTGTAGAGTTCCTTAAACAAGATTTTTCACAGGTGGTCACTGAGTGAGTGTTCCTCATTCTCTGTCTGACTGACTGATGACCTTGTGGTCTCATTTGCGGAAGTGTCGAAACACACAGCTGCAACTGAAATTAGCAGGAGCAGGCTTTGAATACATGGAGGACTGTATATTTCAGCTAGAATTCTGCTGTGGAAATACTACAGCAACAAATATTCTGAAAAAGCCCCAGGGGAAATAAATTCTGATCTGGATGCAAACATATTTAGAAGTGTGCAGTCAGCCAAGAGGCATGCTTTGGAAAAAGTGTGAGGAAGAGTTCTTAAATCATTGCTTAGATACTGGACATTGTGTGCATTGAATGTGATAGGGACCTTAATGGGAAGGGCAATATGAGAGTATATAAAGTAAATAAAGTAACTGCTTCTACAGGTAGTAGGACTGAGACTACAAAGAAAACTTTGGCCCGTTTTCACTATGAGCATTTAACTTTGCATTGGAACATTTAGTGGAGGTTGGAGACAGGTTATCCAGGGGCCTGTTTCTATTTCCTCCATTAAAAAGGGAAGCTCCACTCCCCACAAACCTCATAGAAACTACTTAATGTAGCTGTGGAACTGGTTGGTGACAGTTCTACCTGTGCTTAGAAAGTGTTTGTCTTGATGTTAGGGGAACTTGAAAACAGCCACTTCATAATTCCTGGCACCACTGGAGAGCAGACCTAGCATTTTTAAAGGAGGAAGAGTGAGGGGGACAGTTTTGCCAGAGAACAGCAGATAAGCACGCTCTGGTGGCAAACTGCTGTCTCAGGATTTCTTACCTAGCTTTGTTTGTCTTTGGAATAGAAAAGTCACAAGGATGATAGGGTTTGAAAAGCTAAATGAGTCTAGTTTGCAATAAACACTGTTGATTCTTTTTTCTCTCCTTCAAAGAGTATATTTTCAATCTCCCCACCAGCCCAAGAAGGGGATAATAAGAGCAAAGTGGGTAGATGGGTTGAAGTGCACATTTGATACGATGGCAAGTGGGAGAGGTAACTGAGATGTAGCTGTGTGGATGGGATGAGTGAAGATGAGACAACAGCAAGAAGACTGTCCCGCTGCTGCTGCTGCCTGTCTTCCTCTACTGCTGCATGCAGCATTTCAGTCCTAAGTTAGTCTGGCATTTAATTGCAACTGGTAATTTTTTTGAGAGGAAGTTCATGATGGGTCTCTATTCGGTTATCAGTTGCTATCAGTTGCAAATGCCAGCCAAAATTACCAGTGCTCAACCTGTAGAATAATACCAATGATGCTGTGTTGGACTGCTACACTGGAAGTGAGTCAGGGCTGATGCAAACAAGCAGGGCAGGCTGATGAGAAATGAGGTTGAGTCTGACATTCTTTGTAAAAGGATGATGGTACAATTTCCTACCTCTTAGGCTGCCAGAAATACATCTTCCACCATCAGTGCATGCAATGAGCAGTGGAAATGGGAGAGGCATGTAGTCTGCTACTTTTTCCATCACTTATTTCCTTTCCTTCTTGTTCTATCCAGAATCCCTTCCTCCAGCTTTATTTCTCTGTACTCTCTTGCATTTCTCGCTACTATACTCGGAACATGCCAAAAAAGGGGAGGGGCGGGAGGGTGGAAAGCAGGTAATTTTATTGTCTCCATCATTATTTTTTGTTGGATAACCTCACACCGTCGTCATCATCCTCACCATCATCACGGCTCCCGGAGGGCTGGAGTGTCGTCCAGACCGAGGTGCGGGTGGTGTGTCCCCATCGGAGGACAGCCGAGCCGCAGCTCCCGCCGCTTCCCATCCCCATCACAGCGCAGGATGGAGATTCATTTCCCCTTTAAACCAGTGGATCACTGCCGACACTGCAAACGGAAAATGAGAAAAAACAAAACGAGGGAAACAGACAGGAAAAGAGAAAAAGAAACAAAAGGCTTCTGGAGCAACAGTGCCAGTGAAGTAAGCTTTTCTGCCAGATTCTGTGATTAATTATGAGTTAGTTCTGTGAATAATCATAGAATATCCTGAATTTGAAGGCACTTACAAGGATCATCAAAATCCAACTCCTGGTCCTGCTCAGGATAGCCCCAAGAATCATAGCAACACACACAAACATTTTAAGAATTTTGGTCACTATGCTAATTGGATTAGATCCACCTTGTTATTAATTCTCTCTTCCCTCTATTCACATACTGAGTCTACACACCCTTAATGTATATGTAAGTTCAGCCTGCTATGAGAAATTATAATTTTTTCACCCATAATTTCCCACCATGAATGGATCCTTCTCTAACCTCTGAAAAGCCAAATGCTTTGTTTTGTTTTTTCTTGCTAGCCAGGTTGAAAAACAAGGGCGGAAAGAATAATTTTTTTTCTGTAACTTAGAAGCCAATGCTTTGAGAAATTTTCTATAAATTCATTTCCTCACCTTGGTTTAATATCAGACACAAGAAGAAAAAGAAGTCCTTGTATTGCCATAAGTATCTTATATCTTTGAAGGCATTACTTGAGTGCCTGTAGCTATCTTCACATTTTCATTAGTTTCTAATACACTTTTCATTTTATCTGAAAACCTCTTTTCTGTTGAAGTGGGAATAATGTAAACCTCACCCCTTTGATCTTACTCTCTAATTCACAGCTTTAGAGCTGATATGTTGTTTTAGTCTGCTCAAATATTTGCTTTTTTGGAGATGGTGATTGCTTGTATATATTCATTAGTTCTCTTCACAAAGGAATTGTACTCAAATTGATCCCTTGGGATGCCCAAACTTCTGGTCTGTGCAGAAGAGCCAGGCAGAATGACAACACTACACACCGTTGTGGCTAAACTATGTCTTGTTGCTCAATTTTCTTACTCTAATGGTTATGAATATAGGAGATCACATTGACTTTCGTTAAACACTCAGGACAAGACTCTTCTGACTTAATGAAGACATCAGCATCTGCCATGAGGAGGTAACTATCTGGTAGCCCATGGGGAGAAACAGGCACTTCTGTGTCAGTTTGACTTTTTACTTACATAAATGATTCATGGCTGAGGTGAATCATACTGAAAATTACATCTTTTTTTTTTTCTCTGTGACTAAAAGACACTCAAGTTAACACCTCACAATGTAGCTATCCAAATTTAGAACAAGGAGATAATGGCATATAGAAACAAATGAAAGAAGATAGTCTTCATGGCATGATTTATAACTTGGCATTTACGGTGATAAACAGATCAAGAGCAGCCTGGTGAAAAAGGACTTGGGAGTGGTGGTGGGTGAGAGGCTGGACTTGACCCATCAATGTGCATTTGCAGCCCAGAAAGCCAAACATGTCCTGGGCTGCATCAAAAGCAGCAGGGTGAGGAAGGGGATTCTGCCCCTCTGCTCTGGTGAGACCCCAGCTGCAGAGCTGCATCCAGCTCTGGGGTCCCCAGGACAGGACGGGTAAAGGACCTGTTGGAGTGAGCCTGGAGGAGGGACACCAAGATCTTTAGAGGAATGGAGCACCTCTCTTATAGAAACAGTACTAGTACCAGTGTAGGCTGTACCAGCAGACATTATCCAGGATGTTTTGTAAAGAAGGGAAGCATGCAAGTACTCTCAACTATTTGTACAATAGCATTCGAATATCTCAATTACTTTTAAATATTGGCCAACTCCACAGCTGCAATAGTTTCTCTCTTTTTTCTTTCTCTTTCCATTTTTTTAAATTTAATTTTATTAATTTAATTTTTCTCCTTCTGGACAAAATCAAAAACCCCAGTCATGGTATAGTTATAATATTGCATTATCTTGACTTTGCAGATGAATAGGGCCTTTTCTTCTGCTTAGCAGGAGAGATTCAGGTCTCAAGTACAGCTTGGTGATATCCTCAGCATTGGTAGTGGTAAGTTCTGCCTCTGTCTATTTGCACCTGCTTTAGAAAGGCAGAACCTTCTCCTTAATCCTGTTACAAAATCCTTTTTCCTGCCAAACTAAGACAAGCGGCATTCAACTCAGCTGAGCTGTCATGCATTTACTCAACACATAGACACAGATCTAACTTCCACTACTCACCCACCCAGCATCAAAAGCTGCCCTGGGAGCAGACTCACTGTCTCTGCACAAGCCATTGGGAATTTCATCTGCACACTCTCTGAACTGGCCATGCTAGTCCAAAAAAACACTTTTAGAGAGCTCCTGGGTATAGAGATACACAACCACTATGAAAACTGAACATATTACTGCCAAAGTACTGGAAGCCACAAAAGCATGATTCAGATGAAATTCAAGTGATTTTAGTCCCAGTACACGATTCATCCTAACTTCACAGAGCTATTGAGGCAGCCTAAACAGTAGCAGAGTCTGTAGGCTTTTGAATCACCATGGGTAAATCTTCTTCCTGTCAAAAGTTCTGCCAGCACATATACCCCCGAGCAGCTAAATGGCATGTCTCAGAATCACTAGGCTGGAAATGACCTCCAAGATCATTGACTCCAACCCATGCCCTAACACCTCAACTAAAGGTGGCACCTAGTAGCACATCTATTCTTTTTTTAACACATCCAGGGATGGTGGCTCCACCACTTCCCCAGGCAGACCATTCCACAAAAAAACATCCTGTAAAAAACTTTCCTAATATCCAACCTAAATTTCTCTTGGTGCATCTGTGTCCTCTCATTCTGTCAATTTCTGCCTGAAGAAAGAGATCAACCCCACCTGACTACAGCCATCTTTCATACATGCCCTAACAACCCGCTTAAATAGTTCCTGAGAGACTTGACCCTTCTTCCAAAGATGATACATCCTCTTTTCATTCCTAAGTTCCTCCAAAATCTCCTTGCCCATCCAGGCTGGATGTTTCCCTTGTCGACTCATCTTTCGGCACACAGGGACAATCTGTTGCTGTGTTCTCAACATCTCTGTTTTGAGGCATGCCCACCTTTCCTGAACTCCTTTGTTTTTAAGGGCTGCTTCCCAAGGAATGCTCTGAATAAGTCTCCTAAACAGGCCAAAGTCTGCCCTCCAGAAGTCCAATGCAAGAGTCTTACTGGTGCTCCTCCTGATTTCACCAAATATTGGGAACTCTATAATTTCATGATCACTGTGCCCCAAGCGACCTCCAACTACCACATCTCCCACCAGCCCATCTCTATTTGCAAACAGCAGATCTAACATAGTCCCTCCCCTGGTGGGTTCACCCACCACCTGTGACAAAAAGTTGTCCTCCACATGCTCTAAAGACTTCCTGAACTGCCTCTTTTCTGCTGTATTAAGTTCCCAGCAGATGTCTGGTAGGTTGAAGTCACACACAAGAACAAGGGCGGGTGATCCTGAAACATTCTTCAGTTGCCCACCTCTTCTTCCTGGTTGCGTGGACGATAGCAGACACCCAGTAGGATGTCAGCCTTTTCGGCCTTCCCTTTAATTCTTACCCATAGGCATTCTACATCATTGACATTAGTTTCAATTTCCATGCCATCAAAAGCCTCTCTAATATAAAGAGCCACGTCTCCACCTCTACTCCCTTTCCTGTCTCTTCTGAAGAGCCTGTACCCATCCAGTGCAGTGCTCC
Source organism: Brachypodius melanocephalos (assembly GCA_013398615.1). Classification (NCBI taxonomy): domain Eukaryota; kingdom Metazoa; phylum Chordata; class Aves; order Passeriformes; family Pycnonotidae; genus Brachypodius; species Brachypodius melanocephalos. The sequence goes on from VZSR01003803.1 coordinate 49,545,731, forward strand.
AGCTGTGTGAGTCATTCCACCACGTTTCCATGATGGCAACTACATCATGGCTTTGCTGCTGCACCGTGGCCTCCAGCTCCCCTTGTTTGTTACCCATGCTGTGTGCATTGGTGTACATGCACCTTAGCTGGGCCACTGATTTCACCCCTAACTCAGCCTTACCACCCTTGGGCCTGCCTCCAAACAGCCCAGCTGCATCTCCTTCCCCCTTTAAAGCTAGTTTAAAGCTCTCTCAAACAAATCTCTCAGATTTGTTCTGCCAGTTCATGAGTTAAATCCTTCTCCCCTTAACAGAGAGACAGAGCCCATCCAATTCCAGCAGACCAGGTGCCAAAAAAGTTTCCCATGTTCAAAAAACCCATGATTCTGCTGATGACACCAACCCTTGAGCCACTTGTTGATAATGTGGGCTCTCCTATTCCTTTCGCCGTTTTTCTCTGCCATCAGAAGGACTGAGCAGAACACCACCTGTGCTCCTGCCCTATCAACCACTTTGACCCAGTGCCCTAAAGTCCCTTTTATTGCCCTGATGCTCTTCTTTTCAACCACATCACTGCCAGCCTGGAGTAGTAGCAGTGGGTAATAATCAGAGGGCTGAGTCAGCCCAGAGAGTCTCTCGGTAATATCCCGTACCCGGACCCCAGGGAGGCAGCAGACCCCCCTGTGGGATGGGCCCAGTCAGCATATGGGGCCCTCAGTTCCCCTCAAAAGGGAGTCAGTACTTATCTCAACCTGAAACCTGTTCGACATTCATGGACCAGTCACCCTTACTGATGAAAGCCCAGAGCATGACACAGTTTCTTTCCAAAACCTGGCCCACAAGAGAAGGAAGTGGTGTCCTGACCTTACAACAGCAAATAGCCTGGTGGTTAGTGCACTTTTTGAAGAAATAGGGCGCCTGGAGTTGAGCACTGAGCCTGGGAGGGGAATCAGATGTGTGCCTCAGGTCTCCTCTCTCATCACTCCTGCTCTGCAGGACAAGCACAAGGCAGTCCCTCACAGCTGGAAGAAAGATTCAGCTGTGCATGTGAGGACAGAGGTTGCAATGGTGAAACTCAGCCTCACTTGAATTCCAGAAGCAGTGATACAGATAAGAGCTAAAATCCTGTTTGATATTTCCCAAATTCATGGTAATGGCAATGAGAAAGCTCAATGTTTACTGCTGACTGCTGTGAACCTCACTCTGCTGTGCCTACCTGTGTCTGTCCTAGCACTTTGCTGTGGTGATTCTGAACCTCTCTCAGCTGCAGATGGTGAGGGGTTAAGATACTTTTGTTATGAGTTGCTTTATCTTTCAACATTAAAATAAAAAACTTTCCTACAATTTATTCATTTCATATAAGTAAAATTCAGAAAAATGTTTATTTCAACGAAATTCACAGATCTCTCAATCTCCAAATGCTTGTACTGCTACAGCTACCAGCAGCTAACAAAGAAGAAATTAAGAGAGAATGTTTACACTATGTGGATGAGAAAAAATCCATATCTGGTAGTGGACACATAATTTTTAGCATTGGGAATCATAATTTCTTAAGTAGTTTGCACTTGTGAGGGGCTTTGTTTCTCCCAAAGCTGATTCTCCTCTTTGGATAGTAAAACATCAGAGGAAGAATGTTTCCCAACAAACTCTGTTTCATGTAAATTCCAGAAATCCTTTTCACTGTAACTATTTTCATTATTTTGTTTATATTGGAGCCCACAAATTCTCACTCAGACATAGAATCATATGATTGTTCAGGCTGGAAAAGACCTCTAAGGTCATCTGAGCCTAACAATTGACCCAGCCTGCCAAGTCCACCACTAAACCGTGTCCCCAAGCGTCACATCTACATGTCTTTTAAATACCTCCAGGGGTTGTGACCCCACCATTTCCCTTGGCAGCCTGCTCCAATGCTTGACAACTCTTGCAAAGAATTGTGTTCTTAATATTTAATTTAAACCTCTCCTGGCACAACTTGAAACATTTTCAATATTCATTTCAATATTAATTTGTTTGATCTCTTGCTAGAATGACTAACACTATGGTTTGGTATCATTTTAACCAATTCCAAACTAGCTTGAATATAAAGCCATATAAATTCTCCCTGTATAGGCATTAAAGATAGACTGGAACCTTCAAAGAATGTTCCATCTCATCCTAGAATAGCATTATAGGACAGCTGGACTGCCCTCAATGTGTCTGTCTTTCACTATTGATCATAGAGTCTGGAGGGCAGGCTTAGATGTGAACAGTTAATTTTTTATACTGAAACCCAGGTGATATGAACCCATTCTGTGGTGCAGGAGGAAACAGCACTGGATTATGTCTCCTACTGGAAACCATGTGGACATTAATTGCATTACAGCCCTCTAAGTATATTAGTTACATTACTTACCAGCTGTAAGTCGAGCCTTAGACAGGAATTGGGACATCTGAATTGCTGCTTCACCCCAGACCAGGAGAGCATTTTTGAAGCACTTCTCCCACTCACCCCCACCTGCTGCAGTTTGGCTCACATAGCAGAGCAGTCCTGAATACATGAACCAGGTTTCTTCTCAGTGTTGCAAACCTCTATTGTGTGCTCCAGGACGACAGGGAAGGCTCTGCAATTGCTCCTGGGCATCCAGGCATTGAAAACCTAGTGTAAACCAGAGTTCCAAGAAATAACGCCACAACATCATTGTGCAATGACTTTTAGAAAGGTGGATATGGATGCATTGTACTCTGAAATGAACAGATGGCAGTAGTCGCTAGAGGGAGCCCCTTAATCATCATATCCTACAAAAAAATCCCACTACCCTGAGCCTTCAGCTCTTAGAGGTTGGAGCTCTTTAATAGCGTTACACAGTGTTACTGCCTCCACTACTCAGTAAAGGAAATGGGGGGAAAGATAGGAGTATGCAAGGCTTCTGCTAAATTCAACATTCATTCCACATTCTGAAAAAATACAGACTTTTAAAAATCCCCCCAGTGAAAACCAGCTAGTGCAAATTCAGTGCATTGATTGGGAACAGAATTAGCTTTGCCTAGACCTTTTTAAAATGTCGTTTTAAGTAGCACCAGTGAGAGGGCATTCACCTTTCCCTCCTTCAAAGATCAAACACCAAAATGGGCACAAGTTGTCACTCTTGAAAATCTTTAGAACACAAGTACAACCCTCCTTCCTTTAACTTTATAACACCATAGGTGTGCCCAGCAGCCAGATTTCAACAAGAGCTGCTTAGAGCAGCAAACTGGTCTGGGTCTCTCTGTGTTTAAAGAGGGCTGTGTAAAAGATAGCAAAGGCACGTTCCTGTAGTGTAACTGCAGACATGCCTTTAATTTTCTGCTGTATTCTAAATTTAGTAAATAACATAGCAGTTATAATTTGTGGTTCTCTGTTACAAACTCTATAGAATTTGCAAGAAGTCCTGGAGAAAACACAAGGATATGGGAGCTATGGAGATGGCCCCAGCTGCAAAAAAGGCTCTCTCAGTCAGCAGGGCCCTGCAGGGATTAATTGCAACCTGGACAGAAAAACCCAGAAGCAACTCAGAAAATGTTTCTTTTTCGAAAATATGCAGCAGCAGGGGGCATCAGACAACAAGAAATCCTGTAGACCTTAATGAATCCTTGGAGTGCTAAAGGCTCATTCAGGGGAATGGGAACTAGAGAGATACAGATTGGGATTCTGTAATGCAGGTGGGAATCAGAAAGCAGACACTGAGAGAATAAAACCAGACACATCCCTTGTTCTGTGCCTGTCAGCTGTAACCACTCCAGCACGCTAATGCTGTGGTGGGAGGGAGCAGAGAAGGGATCACCCATGGTGCTGTAACTTGCCTCAGTGGTACTCCACTAGTAACCCAACCTGAGCATTGCAATTGATACCACCAACTCACCACAACATCTCCCCTCTCTCATAAGATACAAAAATGCACGAAACTCTCTCTTATCAAAGCAAGGTTGCTGTTGGGTCATGTTTCATGCTGTCCCAAAACACTCAGTACAAGAGGACTCACAATAAGAAAAAAATCAAGAAAGTAAACATTAGCCAGCATGCAGCATTAGTTTATCCCTTTGAGCAATGGCTAGGAAACAGGCAGCACTCAGAACTGAAGCCGAATGACTCATTTTCTGAAAAAGAAAATTCAAGCCCCTTACCGGCATTTCCTCCCCACCCTAGAACTGTTTCTCCCGGCAGAGAGAACCACCTCGCTGCAGCATGCACCCAGGGCTGCCATAAAGTGAAGAAATCAGCTCGGTTTCTATTTCTACAACAAAGAATTGCCGCTCTGTAAGTACAGCGATTTTCTCTTTTCCTTGGTGGAACTGAGGAGGGGTTGATTGGGAACTGTTATTTATAGCACTTTTCACGGGAGTATCTCGGGCTTGAAGGGGATCACTGCCGTGCCTTGAGGGGCTGGAGGTTGGGCAGAAAGGACTTTAGCTGTGTCTGTGACCTGCCCCAGCCGGACCCTACAGCCCTGTGTGAATGTCAGCGTTGTACCAACAGCAGGGGGGCGCGCAGCTTGAGACTCCATGACAAGACAGAACATCCAGCTGCTTGGAAGCTCTGGCACAACATGTTTTTCCCGTGGTGAGCTGTGGGATACGCAGTTAGGGCACGTTCTGAGACTGTCTTCAAAAACGCTGCGCAATAGCTGCAGACCTCGTGCTGAAAACATCTGGAATCGTTTTAAGTCACCAGTCTATCAACTGCCTGCTTGGAACACAGCTTGACCAGGTACTGTATTCCTCCTTTACTATGTTGGGAAATGCACAGGAAAATATTAATGGCTGTTTGGAAATTTTGGGTTTTTCCTTCTGTAGATAAAAATGTCTCAAGGAAGTTTTTCAAATACTTTTCTCTTTACAACAATGTTATTCTCATATAAGACTATGCACAAAGAGAGAGCTGGAGTCTGTGTGTTTACAAGTCTGGATTTTCTTTTATCTGCATCAAGTCTACAAAACAGTAACTCTTAAAATTTTCACAGACTGAACAGTACTGAATTGAGTGGTATTAACTGTGTGACTTTTCACTGAGTGTTGCCAAACTGATGCTACAAATGCATACTGTTTTCAAGAAGAGTGTACATCTAAAAACGTGAATATTTTCTCTTATGGGATTTTAGTATCCTGTAAGTATTTTGTTGGAAAGGTAAAGACTGATTATAAACTTTGACTCAATGCAGGAAAACTATTGATAAAATATGAAAGATATGCAAGCTATTCCCCCCAGGATTATTAAAATAGATGAAGAAAGGGGAAAAAATCACCTAAATTATTTTGGGGAAGGGATTAACTATGAGAGAGGGAGGAAAGAGTTTTGCTTTAAGCTGATTTCAGTTCAGATAGCAGAGGGGACTGTTTGCTTGCGTTTTCTCTGTCTGGACTCTCATCATCTTTCACTGAGGAACTGGCTTGACAGGGATAATACCAGCCAGTATAAGAAACCAGTAGCTGTGTTCTGTATATTGCCTGCTATTTTACAGGCAGCTTCTGGGGAAGCTGCCTCGAGCTCCAGGCTGTGCTTTAAATCTGTGTCTCTACCATGGAACACAGACAGTTAGTGACAACCAATTGCACAATTAAATTATTCCATTAATGATTCCATCATTATTTCCAACTGCCTTTTACTTCAAATGTTTTGGAGGCTCATAGGATGTAAATGTTAGACATGGCTGAGGTGTTCCCTTGTACTTTTCCAGAACTACTTAGGATCCAGCAAAGGCACAAACTTATCTGCAGGAAACTGAGTATCTCTAGATAGCAATGCTGCCTCAGCTCTGGTGCTTGTAAGCAAGTGTTTGGATGCCAGTTTTCTAACCACAGAAATTTATTTTTTCCAATTGAAGCTTTTAGTATTGATGGATAAAATGCAAGAACTATGAATATTAACTAAACTGCTTAATACATCATTTCTGGAAAACAAAAATAAATATGAAACAAACATAACTCAAAAAAATTGAGATGCTTGGGACAGTTCAGCCAGGTATGGGATAAATTTCAAAGAAGTCTATTTTGGAGCTTCAGAACAAAGCTCACTCGGCCCTACTTCAAAGTCTTCAAATGTGTCCTGGCAATGAAAGGAAAAGCCCCAGAGAAACCTCTTCATTTTCAGAGTTAAATAAAAAGAGGTCACAAATTCTTCCAAGAAAATATAATTGCTGGGAAAAGATGACTAGAATTTCTACAACTAAAAATACCTCTTACAAGCCTGAAAGGAAACGTACCATATTATGTGAAAAAACACAATGCTGCTATGTCTATGATTATAGAAAAATAAATTATATCGAGAACTGGATTTTTAAAACACTTTTTTTTTTCTTTTGGAACAGTAAGTATTTTTATATAGATGATTCATGCAAGAAAATAGAATTATTTTGCTATTTTGAGATAAACTTCTTTACACAAAAAGAAAAATCCTTCTAATAACTGAAAGGCTAGCAATATAAATAACATTAATGCCTTTACTCTTTTTCATTTAGGGCCTGATCTGAGGTGCACTGGAGTAAATAAAACAGAATGTTAATAGGCTTTCAGTAAACTTTTAATCTATTTTTTATTGCATTTACTACTAGGAGATGTAACTGACAAAGTATTCTTGGTTTTGCAGGATTTGAATGCTCCAAACGCAGAAATGATTTGGCAACTAACATCTCATTGGTAAGAAAAAAGTCATGAGCTACAATTGTATCATACTTAGATCTAAAGCGAGTTAAGCTTAATAATGATGTAATACTATCTTATAAAAGAGCAGCTTGTTTATTTCACAGTGTGATTTTTGTTTGTTTTTTCTTGTTTTTAATTTTTTCACATCCCAAAGGTCCCAGTCCAGGCAAAAACTATGTCAGAGGAAGCTGATCCCATTCTCAGCTTCCCAGAACAACTCTTTATAAACAACCAAAGCCATGAAGCAAAGTCACTTGTATGCCATCAGCTACATGTCAATTCCCACGTGAGACTGCTCACAGGAAACTTAGAAACAATCAGGAAAGGAGATTTTAAAGTCATGATCCTGACATTTTACTCTCCACTGCATCAGTCTGGGTAAATGATAAACACTCAGCACATCCTCTGTGTCTGCACAGAGTGGTCTGGTCTGCAGCCAAGCTCACGCTGGAGGGTCTCTGGCCACATGCAGGGGGAGTGATGAATGGCCAGGTCACTGTCTTCTTTCCCTCTACTGTGTTTCAGGTCACCCCTGGTTACACTGCTGATTTTTGGTCTGCTTCTGCAAGCACCATTCACACAACCCTCCACCATCAGACGGCCAAACTTTGTCCTCTTGCTGGCTGATGATCTCGGCATAGGGGATGTAGGTTGCTATGGGAATGACACTATCAGGTAAGGATGCTGACTTTAAGGGTGAACAGAGCTGGGGTGATATTTCATGTAAACCTGAAATCCTCTGCCCAGGATTATCTCATAGCATGGAGGGCACTCCCAGGGCCAGCTCTGGTGTGTGGCACTGCTATACTATGGGAATATGACAACTGTTCCTGTGTATTCCTTAATTGCCTAACACTTAAAAAAACAGCTATATCCAAAGATAGAAACATCATCCTCTCTTTCAACACATAGGCCTCATTACCTCATTTTAATTCTGTTACCTTCTTTCCCAGTCTCAAATCAAAACACAGTTAAATGACTGCAATGAGATATTTCTCTTTTCAGCATCAAGGACATAGCATTTGCCTTCTCTTCGAAAATTGTGCCACAGTATTGCCTGCTGGCCTGTAATATGTTTGAACAAAACCAAATTTGCTAGGATGCCTTTCCTCATCCAGCAATGTTCTTGGAATCTTACCAGGAAAAGATTCAGTCAGCAAGTTCCCGGCAGGCAGCTGATGATCAGAGATATCTGACAGGGTTCTGCAAAGCCAGGCCTCCACAGCATCAGCCCCAAGGCATGGATTTTCTTTTTACACATTCGGGGTGTACCAGCAGGGTGACTAAAGCATCTGGGCTCTCTTAGCAGCTGGTTCTCTGCAGTGCAAAGAACGGCAGGATTTTGAGATAGCAGTTTGGGAAGCAGACCTAGTGCCCCTTTGAGGAGGAATGTTTATCAGCTGACTGAGATGGCGATTGTGCTGAAGGGTGGAACGACACCAACTGCTTTGCCAAGTTACCCCAGACTGAGCCTCTGGTGAAAGTCTGTAGAGAATACGAAACCTTGTTGCAGATGTTGGTTCCTGGCAGTGTCTTTTGAAGGAGGAATCCATAACAGTACTACAAAGCAACAAAACAGCCAAGGATCTTTCAAAATCCTACTGAAGGTTTTGTCTACTCGTGAACACCATTGAACTGATAATTGCAAAAACATAATTGTAAAGCTGAAGCTCAATCTAATTTAAAATAGAAGGAGGCACACCTTGAATTGGAAGAGGGGGATATTAAATTCCAAAATGCAAGATATTATCTTGTCTGTAACTACTGTGCTAGGCAAGCTTTTTTTTTGTTGGTTACCAGGTGCTTGCAAAATACCCTCTTCTCACCTACTTACTCACCGTGTGGCTCAATTCATGTTGCCGTGAGAGATAGCCACTACAGTGTGAAAACACGCAGGATTTCTTTCCCTTTTTCTCCTTTTCCCTCCACTACAAATATCATGAGATGTACCTTGTTAGCTTCCTTATCTGCGCTGTAAGTCACGTAGAATCTTGTCTAGTCAAGCGCTGTCACCCTGTGGCCTCTAAATCACCACTACTCTGATACACTGAGGCTGAGACACGGCTCTTTAAGAAGTTAGGGTAGGAAATGCAGCTCTGGAGGAATGAAAGGTCTCTGCTGTGGGGGTGGTGAGGTGCTGGAACATGTTGTCCAGAGCATCTGTGGATGTCCCATCCTTGAAAGGATTCAAAGCCAAGTTGGATGGTGCTCTGAACAACCTCATCTAGTGGAAAACGTTCCTGCCCATGGCAGGTTCAAACTTTGTGATCCTTAAAGTCCCTTCTAGCCCAAACCATTCTGCAATTCTATGATTTCTTCAAGACTCTTCATAGTACAAGGGGAAGAAAAAAAAAAAGGAAAAAAAAAGAGATTGTCTTGAAATTAATACAGATATCAATTTTTAATGAAGAAAAAAGACAAATATTTACCCATCACTTGAGAAAATTAAAATAAATTACAAAACATATTTCCTGTCCATCTTCAAGTAGAAGAAACTTCTGAAAATAAAGTCTATAATTTCTTATTCCCTTGAAAGACTCTCTGGCTGACGTCTGGTGGCATTGGTTGCTTTTAGGACGCCAAACATTGATCGCCTGGCAAAGGAAGGAGTGAAGCTGACCCAGCACATCGCTGCAGCTCCACTTTGCACCCCCAGCAGAGCAGCTTTCCTCACTGGCAGATATCCCCTGCGATCAGGTTTGTCTTGCACAGCCACACTGCCTTTAAACATTGCTTTATTGCTGGAGAGAACAATGGCATACAATGGGCACAGAAGAAATGAGGGTGTGCAAAGAGCGGTGTCACAGACACTCCATCCCTCACTGAGACACACGAGGGTTCCTTGGTCCAAATACCTTTGAGTATTTGTATGTCTCTGTATTTGTAGGGTATTTGTGAATTGATCTGGAGGGAAGCATCTTGGTCTCCCAAAAGGCACAATTTTGTTTACATTTTGACGCTCTTTTGTACAGATTGCAGCCAGAATGGAGTTGGACCAAACTGTTACATTCAAAATAGTTATTACACAAAACACGAAGAATAGTAATAACACACTTACAAAGCACTAGTTAAATTAATTTCTGTCATGGGTGAGTCCTCACCAGATGTCAGAAGCAGCTCAGCCATGCAGGGAGCAGAGTAGGCCTGTGCAGATATGTGTCCATTCCCTCCAGTCAAGGTGCAGAGCAAGTCATTAATGGGAAAGCTTCTTTACGTATCTGTCAAAATTAATCTGTCCTGGGAGATAACAGTTTGACAGCAATATTATTTTTCCCAGTTGTGTTTTTGAAGAAAAAACACTATCCTGTCAAACTGCATCCCTGAGATGAAGAGATATGAAAAACAAATAGCTCTGCATGTTTCTAACAGCAACCCTCAAATGTTTGTTCTATTGCAAATTATCTTCAGAGCCTTCATTCCAGAGGAATTTTTAAGCTGATATGTCACCCTACTTTTATCATGACAGCTCTCACAGAGACTGGCAGCTTGAAAACACACACAGGCTTGTACAGACCCTTTCCCACTGTAACAACAGGGCCAGAGATGTTCAATGCTACAGTGACAGGGTGAACTTTACATAGCACCATATGATGGGGTTATTCCAGGATAAAATACTAAATGGTAGGGTGTAAACCTGCAGGTGAAGAGAAGATAGCTACCCTGTGTGGCTCAGAGATGAGATACCAGCCATGCCACTGTGCAAGGAAACCCTGAGTTCCCTGGCAGCCCTCAGTGAGCTGGAATCTGAGAGTGACAGGGGGATGAAGTCTCCTGATGCTCCTCCCTGCCCTCACATTCACACTCAGCAAGTGCATTTTATACAGCCTAGGTGCCACTGTGACATATAAAAACTCCTATGCAACCATGTCATTCCAAATGAAATGAAATTAAAGGAAAAAAGTCTCAATATGAGGTACAAAGAAAAAAGAATAAGTACTATGGTTAGTCTTAACTCTTCCTTAATCTTATCTAGGGTCTTAGATTCATTTTCTCAAACAAACAGCATTAGGACAAATGTTTAATACTGTCTTTTCAATGAAATCAGGAAACTAAAATGTATGTTGGATAAAAGTACCCAACCCTTTATACTTACTTGGATTGGTTTTTATTGCATTTTTAGGGATGGATGCTGTAAATGATTACCGTGTTATTTTTTGGAATGCCGGCTCAGGAGGGCTTCCTCCAAATGAAACCACTTTTGCCAAAATACTGCAGCACCAAGGCTACAGCACAGGACTGATAGGTATGGGGGCACTCCTCTCCTAAAGATGTTCTTGAATGTGTTTCACCTGCACATCTCACTCAAACCATTTGTTTTAATTAGTAACTGCTCGTACTTCAGTTGTAATATTTTTATTTCCTGATTAAGAATAATATGCAAAAGGAAACTCTGACCAAAAAGTATCTCTCTTACAAGAACAAGCACATGCTAATGAGGGCAATTTTTACCATTGACCCACTTTCAAGCACAGCTGTGGTTGTTAAAATGCATAACAGAATATGTTATTAATTCCTGAATATTATTACACCAGGTATAAGATACTTAGTCCAATACTATTTTTTTTAAATGAAAGTTAAAATATGAATGCCATTTAAATATGCATGATGATGTTTTACACAGTTCAGAGTAGATTGACACAAAAGGGAACAGCTGCTACTTGAAACATTAGAGACAGTTAATACTGTCACAAGATTGGGCCTTTCAGAAACAGAAAAAAGCAATTATTTTTTTCTTCAGTCACAGCTTGATACTGTAGTTCACCAAGATTTCAGAACAGCACAAAAACACTGCCTTCTTCAGCATCAATGTGAATTTCATTTTACTTTATAGCATTATTTTTTAGTACAGTTGCAACTTTTGGTCATGGTCTTGCTTCAAATAATTATTTATCTTAGATATGTCACATAGTTCCATAGGCTGATAAAGCACAAACATTCCTGGCTGATTTTTCAGCTATTTACCCTACCTCATCTGAGCATGTAAAATGTCAAAATCCCAAATCTGTATCTGGCACACAAAAATATTAGCTGCACAAAGCAACTGAATTTATTAATAAAACTTCCTGCAGAAATAGATTTGTATTCATTCAACAGCATAAATCTAAACCACACAGGACAAAACTAAAAGAATTAAATTCTACACTACTGAAGCTCCATCTCCTGTTAGTTTTGTAGCAATATTGTTTTAGTTGTTTCAATCAGCTCATAAAACAGACCTTGCATGCTTCATCTTGGTTTCAGCATGATTTCACTAGCAAAACCATCATATTTGTCTCCACTCTCCCCAGGGAATTGCCCTGCAGCAGAGTTGTGCTGCTGACCTCCCAGAAGCAAAGTGGAGAGGCATTTTCCCTGAGGGCATCTCAGCTAAAATCACACTACTGATGCCAAAAGCATCAGTCAGATTAACCAGATTGAGAGATCCTGATTAATTGACCATGGGGGATGATGGAAAGCACCAATGATTAGTGACACACAAAATACCACAAGAATTTTACATTCAAGTCATGAAGCAAAAGATCTTAACACAACATCCACCCATGTCACCACAGCTGAATGAGCACTAAGTAGTCTCACCTGAATTGTTTGTGATTGTTTTGCCCTGAGCACAACCAGTTTAATTGCAAAGTTAAATCCTATTAATAACATGCAGCTTGAAGTGATAATGAGATTATTTTTTGGGAAAGGCTTTGAAGGTTCTTTGTAGTCAGAAAACCAATGCTGTATAACTAATGCCCTCAGAGATTAATTTATCTTAATTATACACTTAGTTTAGCTTCTGGAGATTTGATTCTTTTCTAGTATGTCAGAAACTTTTATTGACCTCTGCTGGAGATTTAAGTGTTGGAGTGCATCTGAATTCCAAGAATACTTTAGCTGCACCTGTATTTATGACCAGCTCATCTATGTATTGATTACAAACCTGTTTCATTCTACAGCTGGCCCTAAATATGTCAGGAGGTAAACTGAGTAGAGATTTTAGCTGAAAGCTATTCATTCACATACGTTAGATCTTCCATTCTTTCTTTATCTTTGCAGCTGAGAAGCACCAATTTTTCTCCTTTGGGGCAGTTTTTCTGCTCCTATTGTAATGCACTGCAATTCCATTGAAGCCTACTCAGGATTGGCTGCTATTATATGTACTGATAACATACTGAACCATTTCTTGAAGATAACATCATCCTGGAAGTGCACAGTTCCCCTCTCTACAATAAGAATTAATTTCAAATTAGTTTAGAGTAAAATTTTTAATGTCCATTTTCATCTAACATCCAAGGGTTACATAAGGGTTACATCCAAGGGTTACATTAAACCTCTGATGAGAGGTAGATTTTGTTCACTCAATTCAGACATACTTAAACCTCAGTGTTTGAACCAAAGGAGCCAACTTGGTATGTCACCACCGTGTTTGACCAGGCATGTTATGGCAGATTTGGTATGTTATCAGTATGTGTATATATATATGTATGTATATATATATATATATATATATATCAGTATATATCAATCTGTTTGAATACACTGGAGGGTAGGCAAAAGCATGGTTTTGATGTGCCGTTTATGACAGTAGTTGGTACCTTTATAATGAAGAACAAATTGAGTTGCAAAAGGTCAAGAGATGTTCCTTCTGATATATAAAGACTTCAGTATTTAAAGGAAGTAGGCTTTAACTTTTTAAAATTCGACTAAATACAAATTAATGGCAAAAATATTTAAAAACAAAATCTTTTATTCTTGTTCAGTATATGGAGATGTAATGTTCATCAAAGTTACTCACAAATGTACAGCTTCATGAGAAATTCTGATCTCCTGAGCTCAAATTTTTCCGGATCCAGTGGTTTGTCTGGCAAACAGTTACATGAGCTGCCAGTTTGACTACTCTATCCATATCTCCCCTTACCAATCTAGCACTGAATGTTGCCATAGTCCTGACATCAAAACCTCCCAGGAACAAGTCTGCATAGCACTTTGGAGGTAAAGGGATAACAAAACAAGGTTATTTTTCCGTATGCTTACAAAAGGACAGCTTCTTCCTATTTGCTACTTGACAAGTCGCCAGGAAGGCTGTAACAATGTCTGCAAATTTTTACTCAATTTGGAATTTTTCTCAATTTCTACTTGCCTTTATATTTTTTTTATGTTTTATCAAAGCTACATGGCATGAATATATATACAGAGCACCAATAAATGTGTTGAAAATTTATAAATTATGGAGGCTTACTTTAATCAGCCACATTATATAACTACATACTTAGTATATTTCTGTGTAGGATGAAGAAGTTATCAGAAGCAGAAAACAACCAACCACTTTTTAAGAAATGCTTTATGTTAGGAAAAGTCCATTCTTTTAAAAGATTAACTCTTTATATTTTAATAACGTCTATTTTCAGGGAAGTGGCATCAAGGTGTTAACTGTGAATCCCGCAATGATCACTGCCATCACCCTTTAAAACATGGATTTGACTATTTCTATGGGATGCCTTTTACACTAATAAGTGACTGTCAGCCAACAGAAACACCAGAGATGGACAGAGCCTTTAGAAGGAAACTCTGGCTTTCCACTCAAGTGATTGGCCTCATTACACTCACTGCTGTCCTTGGAAGACTGACTGGCTTGATTTCAGTCAGCTGGAAAACACTGACCTGCCTTGCTGTGTTTAGTCTCCTGTTCTTCTCATCGTGGTTCTCAAGTTATGGATTTGTACGGTACTGGAACTGCATCATGATGAGAAACCATGGAATTACTGAGCAGCCAATGGTGACAGACAGAACTACATCCCTTATCTTGAGAGAGTCCATTTCATTTATTGAAAGGTGGAGTGGATTTCCTTTGACCTCAAATTTTCTGGTTCTTGCCCATTCTGTAACATGTAAACAGCGCTTTCCTGTTTCATATCTTCACAAGTTTTTATAATTATTACAATACTATGTAGGATTATAAGTACTGTTGTTTTTATTAATTTTAAATAATATCAATAGTTATATCATAAAATTAAAAAGAAAAAAAAAAAAGCTGCTGCTTGAGGATGCCCCTTATTCCTAGCTTCACTAAAGCTGATTATACTTCCCAATTTCCATGGGTTGTATGGAATATTTCTGGGCTATATTTAAGAAATATGTATATTTGTCAATGAGACCAGCATTACAGCTTTAAGGAACAGCAGGTGATGTCAGAAATGCGTGTGTGGGCATGGAAGGAGAACCAGAGCTGTGGTGTAGCCTTATCATATGGACTGATAAATGGGCAACAGCTGGCAGGAGATGAACCTGCTGCCTGCACTTCAGTAGCACAGTGGTGCTTTGCAGTAGCTGAAAGTGGATCTTCAATCTGGAAGTTTTCTATCTATGATTCAGGGTAGAAAAAGGATAGTTTTATAAAGGCCCAGCATTGTTTTATCAGACAGATCCTAATCACTGGGTTATAATATCTTACAAAGTAAGTTTTTTTCTGAAGGGATTGTTGAAATATCTATAGAGAAATAGTACCATTTTTTCATTACAACTTATGTGCATTGAGAACCTTCCTCCCAAATAACACACTGTTGATTTCTGTTTTGTAGGAATAAACACAAGCCATTCCTCCTCTTTCTCTCCTTTTTGCATTCCCACACCCCTCTCCTCACCACAGAGAAGTTTCTTGGGAGGAGCAGACATGGTTTATACGGAGACAATGTAGAGGAGATGGACTGGATGGTGGGTAAGTCAACATAGCATATAACAATGTCTCCAACTGTCTAATATCTAGGTCTAAATAAAAAGTTTTTATTAAAAGAACAGGAAAGATAATTAAAAGTATGTGCAAAAAAAATCCTAAGCTTTTTATGAGCATCTGTTAATCTTGTGTGAACACTGTCAATTTATAGTCTTGGCTTTTTGCTTTCTTCAGCCTTGAACCAAATGTTCACTCCTCTTTTTTTTTTTTTTTTTTCTTTTTTTCTTTTTTCTTTTTTTCTTGTTTTCTTATTTTCTTATTTTCTTTTTTTCTTTTTTTCTTTTTTTTGTTTTTTCTTTTTTTTTCTTTTTTTTTTTCATGTTTACCAGTTGTAACCATGTCTCCTTAGCTCCTGTCAAGGAGCTCTCCTGTTCTTCTTACCCAATATGTGAGAATTATTTGGTTTTCTATGGTTAGTAAAGACCAGGTCATTTCAGCCTCTTATGGTCATTTCTAAGTAGGACACTCCAGAAGATGATAAAATCGATAAGCAAATTAATTCCAGATGAAAAACAGCAGGCTATTTATTTGTGGCTGCTGCATTAAGCAGATTACTGAATATTTTTCAGCCACAATCATAAATCCAGATGTTCATCAGTGTTAACTGGTATGCCCCCCACAACAAATTCATGTTATTTTTCAGCCTGTTTTTCTGGAGAAGAAGAATTATTTATCACTCAGTCATGATGGACAAAAAGTACCCACATTTGCAAAGGGGAAAAAAGTCAGGTACACATACAGGAAGAATTTGGTTTCAAACTTGTGAAACATTTACACTGTAAATATAATTAAGAACGTCAGAAACAGCTCAAGAATGAATTTTAAATTTAAAGAAACTTTATTATTAATGCATATTATATCCATGCAGTAATGTAATGCAAATCCTAACTGTGGTCTAGAAAATATGAGGGTAACCTTATGCTTTTTTCCATATTTTTCACAATGGCCATCACTGATGCAGGATCTAACTTTTTGGGGCCTTAGATCATGCTTTCTTTTCAAGTTTTTACAGTTCATGGTGGTTTTTGCCATTGACAGTACAGGCTTCTTGTCTGTGACTGTGGTTCTTGCACTCCTCATTAAAACACCAAAAAAAAAGGTGGATACAACATATCACAAATTCTCTGTGCTTTTAGAGACAATGAAATCACAACTACAAATCTCAGTCTTAAAAAATATTAAACAATGAGCGGCCTTACTTGTAAATGTTTACCAGTCAGAGGTGAAAATTTATGTAGTATGAAGGATATTTTTTGCTTTTTAATACACCCATACTCTTGCATTTACAGGCCAGGTTCTAGATGCTATTGACAAGGAAGGCTTGAAAGATACTACTCTAGTTTACTTTGCCTCTGATCATGGTGGATGGCTGGAAAGACAAGAAGACAAAAGACAGCTGGGTGGCTGGAATGGAATATATAAAGGTAAGAGCAGTCAGGGACAGTGACAACCCAGCAACAACCAGTAAAAAACTTAGGACACCCCTAAGGATAAGTAAGAATGTACACTCAAGGAGTAACACTGGTTTATTACCAAGAAGCAAATATGTCTTGTTCTAATTAGGCATGTAACCATGTAGTAAATTCTAACCACTAAGGGCAAGTGTCCTTAATAAGCCTGAATTCTCAGATTATTGAGGTCTGGTCTACTGAACACACTTTCACTAATGCTCAGTAGGAATTTAGCAGCAAAAACAAGAGTAAAGAAAACTCATCAGGGCCCATCATTGTTAATGCAATAAAATTTGTGCAAAAATTCTCTTTATTTGAAATCAAGCTTTTTTTTTTTAATTTTTGTTTTTATTTAATGAAAGGCGGAAAAGCTATGGGAGGCTGGGAAGGAGGAATTCGCGTCCCAGGGATATTTAGATGGCCAGGAGTGTTGCCTGCAGGCACAGTTATCGATGAACCTACAAGCCTTATGGATATTTATCCTACAGTAGTTCACTTGGCTGGAGGAGCAGTGCCTCAGGACAGGTACAAACAAAAGCACTTTTATTCCTCCTTTCCCAAAATAATGGCAAATCTAGCTTGGAAATACCTTCTAAGTGTTTGATGCTTTATTTTTCAGCCTTGCTGCTTTCCTAGACACATTAATATCTATGAGCTAAGTCACCTCTTCTCTACGTTTGAGATTCAGTCCCTACCTGCCATCTTCTGCAATCCTCTTTCTTGTCCAGAGCTGCCAGTCAGAAGCAGCAGAGTCCTGTCCCTCTCATCCCATCGCTGTGGTGTGTTTCTCGTGCCAGGGTGATCGACGGCCGGGACCTGCTGCCGTTGCTGCGAGGTGCGGTGGCGCGCTCGGAGCACGAGTTCCTGTTCCATTACTGCGGCGTTCACCTACACGCTGCGCGCTGGCACCAGAAGGACAGTGAGTACACGGCCTCTCTCCAAGGCATTGTATTCAGTCTACAGGAAGGCACATTGTTCTAACACATTGTTTTTTCTGGGATTGCATCTTTCCAAGTAGTTGCAGGTTTAAGGTAAGAACTTACTAGCGTTGCCTGTATTGTACAGCACCAGGAGAAATTACAGTACTACATTAAGTGTAGAGCTGAAGTGCACTCAGAAATCTACTCTAGAAAAACATATACTCTTCCTTGTGATAACTGACAGTGTTATAACCAACCGTCTTGTTATTCTTCCTTTCCTACCAGCTGGAGCAGTTTGGAAGGCTCATTATGTGACTCCCATCTTTAGTCCTCCTGGAGCTGGGGCTTGTTATGACAGAGGATTTTGCCCGTGCTTTGGGGAAGGAGTGACCCATCACGAGCCTCCATTGCTGTTTGAGCTCTCACGAGACCCTTCTGAAGCCAAACCTCTCTCGGCTGACACAGAGCCCCTCTTTGACACTGTCATAAGGAGGATTGGCAGAGCCATAGAGGAGCACCACAGGACACTGACTCCAGTCCCAGAGCAGCTCTCTGTGTCCAACGTGGTGTGGAAGCCGTGGCTGCAGCCCTGCTGTGGGACGTTCCCATTCTGTTGGTGTGATAAGGAAGGTGATAATAAACTTGTTGATCTATAAAGGATAGAACCTGATACTTTCTCAAAAATGTATTTAGATTAAGGTTTCCTTTTGGGGTGTTGACCCAATTTGTTACTCAATTTGTTACTCTAAATTGAGTCTTTATAAAGTAACTGTTCCAGTGAATGGCACAGTATTCAGCAAAGGTAGCTTTAAGCTGGACACTCTCAGGGAAGGATCAACATAGATGATCTGAAGACCATGTTTTAACTATCATCTGCTGACAAGTGAATGAATAGTTCAAATGCACTGAAGCAGGCCAAGATTAGAGCTGTACAAGCGATGGTTCTGAATGTATATTTTGTGCTGAATTTCTAAGTGATTCCTGGACTGGGGTCTCTCTTAATTTTGTTATCCTTATCTCCCTTTTTTTTATCCTGGCAATGCATTTTATTATTCTTATCTCTCCTTTTGTTATCCTGGCAATGCAAAAGGTGACCCCATAATAAATTTTTGCAGACTGTTGCTTCCAAAATAATTAGAAAATAGTCTTGCCTGCAGCTCCTCAAAAAATCTTTCTTAGGAGAGGCTTTCCTCTTCCCTTGTAGCTAGTGACTCCAGCAGCAATGATGATGACAGCTGATTGGCCTGGGCAAGGCTTAGAGTTTGGAAATATGACAAGCTGGGCAGTGGCGGTCTGCACTCTCTGAGAGGGGTGGGACTCCTTTTGTTGGAGTCAGCTTCTTTTGATGGAGTGTTGGGAAATCCCAGTTCTACAGAAAACAGGCAACTGAGAAGTGTTTTTAGAGATTTTATTCCATTATCAATCTTGTAGAAGGATGAGACACAAGAGATGTAAAACTCAACACCATTCTAGCAGAAGCCAACCTATTTCTTTGTTACAATACCTTATCAATGTTTTTCAGCCTATTAGCTTTTGCCACACAATGCTGCTCATACTTCTAACACTAATCACTTATCATTTTACCCCATGTGGTGTTGCTACAATTCATCTTTCAGAGTTCTAATTCTGTAAAATATCTGGTCTGTTTGCAAGGCCATCATTTGAAACTTGTTTCCAGCTCAGTTTCTCTCTCAGCAATGTCTTCTCTATTGCATGGCCTTTCTGTGTCAGCACACCTTATCTCAGAGTTTGCATACAGATGTACAAGACTATGTGAGCCTTCAGTCAGGCTTTGAGAATCCTCTGCCGATCCAGTTTCACAACAGAGAAGAAACAAAGGAAAGAAATGTCCTATTCCAAACCTCCCTTTACCTCCTGCTCCCTAAGCAGCGCTGGCAATGGCCTTTTGACATTGATGGCCACAGCAGTGCCACACTGATAACAGTTCAGTCACTTGGGCACAAGTTACCCTGCTGCCCAGATCTAAGTCATAAGTGTTTCCTGCTGACAAGTTGCATGTTCAGAAAGATGTCAAACACTAATTATGAAAACAAGTAATAATTTGCTATGAAAAAAAGAAATTGAGAGTTAAAGTATTTTTCACTTCGCAAGCTACATTTTCACACCACCAAAGAGCTAGAATTACTTAGGTCTATCTCTTTGCTTTTGTGCTTTTATTGCTGCAGTTCTTCCCTTAAAATTCCTAATTAAGTGGCCTTGCAGGTAATGCTTTTCTTTGTAGGGCTATAAATACATTTGTTCACATAGACATGTTTACTCTGGTATATCTGAATAGTTAGGCATCTGAGAACATAATTTGTCCATTTGTTTTACTTCACTCTTTTTAACTGTTCTTTAACTACTGTGCTAGGACCAATTTATCCTATTCATCTTATTTGGTAAACATGTGGTTCATTTTGGTTTTATTTCCTCTTTTGTTTCCCCAATTCAGTCACTAGGAAATCTGCAGGTAAACAAAGCCCTACAGCTTAAAAGTGAAATTTTATTTTATGCTGTGGCTTCATGCATTTCACAGACTCTTATAATTCAACCAGGTGCTCCATCAGTGCTATTGATGAGAAAGGTCTTATTGATGAGAAAGTCTTACTGTGAAAAATTCAAGACATTCACTAAATCCATCACTTTCCTGTGTTCTGATTGCTGCTACTTCCTCCATTGTTAGAAATGTCTGGGGATTATTCCTCATTTGAGTGTACTCTATTTAACTGTTTCTTTCTTGGTGAGATTGAAAGGTCTTTTGATATTCAAAATCAAGTGTTTTCTTTAGCTGAAATTAGTGTGACCAGACTGGAATTTTTCAATTTTCAATTTCAATTTTCAATTTTCCAAGTCATTTTCCCAGATACCACTTCCATTCTCAAGCCATTTAATATGCGGGATTGGGATTTAAAATCTTCTCAATTTTTCAACACCTTTAGAAATGTACAGGTGTAATACCTGTGAATATGAGCAAACCAGCTTTCCTTGTGCTGAAATACTTTATGGCACTGCAGGATATCCATTAGGATTTCCATTACTGGAAAACATCTGAGCTAGGATTTGTCCTGGACACTGGTGTTAACACATGAAAGCACAGTGATCATCCCCTGCTGATCTCCAAAATGCCCTGGGATCAACAACCATTCAGGGAGTGATGTCAGGCCATGGTAAATGCTGCCTTGACAATAATGTACTTGGAAACAGTAAATATTAGCAAATATTAATCAGCTTGCTCACATGCTTGCTCACATCTCTTTTTTTTTATTCTTTCTTTTTTTTTTTTTTTCCCTACAATATTCGTGGGCTTGCACTATTTCAGTTCAAATAATTCGATAAGACTGACATTTTCTGCTCAGTCACAACACAGTTTTCATCTCACTGATTTATGCTGCTCACAGCCTAAAAAGACGCAGATAGTGTTCAAGAGAGGATTTGAAGAGCATCTTATAAAACTCCTAAGATCTAAATTTGGGTTCTGAGAATGCTTTGAAACACAGTAGAATGCAACATTTGAGCATGAAAATTAAGCTGTTAAAAACATAATTATGTCTTTTCATTTGAAAATTGGACATAAAATATTTGTCCGTTTTACTGAAAGGAGACTTGTGAAAAACAAGAAAAGACAAATAATTCTCTAAGTATTTGATATTTTATGAGGGGGATTTGTTTGTTTGTTTTTGCATTAAAATAAAAGCAATATTTTTAAGCTGGTTTTGAAGTCTCCTGGACACATTGGTCAAGTGCTTCACCTTGACTTCAGCATGTAATCATCAAAAATATCACAGTTTTCAGTATTTCAAGCTAAGCTTCTGTGGACACCATGATAAAATATTCTGATAATTTGTCAAGCTTCATAGATTAATAGTTTTGTCCCTGGACATGCAAGTTGGTATCAGTGATGTCTACACTTGAACGCTACCTCAAACAAGACTGTGTGCTGTTAAATAGCATTGCAGGGGCAAATCAAAATAACAATAATCAATGGCAGTACTTGGAAATGTCAAAATCAGGATTATAAATTTAAAAATTCACACAGCATCTGCCAGTACTGTCAAACTGAAGGGACACAATGTTGCCTCATAATTTCCACTTCTTGTCATAACATCACATGTGTTTTACAAATAAGCATTTTTATCCTATTTAGAAGAAGGAATTAAAAGTTGTTATTATTGTAAATTACTAGTAATATATGAAGAACAAGCTCTTACTTGTCCTGCTTTTCAGGATTTCACTTCAGTTTGCATTGTTTTGTCACTAGGGCTTCACTGTTTTGTTCTTGCACACTTTAGCGTCCTTCACAGTTTTGTTATAAAGGATTTTACTAATCTCAGCAGAAGGCTGGGTTACTTGTGTTATATAAACATGAGCCAGCTACAGAGTTGACTTTCTACCATTAGGCAGTTCATTTATTTCTGACTAGCCATTGCTACAATTAATGAATTATTTATAACACAAATTTGCAAGTATTTTTTTTAAATAGATGTTCAATCTATACAAAAGAAGCTGTGAAATCAAGAAAAAAGACCCTAATGCTCCATTTGATTTCCATACACCACACCCACCGAAGATGCTGTGGATACCATGGTAATTATCAACGGCTAGTTAATAAATTCTGTTTTCTCCTTCTTGCCACAGTGTTTTTTTATTAATACTTATTTTGGCCTTTTGTGGTAGTTTCAGTTTGAAACCAGGAGGAAACACCATTTAAGTGTAGTGGTTTTGGTTTGCCAATTTGAATTTCCTGGACAATGCACTAATTTAATGTAGTGGGTCTAGCGCTGGCCAAATGCCACTGCACCTACTAGAATTATTTACTCATTTTTCTGGTGTGAGATAAGATTTAGAATAAGAGCAAAGCAGGCTCAAAACTTTAAAAGGTATAAAGGGTAGATACCCTTTCTTTAAAGGGTATAAACAAAACTTTATTAACAGAATTAAAAGAAAAATAATAAGAAATCAGAATAAACCTCCAGAACATTTCTCTGCCCACACCTTCTTTTCTTCTTTCCCAGTGACAATGTAAAGAGACAAAACTTGGGACAGTCAGTCAGTTTACCACCTCTGTCTTTTGTCAGTTCACTTAGAGAGAGTCTTTCTTGCCGTGCCATGGAGATTTCTCCACGAGTTCTCTTGTGGCTTCAATGTCACAGTGACTCAGCTGTCTGGGAAAGGAAAATTCACAGGGTTAGTACGTCCCATGCCTTCCAGCCTTCCCAGAGCTGCTTTCATGGGCCATTGCAACTTATGGAGTGCGTATTTTAAGGATGAGCTGTTCAAAAACAAAGGTTCTCCTCATCTATCTCTGAGATCATCTCTGAGAACAGAGATTTTTTGGGAGCAAAGGGTCTCAGTCACTTTTGTCTGTCTCTGCTCAAGTTTTCATTTGGATCCCAACTACTTCAACATCTGCTTTGCTTCAGCATGGGTGCATTTCCTCATATCTGCAGTTTGAACATTCCATGCCCCCATGCTTTTTTCATTAATTACAGGGATATTCCAGTGTATCATAATCCATTACTACAGCCTCACAAAAGATTTTCAGCCTATGACCAAGGTATTTCCCCATTCTCCTTCCATCTGAGATTTCATTCCTTCTTTACAGACCTTGGTGTCTTCATGTTGTTTCTCTACGTATCTTCACTCTTTCCTTTTCTCTCTCTCAAAAGAGGACTGATATTTGCAAGTTTCCTCTGTGTGGCCTGCAGGTGGCCATGTGATCTCAGCTGGAGCCCCGAAGCCTTCTCTCCCCTCCCCAGCCACCACCTCAGGAATGGGAGAGAAATTCTCTCTTCAAAAGCTGGAAAGCAAGAGAGTTTTCCTGGGGTTTGTTGATTTTTACATATGTCTTCACAGAGACATATCGAGCTTTCTTAGTGGTTTAACAGGTTGTCAATTCTCAGAGCTAGCCAGCTATTTTTTTTTTCCAGGCATAGAGGAAGGTTTTAGCAGCTCCTCTCAGAAAATCACTTCTGTGGCTGGCTCCTTCCCTCCTCATCAAAAATCAATTAATGCAAAACCAGCACACTTTTGAGCAAGAATATGTTTACACTAAGAATCTCACTCCTGTTTTCTGCCTTTCTTTGAACAAAACTCTTTTTCAGTGTATTACAGCATAACACTTTTATTCCCTCTTCTTGAACCAGTATAAGCACATACAGCCAGTAAAAAGAGGGGTGCAATACTCCCATGGGACTGGAAAGATGCAGACTGTGCAACCACATGTGTGTTAGTGTTGGCTCAGGAGAGAACTCAGGGAGAGAGAAACTATAATAACACAAGAGGGAATTAGCCAGGCTGCCAGGACCAGCACACACACACACCCCAATGTGACAATACAATGATGGACTTCCTTTGATTCCAAGGAATCTGGTTGGCTCATTCTGCATTAGGCAGGGCTCTTCCACTTCCATCCACAGGGTGGTTCTCCACACGGTGTGCCGTATCAACAATCTCACTGCCTGAGATTTACGAGCTTTCCCGCAGTTGCTGCTCAAGCTCTTCTGTTTTCCTGGGCAGTTACAGCAGCTGGATTCCCAGCACCTACTTTAGAACAATTCCTCCTTACTCAACCCATGTTACCAGGGGAAGGCAGGGGAGCCCTCCCCTGCAGCAGGCAGGATGAAGTGGTTGCCTTTGCCCACCTTTTTAAACGAGACTAACACCTGCCAATTAATCTGATATGACAATATGGGCCGTGGTTTTGATAACCCCTCCTTGGAAGCAAAGATCAGAAAGCCTGAGATGAAGAGGGAAGTGACAACAAAGCCCCTGCAGTGAGTGAGCATGGAGTAAGTAAAAGACTGGGGAGGCTTGTTTGAATTTGGGGTTGTTTGGGTTTCTTTTTTTTTTTTTTTTTTTCTTTTTTGTTGGGTCATTTTGTTCTATTTAAAAAACCAAACCAACACCAGAAGCTGCCCC
This sequence comes from Brachypodius melanocephalos, assembly GCA_013398615.1. Taxonomy (NCBI): domain Eukaryota; kingdom Metazoa; phylum Chordata; class Aves; order Passeriformes; family Pycnonotidae; genus Brachypodius; species Brachypodius melanocephalos. The sequence continues at coordinate 49,570,370 of VZSR01003803.1, forward strand.
CTCCCCCCAAAAATCTGACCCTTGACTATGTTTTTGGATACAACTTTTTATTTTTCTTCTTTCAACGCTGCTGAACCATCTTTGACAAAAGGGGAATTTGTTATCAATTTCCACCATGCCCTGGGACCCTGGGGCTCGGGGTGGGAGTGGCCACCAAAGCCGGCGCTTTCCCAGGCAAATTCCACTCCATTTCCCATAAGACAGTGCTGGGAAGTTGAGCTGGAACAGCAAACCCTGCCCTGCACAGCTGTGCTCTTTTTAGGGGGACAGCCTCCAGCTTCTTACTGCCATCCTCCTCTGCCAAGCTCAGCTTCCACCTGCTGGTGGAGCTGGTCCAGCAGGTCATAAATAGTAAAAAAAGTGGGATTAGGATTGCAGCAATGTTTGATAGAGGGAATCAGCCGAGTACATTAGTTAACAAGCTGTGTTTTCTTTCCTTTTTAAGTGTTTCAAACCAAACTCCAGTTTTTGGAGGTGGTGGTTGTTATTATTATTATTATTATTATTATTATTATTATTATTATTATTATTATTTCATAGGGATAGATACAAAACATGATTTACCTCCTGTTTGCTTCCCTGTGTTTTTCACTGTTCCTCTAGCAGCCATGCCCCTGGTTGCTGCTCTTTTAATCTCATTCCTCTGCCTGCTTTCTGCTTCTGATTTTCCAGTTGTGCACTGCTCTTGTCCTGGCTGGAAGGAAAGTCCTGTGTTCCTAGGTGAGGAGTTTGAAGCCGAAAGGCACAATTGGACCATTTAGACCAAGAACTGATAACCATAATGTGAAAATGCTCGAGGTAATCTCCAGCCTAGGGCCAGACCATCCCCTACTGCTGTTGCCCTGAAGGTAGGGTGCTCTGTGCAGCAGCCTGTCTAGAACAGGGTGGCCATAACAAATTAAAAAATTTGGGTTACTTGCCACGAGAGTGCTAGTTACTGACAATGCACAAAGCTATGTGGTAATAGAATAATAGTACCAGAGAGTGAGAATTGATATTTTCCAGGCCACTAAAAACTGTACCCACCTAGTGAGCACTGTCAAAGCTGGTTCCCTGAGAATGCAGAATGGAAAGGGGAAAAACAGGAGGCTACCAGTAATCTCCTGCTTTTGGCATCCTTGCAAAGGCATCCCTTGTATTTTGTTTGATGAGCAGCACCTGTTTCTGGCTCACCAGCTGCAAGCATTGGGAAAATTGCTGTGCTCACACCAGCTGGGAGTTTTTAATTTCTTCTCTCTGTCTTTCCCCACTGGTTGCCTCTCCTCTTCTGAACATCTGTATACCTAGAAGATATGGAAGAGAGGGGTCAACAGGGTGGAACAGTATGTGGCATATGGTATGTTGAATGTGCTTCCTTCAGAACCATAATGTAGTGTAAAATTAGCATTTTTAATTACATTTTAATATACTGTTTACTGAGATGAAGCTGTTCTGTAGCCTGCTTTTGTACAAGGTAGAAAGCGTCTATTTTCAGCCAACAGCTAAGCAGAGAAAGACTTTTGTACATCACCAGTAAATATTTCTCTACATGTAATAATTGTAATTCACTTTTTAAATATTTAAATAAGGATTAAAGAATTTGGAGTTTTGCTCTGGTTTTGCAGCAGTGTACAAACTATTTCTTTCACTATCTGAAATTAGACAAAGAAAACAAGAAAGCAAATTCTTTTGCTGTATGTAATTACAGGCTTTTAGCTTAATTAACAAGAATTTATTCCAAATTTTTCTGTTGGAGTTGGATCTCTCTTAGCATTTTGAAGAATAAAAAGTTCCTTTCACTCTGGTGGATTCCTAATGAGTGGTGGTATTGCCAGGCTTTTGGGGATGAGGGTGAAACATGGGATATGCCTGGCTTCAAGAAATATTTTACTATTGAGGAGATGATTTTGAAGTAGAGGCTTGTATATTTTTATTCCCTGTAAATTTATCTCTTTTTTCTTCAATTCAGCATATCAAGAATGATTCATTCTAGTTAAGGAATACATTCCACAAGTGAAATAGAGGATGGGGGAGCTACCTAATGCTAAGTTACAGTTGGGGAAGAAGAGAGTAGTTTTCTAGCAGTTTCAGGCTTGGAGCTTGCTTTCTGTAAAGCAAAGCTGAAAAAAAAAATAAAAAATGCCCAAACCAGAGTCTAGACAAGAAAAAATTGTTACCAATCCATGTTGAGTTAAGTCCACCTACTTCAACCCCATAACAAAATATTTTTTGCTAAATCTCTTCAAGTGACTGTTGAGGCAGCTGCAGACTTTGTGGCATTCCTGGCAAGTGGAATGAATTTTATTGGAAGTTGATTAAGCCTTCATTTATAGTTGACAAATTTGGAGGAAGAAATGGTAGAGCAGTCATGTGTAATAACAGCTGCCAAAGAGAATAAATTTTGGATAAGGTTTACATATAATCAAAATGGTTTAATGCCAGTGTGTCTACACAAAATTTTCTGACAAGTTTCTGCTGTTTGGGCCTGTGTGGGATTTGATCTCATTTTGCAGAAATGTTTAGGCTGGATTATTAGAGTCCTATGACCTCTTATGTGGAGGTACTAGACTTAATAACTGATGTTCTGCACTTCTGATTGTACCTTTAAAACCCTTTCCTGGACAGCCTGTTTCCATGCTTCAGAACCCTCTCTCTGAAGAAATATTTCCTAATATCCTGTCTAAACCTCCACTGGCACAACTTGAAGTCATTTCTCTTTGTGCTGTCACTTGTTATTTGGGAAAAGAGACTAATTCCCACTTCACTCTAACCTCCTTTCATATAGCTGTAGAAAGCAATAAGATCTCCCTTGTAAAAAGTTAGGATTGATTGAATTCCTCTTTTACCTCTCATATCACACTGGTGACTGTGCCCAATCTGTTGTTTTCTGCGAGCTTAATTTATTTTCAGGATTGCATTGCTACATTGCAGAGGCATGGCTGCCACTCTCTTCAGGTTGGTAAGTTTCTGGCTCCTTCCTGAATATATTTGTTTGTACTTGGACAAATTAAAATTAAAACTGTGTTGTTTGAATTGACCCACCTGGGTTTTTTTTTTTCTCAAGAACCCTGGACTCAAATGAATCAGTTTCCCTGAGGCTTCATTTGTTTAAGTTTTTGTTCTTCCTTTCTTTACCCTCATTTAGGAAATTAAGCTCTATTGAAAATTATGTCATTATTTTCCTCCACTCTTCGTTTTAATCCTTCCCTGACTGTGAACACCACAGAACTAAAATTGTCTCTTCCTTTGTACAAGCCCTCACAGTCACAGCCTAAGGCATGAGGCTCTTGCACAGAGACAGCTTCCCTGTGAAACCTTGAAGGAGCAGATTTCTTGAATAGGAGGATTCTATAATTTATAACGCTGTCATTCTCTAGATGTGCATTGAGCACAGCAGTATCAACTTAGAACATAATTCTAAGGAAAGCATAAGCATCAATTTTTATGGTTTAGTAGGGTTTTTTCAACATCTGATAGCCTGTGCCAGTGGTCTCTACTCTGTCCTAAAGATCATTGTTAATAAGGCTCTATGAGCTCAGTTATGTGTAAGTCCATACTGAGTCTTGTAAACAAAAGTTACATAACAGTTGCCTATATTTTTCTGATATTTTGCACTTACCTGATTCATTAAGCAGATGTTGTACAATCACTTACTAATACTAGCTGCCAATTTTTTTTTTTCTTGTAATGTTTTTATGTTTTTAAGCAATGAGATCTGTTCCTTGAGTGGAAGTCTCTGGCTATGCCTCTATCATAATTTTCAGAAATGACATTCTAGGGAATTTTGTAAAGGTTTACATGTATATGAATCATATATATGATTTATGCTCTTCTTTACGTATTGCCTTCAAAGTTTACTGGTGTTTAGTAACTAAACATACTTGCAGTCTTCCTCCATGGATTGCTGAAAAATAATCACAGCTCTAAGCATGGTTATTTTATAGCACACAATACTGCTACATAACAACTTGGAATATAGACTTGGAACTGCAAGCAGTATGTTACCTGAGGTGGAATTTGTCCTTGACCCTATCTTAATCCACAGGCAGGATCACCACAGGGATCAGCAAATATCCAGCATTTAATACCATTAATAAAGTGCTGGAATGGGGCTGAAGACATAGGTAAAAGCAGATTTCATAATTTGCACCTTTTTTTTTTTTTCCCTTTTTTTTAATATGAAACAAGCAGGGTTGGAGGGCACTCCTCTTGTCCCCACCTTGGAAAGAAGAATGCCTGAGTGACTCAAAGGAGCTGTCAAGGACTGTTTATTTCCACAGTCCTTTTAGAGACCTTCCCCCTGTAACTCTACCTGAATATATTAGTTTTCTAAAAGGATTAATTGTGCATTGTAATGCCCTGCAACTCTTAAGAGATACGAGACTGGCAAATAGAAAAGTCTCCTTTCCTTAAAATGAATATTCCAAGTGTAGAGATGGAAATAGCCTGCAGTGCTTCTAAAACAACGTTTCACCACAGCTCTGTTTGTCACCGTATAACTTGTGCCTCTGTAGTCCACAAATCTCAGCTGTACTCTATTTAAACATAGTAGCTGGAGTCATTACTGCTTCCTGTTCTGCTCTGTTGAGATGCTGCTCCTCCTGAGGTGGAACAAATCTGGTTTAGTGAGGGATTGGCCTCGAGTTATGAACTTGTGATCTGAACCTTTATGTGAATAAAAATAACCTATATCACAGACAATATGAGGTATAAAATATTGGTGTGCAGTATACCTCTGCAACAGTTATGTCAGAGAGAGAAACATTCTGCCTGTCAGAAAGAGCTCCTGCGGCATACTAATTTGGCCAAACAATTTTATCTCAAATAATATGCTAATAAAAATGTTTTTAATTAATAACTTGCACTGTTTCAATGTCAGTTATAGAAGAATAAGGTACATTTGAGAGTCATATTGGAGTAAAAAAACATTTAGTAGCAATATATATATTTTTGCAAACTACAACTTGTATAAAGGTGGTATGAAACTTGTATATGTGCCAGTACTGAAACAAACATAAACCCAAACCAACAGAACAAATACCTTCAGTGGTGTGACCCTAGGCAGGCTTTCTAAGGGGACATGATCTTGCATTGCATTTTACAACAAAATTACAGATTTTAGAGCTTTGAACTATATTAACGTCTGTATTTTTCCAGTAGTAGTAGATGAAGTGAGAATTCATTATAAGTATCCTGCTGGAACTCTAGAAAAATTGCTTGTTGAATTTAGAAAATGGGAAAAGGTTTTTTGTAGTTTGTTTGTTATTTTCCTTTCCCCCCTTTGAATATCCCTGTAAATAATTTACTTGCTCAGCCAGTTTAGTAGGTTAACACTTTTATTCTTATCTCTTAGGGATTTTTTTTCCAAGGTCTAAGATAGAATTGATTTTTATGAAATTTTGTATGTGTCATTTCAGTATTTATGTTCACAACTCTACATTCACTCAGAAAGCTTGTCAAAGAGAGAAGGAGCTAAATGAATGCCAATGTTTGCTTTTAGTACTCAGACATGTATAAAAAGCCAGAAAGTAAACAGCAGTATAAAACACACAGTGACTCAAAAAAAAAGTTGTTGCTGGCAGAGAATTTGCCTGTTTACAGCAGGGAGTAAAGAGCAGCTTTCTGTGCTCGGGGCACTGAAAAACTCTTAGCTGAAGAGGAGGAAATACTGCTTGGTTCAACCTGCAGAGATAAAAATAATCTCCCCTCTGCTTTGGTGTTACTTATTTAATTTACTTTTTTTTCTTAGAAAAATTGTTTAAAATTTACTTCTGTGGAAGATAATAAGTAATCATGGCTGTTAACTCTGTGTTAGGTCACTAACATAGTGGTGAGAAACAGAATGTGAGGTCTTTGCTTCCAGATAGAGTTTTGCTGGCAGGGAAAAAATGTGAAGGTTTGGGTTTGTTGTTTTTTTGGGGGGAAGGTGAGGCTGGCAGGGGCAATGCAGTTTGTTTCAGTTTGCATTTTTAAGTCATGCCAGCAACAGCATGGGCCCATCTCCAGTAGTGAACATCACAAGCTGTTAAGCAGTCATACAAACATAAGTATTACACTCAAATGTGTATGAGTAAAAGTAGCCCAATGTCACAACATAAAAATAACTGAACATAGTCATAAGTGCAAGGATGTAAAAAACAATCTACACAGTCTCCAACCCTGGTTATCCCTGCCACTGGATTATATGAATCTGATCATTTTAGCTGCTTCATTTTTCCATCTCACCAACTCCTACTGATTTCTCTAGAACACAGTCTTAAATTCAGCAATTGCTGTATTCAAGTAGCACAGAGAACCAAAATGTCAGCAAATAAATAAGGCTCCTCCAAGTAATTTCCCAAGACCTTCTGAACTGTAAAATGTATTACACCAGAGTTAAGATCTGAAAGAAGGGGATGGATAGTAAACACTACAACTAAACACATCTTCAGCACAGGTATGCCTACCTTTCTAGACAGTGCAATGGAAACAGAAAAATAACGTGACAGAAAAAAGGGGGGACAAGCCAGTCCTTTTAATGTCATCTGGAAGGCTGGAAAAGCTGTGTGGGAGAAACAAAACCTTTTGTAGCATATCCTGTTATTATTTATAGCATCTCTTCTGAAGCACTGGAATAGAACAGTGACAGATTTTATGCACATTTTCTCAGAATTAAGCAGATGGGGAACATAGAAGAGGCAGTAGCCATGTCGTGCTAGTATTTCAACAATAAGGACTTTGTGCTCTGCCTGGAATTCATGGAAAACCTGCAGAGCTGTTCCCATTTGATGGCTGTTCCAGTTTACTGGCTGTTGCTGGCAGGGATCCCAGTGTGTCCATGCTGGAGAGAGGGGGAAGGGAGAGCAAGAAAAGGAGCGAGTTCCTGCCTGCTTTCACCACACACCTTTTAGAGAATCAGGACTACTCAGCACACCCAGGAGCAAGAGGGAGTTTGGAACAAGAATAACTGAGAAGAGGGTTTGTTTTCCACATTGTTAAAAGGGGATGGCCTTTTTTATTAGTCCTGATGATAATTTTATTGTGGCTTACTGGCTTACAGAGGGAATTACTATCTGACGTATTCTTGGATTTTTGTAGGAGATCACTTACTTTTAGAGGCTATTAGATTTATAAATTATGTTGGATTTTCTCATTTAACAGCTAAGGAAACTGGACAAGCCCTAGGGCCCAGTAGTGGGTTCATCACATCCTAGTGCTGTCAGTGCAAGCTCTCCTTTCAGAAAGAATCAAACCCTAACAGGGAAATGTGAATATGCATATTTAAATTGTGGTGGGTTTTTTTAGTAAGTGTGGTCATTGTTGTAGTCCTTCAGTAAGAGAAGTGCTCCGAAAATGGCTTGCAGTAAATCAGATAGTGCCACATCCAATGGTATTTAGATCTTTTTAATACCACTAGTATCCCTCAATTCAAGTTGACAGTTTTCCTGAGGGACTCTACATATGTTTCTGTCTAAATACTGATGTGCCTGCTGTGACCACATCAGGCTGTGATGCAAGAACCTGTGGGGAGAAAGTGGAAGACAGCAGAGCTGTTGTATGAGCTTGGAAATCTGATCAACACCCTGGGAAGTCAAGGGCTTTCTTAGATATTCAGATCTGTCTGGTTCTTTTTCTCCACTACAGCTCACAAGGGCTAATCCTCGGCTACTTGGTGTAGACTGAAGATTATCATTGTAATAATTTTGGCTGAATCATGTACCACAAGCTCTTTAAATGTAATGGTGCCTATCAGTGGCTGGGAAGGCAGAGCACTGCCTGTTGTTAAAGCACCATGAAGATGCTGCTATTGTAGGTGCTGACCAGAGCCATCAGTCATTCTTTGTTGTCACAGATCAATGGCTCCAGTCACTTGTCTCATCACTGCCCCAGCTCTGTCCTGTGGGTCCAGAGTTCACTGGGGCCTCAGGGGAACTGCATCCAGGCTGTGACAGTGAAACACCACCACGCTGCCATCTCAAAAAGATCTGAGATCCTAGTAGCAAGTCCTTTGCTTCCTATTAATACAGCTTGCTTTTTTTGATGTTGGGCTTCTGGCATCTGCATTCACAGTAAGGTCTTGCTTCAAACAGCAACTGCATTGTGTCAAGACTTTGCTGCCTTCCTATCGATCTCTGACCCACCCACTGCGCAGGGAGGGTGAGCTTTCAGTACTGCCTTTTGGGATCTTGCCAAGAGCAAAGGGAAACATCAACACTGGAAAATTCTATAACCAACAGTGATCCAGTTTGTTGGGTTTTTTGTTGCTTTGTTGTTGTTCTTGGAGTTTTTGTTGTTTGCTTAAGGGGTTTATGTTTTGCTGGGGAATTTGTTTGTTTATTTGTTTTGATGGTGGTGGGTTTTAGGGGTTTTTTAGGCTTTTTATTTCCTTTATTTTCTCAGCCACAGCCAAACAAGAATACAGATGTTGCTCGGAAAAATAATCAATGGACCCCAGGTTCTGACTCTCTTAATACCATTTTCCTGATCAGAATAACAGTATCTGCAATTTTTTTATTTTATGGCTCATCCTTTGAAATGCATAAGGCAGGATTGTACTCTGCTCTGGGCAGTTTAGTATTCCTCAGACATTCCAGTGAACCCTTGTGTACTAAAAAAGCAGACAAAAAAGCTCTCAGAAAATGCTATGTTTTCATTTTTAGAGAAAAAACTCCAAGTCTTTCATCAGTCAAGATAGAACATTTCAGTTCTCTGTGTTTAGAAGTGACTCTGCACTTACAAATGTGTCTTGAGTTGTTGTAGAAGGCAAAAGTTCTTATTACTTTCAATCTGTTCCTTGGTAGAGCCAACAACATCCTTGTTCTTGTGCTGTTTAGAAATAGAAGTGTGGAAATGTAGGGTTATTGCATGGATGGGATATTTCCAATTTTTTTCTCTCTTCTCAGTGATGGAATGAATGGCATCTCTAATTTAGCTCAGTGTGCGCCACAAAAGTGAGCATGTGCCAGTTCCCACTGGAGCCAGTTTACCACAGACTTCCACAGGACTGTTTGCACAATTCCAGTGCAACAATATCTGTAGATCCCTTAGGCCATTCGTGAGGAAGAGGAGTGCCTTTCCCAAGCTATTCTTTTTCCCAAAGTGATTCTGTTTCAGCAAGCAGAGAATATCACTTCCACTCATAAAAGTTGCTTTGCCAGACAAAAACATTTAACAAACGATTATTTCTAGATTTTTGAAGTCTAGGTTGACTTCATAGAGTTGGTAGGTAGAAAAACTGGTTTGTTAAATTTACAAATGGCATTAAGGTTTGGAGTCCTTTAAGGAAATAATCATAAAGTTATTTATGTTTCTAGTACCTTCTAGTTTCTAGAAGTTTTTAGTAACAATTCAGATAGAAGCACCTTCTCGAATGAACTAGTTGGCATCTAAACCAAAGAACACATCCCCTTTTCTAAGAATAACAATGACAATATTAGTTTCCAGGATAGCTTTCTTTTGACATACTTTTTGCAGTTTATAAGCTCACAGTAAAGGTTAGATTCTTTTCCCTAAAGTTGATCTGAGGTCATGTAAAAAGTGAGATAACCATTTTACCTCATTTGTAGAAAGGTGAGAACATTCCTTTCAGTGAACACCAACAGCTCTGTGCATGTATTGAGTAACAGGCACCTCTAGGCTTGTATTGAGTAATAGGTACCACTTTTTAAAAGCCATTAACATTTTGCCTCCTTTCCAAATTCTCACATGCCTGCCTGGACTTAGCAGCAGCTGGAAACAGGCCAGATCTTGCAAAACTGCATTCAAAATCACGAGAACTTCTGGATTCAGATTTCTTTCTTTTCCTTTTTCATCAGAATTTGTATGACCAACTATATACCTGTTTCATAAAATGGAAAATTATGAAGTTTACCAGGGAAAACAATGGTAAGAGAGACATTCACAGAGGATCTTTCCTGGGTTTTGGGTGTTGTGCTTAAGAAAACATAAGCAGATAATTTCACATTTTCCCTACTACCACCACCCCAACTCAATGAGTATCTAATAGTAACTAATACAGGTTTGGCTCTATTGGTCTTTCAAGACCTATTAACCTATTTTTATAAGATATGGAAGTTTAGGAATATATATAGTGTGTGGTGTAGTACATTTCTCATATTGTAGTGTCTACTAATGGACGGATGTAGTATCTATTAATGAACCAGCAGCCAGAAGATGTGTTCTAGCATATGCATTCTACTTCAAGTGAGCATCTGTAAAGGTTCCAATTGCAAACTTGTTGAGCAACTAAAATGTGCAGAGGTATTCTTAGGGTCTCCTAGGAAGATAATCAAATTTAAACTTGATTTCAACCTATTGCTGCACCTTGATTTTGCAGATGGTCCCATGGTTTAAGGAGCACTTTCCAGACACTGTGTGTAGCAGGGGATGCAGTAAATGCCGCAGTCAAGCCATTGCCATAATGGCCAGCATGACTCCACACCACCCACCTTTGTGCTCCTGTCCCACTCCTTTCAGGAGCCTTCACAGGAGCATCCTACAGCTCCACACAGGGGGTGCCTCAGGACACTTGTAATTATCCAACCACACATTCCATTGGGAACATCCCCAGAGATCAATGAAAATTTCAGTAAAGAAATACGGACGCAAAATTCCTGTCTGAAATATTATTATTATTAATAGTAATAATAAAATAAAAATAATAATCACCTCACAAAATTACAGTAATATTATAAAGCTCAAGGACTTCTGTACGTATTCAGGAGCTCCATCTACTGGCACTCTTTGGTTGCTGTTTGTACCTATACTGAGTCTCCATAAAACTTTAGGAATAATAGTTTAAAGTCTATTGTAAAACTTACAATTGTTTTTTGTAATGTTACCTCTTTACTTCTGCTTTTAGGAGCTACCTAAACATTTGGATAATTTTATGCCTGTTTCCAAGAACCTGTGTATCAAATCCTTCAAAACCTAACTTTTTACTGATACTGGCTGATGATCTTGGTATTGGAGATTTGGGTTGCTATGGCAATGATACAATAAGGTATGAAATAAACTATCCCTTCCCCATGAACTTCATTTAACAAACCTACTGGTACTACTTAGAGTTAAAAATTTATTTCTAATTTATTAGTTTATCTAAATACACTTCTTTTCAAACTATGTACAAAATACCTGTTCTACAGTAATTCTGACTGGAGTCATAATTATACAGTCATGCTTGAGAAACTGTCTGGGACATAGAACTGTGCAAATGTGTTTGTACACTGTACTTGTCAGGCATGAGTATAATACATAAATTTCCATAATTCCAGGGCTGAAATATGAAGGAATGAGATTAGAATTTAATATCAGTTAAAAACTCTAGTAATTATGAAATGACAGGTCAGTCTATGGGATATATTTGTCCCTAATGCAGTTATCAATCTATATATAGATTAATTGAGAGAATGATGTGTCTTTGTTCTTGCTGATTATTATCTTGGATGTTGTGTTGTGAAAAGACTCTTGTTCCCTATGCTGTGTGGGATTTTGGTGTGGGACATACCTGAGATACCTTTTTTCATCCCCTTTTTTTTCAGTTATTAATAAAAGCACATATAGCCATGGAAAACTCCTTTCCAAGGAGTCGAGGTATCTCAAAAATACATATAAAACACTGAATTTTTCTAGCTGAGTTGTAGGTGAACAGATTTTTGTAAATTTGATGGTGATATGCTTAACAAAACTAGGAGGAGTGGTATGCCATGAATTTCTGTGTAACACATTTTTATCAGAGATGTGATTTTTTTTTCTTTAGGACCCCTAACATTGATGGCCTGGCAAAGGATGGAGTGAGACTTACTCAGCACATTGCTGCAGCAGCTGTCTGTACTCCAAGCAGAGCTGCTTTCCTGACTGGCAGATACCCTATCAGATCAGGTTGGGCCTCTCTCCAATGGTTTGCTGCAGTTAGTCTAGTCAGTGTTGATATTAAAAATCCCCTTAAATAAACCATGTTAAAGAACAGTTAATCTTGGGATTTGGAGTCTCAGTGAAATGGGCAAAAATTAGAGATGACTAATGATTGATTTCTATGGGAAAATCCTCATATAAAACATTTTATGTGTGGCTAAAAGACAACATAGAAACGGACAAAAATCCAAACGGTACAAAGCACCCAGAAGTAGAAAAAGAAAGATAATTGTGTGATGTTGTATGTTCAGTGGCACTAGGATTATATAAATGTAACATTTTTAATATCCTGGTAAATCTTTTCACAGTGAAATGTGTCAGACTGTAGAATAGTTCTCAACAATTGTGTCTAAAAGAGATTTACTTCAGCCATGCAAATTTATGACAGAAGAGTTCAGCCACTGCATATAGCAGTAATAATCAGTGTAGCTTCTGATGTGGTTCTGACTTGCTTAAGGAGAAATGTAATCATGAACTGTACATTTCAGAAGTGTTCCCCTAAACCTATAAGCCTTTTGTTCTAGATAAAACTTATTTGCCTTTTTTTTTAACGTTCTATTTTGATAGAACTTTGATTATAAGAAGTTGCCTAATATCCAAATGTAGGTGTCTCCTGCCATTTGTAGACACTCCAGCATAGCTGAGGCATCTGCATTGGACTAGCATATGATGACATGGAACTTGGAAAAGACATAATTTTAGAGGTCAAACAGAATATCCTAGGGCATGGGAAATGGCTTATAAAAAGGCACTAGGCTTAGGCAACTGAGTCCCATTCATTAGAAAGCACAATCTAAGCTGGAAATCTGGTTTGTTTTATTTTAAAGACTATTATTCTTCTTTAGGCATGGCATCCAACACCCAGCGCCAGGTTCTCTTCTGGAATGGTGGTTCGGGGGGGCTTCCACCAAATGAAACTACTTTTGCCAGAATACTCTCCCAGCAAGGTTATTCTACAGCACTTGTAGGTATGAGACAAAGAAGGTTGTTGCCTTTTCACTGTTTGTTATTCTAATTAGGTTACTTCTGTAAATACATTTTTTTGTTAAAATGTCCAGGATCAGTTAAATCGGATTTTCTTGTCTGCATAACTTTCAAAATCAGCAGGGTTTTTAGAACACTATCCACAAGTCCAGTGTCAGTACAGCGTATCTGGCAAATCCAAAATGAGGTGTAAATAATACATAAATTTACACTGCAAATGGAAGTAAACTCAAAGGAAAGAATCTTGTTTGCCCAGTACACATTGCTTTAGGATGAACCAACAGAGATATTCGTTGATGTATTAGAGCAGAAAAATGTCATCTGCCAGTTGGCACTGAGACACCACAGTGGTCTTAATTATATCAATTTCAGCACAGTGGTCTTAATGATATTGACTTCAGCAAGGTTTTTAACACTGTCTCTCACAACATCCTCATAGGCAAACTCTGGAAGTGTGGACTGGATGCATGGACGGGGTTGAGAACTGGCTGAACAGCTGATCCCAGAGGGTCATAATCAGTGGCACAGGGTCTAATCATCACCAGTGATGTTCCCAAGGGTCAGCACTGAGCCCAGTATTGTTTAACTTATTCACCAATAATGAAGATAATTAGGAGACTGGAGCATCTCTCTTGAGAGGAAAGGCTGAGGCAGCTGGGCCTGTTCAACCTTGAGAAGAGATGGCTGAGAGGGGGCCTCATCAGTGTCTGTCTGTATCTGAAGGGAGGGTGCACTGCTGCTCCCTCAGTCTGTCCCCGCTGCACACCAGCTCCTCCACTGGCTGCACCTTAACTGAGAAATACAGGCAGACACACCCTAGTGTTGGATTTAAGATCTTTGTTTTTTATTTCCAGGGAAGTGGCATATGGGTGTGAACTGCAAAACCCGCCATGATCACTGCCACCATCCTTTAAATCATGGTTTTGATTATTTTTATGGGATGCCTTTTACCCTTGTGAATGAGTGTCAAGGCACAGATGACCCTGAATTGGCCAAGTCTTTGCAAGAAACGTATTGGTTTTACACTCAGATGATCATCCTTGCAGTATTTACTCTTGTGATTGGAAAACTTGCCAATTTATTCCCAGTAAAATGGAAAATAATCATCTGTCTGGCCATCTGTGGTCTCTTTCATTTCGTCTCCTGGTTCTCCAGCTATGGTTTCACCAAGTACTGGAACTGTATCCTGATGAGAAACCATGATATCACCGAACAACCAATGAACCTACAAAAAACTACTTCTAATATACTGAAGGAGGCAATTACATTCATTGAAAGGTAATCAGCAGAGGTGAGGAGCAGACTGGGGGGGAGTAAGCAATACAATGGGGTTCTGGCCAAGTATTGTGCCTTCTGCTGGTAGAAACAGAAAAATGATCTTAGGGTAGTGAATGGACTGTCACAGAAAGTTAATGTTTGAAAGTCATATGAAGTTAATGTTTAACAAACCAGGAGAGTGATAGTGAGTTTTGTTTAGTTTTGTGGGTTTTATTTTTTTTCCCAAAGGTGTCTTTCATTTATTATCAGTAACCTCAGTTGGAACTGAAAAAAAAAGTCTTTAAAAGTATTTGTGTGTTAAACCTGGGCATATCCATATTTCTGCCAGGGTTTAGGTGTTGTGTGTTTATTTTTTAAAGGAAATTTGAGGTAATATAAATTCCTTCTCTAAAACTTTGAGCATAGGTAATCTCAGGTTCCTAGGATATCCTACCTGGCTTGATGTTAAACCAATTAAGTTTCACTGTGGGTGATACCTGCCCCTTCCATGAGGACACCTCAGATGCTCGGTGATGCACATCCATGTTTAAGTTTAGGCAAGTGAGTCCTGTTCTCCTTGCTTCCAGGAATGCATCAGTCTTTTGGCTATGACCTCTTCTACCTGTTTGTTTAATGGTCTGCACATGTCTAATATGGAACTGGAAAAAAAAGGACCCATTACTGTTTTGGTCTTACCATAGAGAAAACATCTTTGAGGGATATGTTTTAATCCCCTCTGCCTCCCAGAACCTCAAAGCCCAAAAGATGTCAAAATAAAAATTGTTTAGATGACAATCTAATGTAAATTGAGAGAGTAACTGCAATACCATTGTTATATTTTGGGTTGAATGACAGTTTGAAGAGAAATGACTATTGTTTTCTTTTATTTCAGAAACAAGAATAGACCATTTCTTCTCTTTGTTTCCCTTTTACATGTTCACACTCCTCTCATTACCACAGAGAAGTTTCAAGGAAGAAGCAGGCACGGCCTGTACGGAGATAATGTAGAGGAGATGGACTGGATGGTGGGTAAGTGTTGGTCTTGAAGAAAATTCTTCATTCACTTGGATGTGGAAAAGACATTGAAGGGGTGATCACCAAATTCCCTTTTGGCATATGTAAAAATCAGTGAACTCACCTTGGTTACACTGTTGGTTTCAGAGATTACATACCATAGCCATACAATGCCTCTTTTCTATTTTCTTAAGATGAAAGCTTAGACTTTCCTTGTCTCACTGAATTTGGAGTCAAGATCTAAAAATTCTGACTGCATCTGCTGATGTGATTATGATGTTTTGCTTTGTTTATAGGCAGGCTTCTGGATGTTATTGACAAAGAGGACTTGAAGAATACCACATTTATTTATTTTGCATCTGATCATGGAGGATTCTTAGAGGCTCACAGAGGAAATTCTCAGTTGGGTGGATGGAATGGGATATATAAAGGTAATGTTTTAGTAGTTTGTACATGCACGAGACTTCCTCTTAAAAAAGAGTGATAGAAAAAATATATATCCAAACAGGCTATATTAAATAAACTATATGATGGGATTATACTCTTGGATTGTAGGGCTGAAACAAAGAGCATCTGCCATTCATAGGGCTGGGGCTGAGTTAGAGGGGCAGGACCACTTCCCTCAATCTGCTGGCAATGCTCTTCCTAATGCACACCAGGATACCCTTGTCCTTCTTGGCCCCAGGTGCACTACTGTCTCATGGATAGCTTCACCAGGACACCCAGATCCTTCACAGCAGAGCTGCTTTCCAGCAGGTCAGTCCCAGCCTGTAATGGGGCATGGGGTTATTCTTCCCAAGATACAGGATCCTGCATCTGCTTTTGTTGAATTTCCAAAGGTTCCTCTCTACAGATTATCTGTGTCAACACTGGCAGATATCGTGATGTCTATTTTTCTTACTAGAGTTCTCCAGTTTCTCACCCCTTCTATAGAAATTTCTTCTAGACTCTCTATGACTGGCTTCTAACACAGTGACAAAAGCTCCATGGAAATTAAGTTCTGTGGTATCTCTTGTATGTGCTTTCTCCAGACTACTAAGCCTTGAAAAGCCACTGTGACATGTTGGGCAGCTTGGCCCTTACTGTGTAATGAAGCCTGAAAGCTGTATCCATCACATTTCCCTACAGAAGAAGAGTCATGTGCACATTAACCTTGACCAGCATCACAATGCACATTATCTCATTCTAACTCACTTGCTGAGCCACACAAGCAATGTTTGATACAGCTGCAATCCACCAACACACAGCCCTAAATGTAAAATTAGCCTTTAGTTCTTGAGATGAAGATTCCATGCCAGTAACAGATGCAAGAAGGCCAAGAGGCTCGCTTGAATAGGTTAGAATCTGATCTAAGGAACATAGGTTTATTGGTAACAGGAGAGTCCAGAGTGGAAAGAGAAATGTGATTAGAAAGTTCAGGAAGAGAGGACAATAATGAAATCATGCCTGCTTAGAGAGAAAGCAAGAAGGGATAAAATATCAATTTAGATATCAATAACAGAAAGACAAAACTATTTATGTCCACTTACAGGAGATATGCCAGTGAGACAAACTAGCAAGATTGAAAAATACAGTTTAATTAATAAATATCTATAAAACTCTTGCTATTGGGAACTGCATATTAAAAACAAACAGACAAATAAGCCACACATACAAATAATGAGAAGAGCCACTACTGAATAATAGTCTACTGTTTTCCAGGATTTAGTATGTTTTCATTAAAGGTGCATGAAATATTCTAAAAGTTTTAAAACATTTTCTTATACTTGCACAATAAACATCTAGTATCTTCTATTCTTTTATCTTTTTGACTTTTCTGCTGTTTCTATAACAGGTGGAAAAGGAATGGGAGGCTGGGAAGGAGGAATCCATGTTCCAGGTATAGTTAGATGGCCAGGAGTGTTGCCTGCAGGCACAGTTGTCGATGAACCTACAAGCCTTATGGATATTTATCCTACAGTAGTTCAACTGGCTGGAGGGACAGTGCCTCAGGACAGGTACAGAGGTGACTTCATAAACCATATTGCTTCTCTTGCTTTATTTAGACAGAAGCTGACTGTGTCATGCATCCTAAACGCCACAGGTTAAATTCTCTTTGTATCTAAACCAGGCAATTCTCTAGCTTTCTCTCTGCACAGCTTTCCCATTCTTGTCTGCTTATGTAAAAAAGGCAAAGGAAAAAACCATATGTTTTATCAATGGTCATTTAGCTAACTCAGTTCTCCTATCACTGAAAAGCAACTTGGTTGATTTGGGACAGTAGGACTGTCTTTCAGTAGGACTGAAAAAAACCAGACTTCTCTAAGGGACATGAGAAAGTGTGGGTGGCTAAGCCATTTCAGTAAAAAGCATAGAAGTAGTGGTAGATTGTAAGTAAACCCAGTTAAGTGGCTTCTTTTATTTAATAATTTTTACAAAGCCTGGAGCTCACAGAGCAGTCAGCAGTCACCATTTCAGGTGACAAAATTAAAACCTGTGAACCATGCCTTCACTATTATCACTTCCAGGGAAATTACAGTAACAATGTCTGATCCCCTCAGGCAGGATGTATGAACTAGCTGTAAATACAAAAACTTCTAGTAATTGCTAATTATTGGTCTCCACACATTCACCCAATTAAAAATCTCAGAGTTCATTAGTTAAGCCTTGCTTTAACGATGGCACTTGAAATCTTAATGCTGCACACATAGAATGAGTGCTGCTCATGCTTCAGCTGCAGATTTAAAATCCTTAAGCTGTCTGGTGACTGAGGTGCTCTCCATCAGGGTGGTGGATGGGCACACCTTGCTGCCCCTGCTGCAGGGGACAGAGCAGCACTCCAGGCACGAGTTCCTGTTCCACTACTGCGGTGCATTCCTGCACGCAGTGCGCTGGCACCAGAAGGACAGTGAGTATAAACATCCCCCTCCTGCACGTCAGGCATGATGTAATGTCCTCTAGCTTCCAACAGAATATAATGCAAAAATGTACATACACACATATGTGCACATATATATGTATGGGATGCAGTGTCTCAAACTCTCAGTTCTTCTGCCAGGCCTCGTCATTAATAGTCCTGCCTTGCCTGAGATGAAGGGGTTTGTTTCCTGGGAAGTAGACCTTCAGGAATCTCTCACTATTCTTGGAGATCTCTCTTTGTTAACTGCAATGCACACCTTTTTTTAAAGAATTGTTTTCCAGGTTCTCCTGATGTTCTCCTTACCTGAATTACATTTCTTGCTCTTTTAAGCTATATAAGTTCTACTTAAGTAGCTATGCATACAACATGCAGATGCAAGGTGGAATTTGTGGTGTATCATGTTCCTATGAAGCCATGTGCACACTGAGATTCCTTATGCATGCCTTTCTACAATTTTTCCTGTTGAACTGTTTATAGCAAGGGGTCTGAAAACAATGCCATGTTCTGCATATAAAAGACCATTAATCAAATATGTAGCTCAGCTTTCAGCCAGGTGAGAAATTTTGATTCTTTCCTCCAACTGCAATTTCTCCTGATTGGGCTGACAGACAGGGTCTGTTTTAGCTCATTTACAAGCATGTCACACTCACATTACATATTTATTATCTGTTAACATCCGTCTCTTGATCAGCCTAGATATGAAGCCATTGTCTCTTGATGTCACCCAGGCAGGACCCATCCTTTAAGGCCTTCACTGAAGCCAGAAGAATCCTTTGTTTATATGTTAAAGAGTCCTTTCCCTCTGCACCACAAGTCTTATTAGTGACTGTCCATTTCCTTCTGGTCATTAAACTGATTGATTGTTACGAGATAGGTTTGAGACATGTTCGGATTGAAGCAGCACGTTTCCTTTCCCTTGGATATATTAAATTAACACGCTGCCCTAACATGCACATGCACCCTTCAGATTCCGTCAGAGCTACTTCAGTAGCAAATTGTATATCCCTCTTTGCCTCCTGGAGATGAATGAAACCCCCCTGCTCTTATCAGCACTGATAAAAGTGTTAGTACCTTTTTTTTTATTCTTCTGTAACCCAGCTGTCTACTCAGCTCACCAACACAGGTTAATTAAAATCTGTGTGGCTCTATCCTTCAAAGTGAACTAACAAGGACCTCTCTGTCTCCCACTCTGCAACTCCAGTAATTATCTGCAGCTATGAAAAGTGAATGTTAAAATTTAGCAAAATCAGAACAATTCTTCCCAGACTCTACACTCACCACTCCAAATTGCCATGCACCGTATAAATTATAAAGAATTCAGCTCAATTATTCACAGAAAAAAATGACCACTTAGATCAGTTTTCCTGAACACTGATCACAAATTCCTATGTACATCTAGATAAGTTTATCTGTCCATCTCATATAATAAATGGTTACCTTAGCAATATCACCACAGCACTCCAACTAGAGCTAGATGCTCAGAATAAATGCAGGTCCCCGGGAGTGCTTGTTTAACTCCTTGTAACAAATATCGATGCTGCCTGACCAACAGACATAAGAAGCAAATCCCGTGCCCTGGGCACCTTGATAACACAAAGGATGCTTGCATTTCTGTCATGAGATAAACATTCTTTTAGTAACAAGGCAGGGACAAGCTTGAGAATGCAGAGCACATCCAGCCAGCAACAAAGCAAAAACTCAGACAGACCTAAGGAGTATCTGTCTGCCCCTAGTAAGCTGTCAGAAAGTTGAAAGATTTCCAGATCCATGATATTCTGAGCTGGAAAAGGTCCATAAGGATCATCAAGTCCAGCTCTTAAGGAAATGACCCATCCAGGAATGAACACACAAACTTGGCAATATCACCACTGTGCTCTAATCCTTTTTCTTTCAGGAAACATTCTTTATTCTTTCTTTCACAATCTCAGAAATGGAGATATCTAACATTTATCTTCATTTTCTTACACCAAAACATTTCAGAACCATTGAGACAGCATCCCTCCATAAAAGTGCAGAAGCAGGATGTGGAAACTGTGGTGAAAATAAAGAGATACAGAGCCTGCCAGCAACTGGATATTTTAATCTAAGATATTACCTAAACCTTGATATCTGTTATTTGTTCCCCTTCATCTTTTAAGAAGTTTGAAAATTTTATTTATTCACAAAATATTGTTTTAGTGTCGTGACAAGAGAGAGACTGAAGAATAAAGCTGCAGGCTCCAGACATAAAGAACAACTCTGGACACAAGAGAAGAAATGAAGAAAAGTTCAGCTGACTCCATTGAACCAAAAAGAAAATTCCATGTAGGACAATGCAGTTGTCAGCTCTTTAATGCTTTGAGCACAGAAGTGACTCCAAGCAGTGAATGTCCCCTTTCTTCTTGTCTCCTTTTTCAGACATAATGTCTAATTGCTGCCTTCTTGCTGGGCACATCCTCACCTCTGAGTCCAGTGTAGTGCTTTCTAAATGTGGGGTAAGGAATAGGAGAAAAAGGAGGAGGGAGAAGTAAAATATCCCGATGAACTGCATTCAGCTGTAGTCCTAGTAATTCATCACTTTTTCACCACAAGTTACAAACCTGTTCTTATCCCATGGTTAGTACAAGAGCTTGATGAAGTACAAGCTCTAAAGTTGTAAACTATTTGCCTTCTTTATGTTAACATAAAAACTAGACTCCAGATTTTACTGTTTTAGAGGCCTGCAATTACCACCCTTTTTGGAAGAGTGCTGGAACATGAGCAGAGAAATAAACTGTGGTCAGTTTCTGCCTAAATGTACCTTTTCACTCAGACATACAGAGCCAGAAGATGAACCACCTATCAATATACACCCAGAAACTGGGGACTACATTCCCTATTTTCCCCCCTCCAAGAGGCATGAAATATTTTAAAAGGGGACAAGAAAGTGGCATACTCCATCTGTACTGAAAATATTGGGCTAACCACCCATACACTCCACATGGTACCCAGAGCCAAGGTGTACCCATGAGCCACAAAAACTATTTGAATCCTTGCCAGCTTCCACAACACCTTTTCCCTGCATGTAACAACTGTGACATAAGCTTCCCCCTGCAGCAACAAAGATCACTTAAACATGAACCAACCTTTCAGGGACCACCCCCCAGCTCCTAATGACATTAAGCTGTTCAAATGTGCTTCTTCTGTGACAGGTGGCACCATATGGAAAGCTCATTATGCTACTCCAGTATTTCAGCCAGAAGCCTCTGGGGCCTGTTTCAAAAGAGGAATTTGTCCATGCTTCGGGGATGGTGTAGCCCATCATGACCCTCCACTGCTGTTCAAACTGTCCCAAGATCCATCTGAGGCAAATCCTCTGTCAGCTGACACTGAGCCCTTGTTTGACACTGTGATGAGGAGAATAAGAAGAGCTGTGGAAGAGCATCTCAGGACACTGACTCCAGTCCCACAACAGCTGTCTCCTTACAACAACATGTGGAAGCCATGGCTGCAGCCATGCTGTGGGACCTTCCCATTCTGCTGGTGTTACGAGGAAAATAACAAAGCATAGTCTAATGCCAACATCAAAGTACAGTTAGCTTTAAAGAAATTGATAGTTTTTCACATTCACGTGACTACAGTTGTAAAGAGATTAGAGATAAAGATTAAATTATACTGATATAATAACTAATAAACTAAATTAGTTTAGGGATTACTAAAAGGGACATTAGCAATTGTTTTTGTTCAGCTTTTTCTCTTACCCACAGAAATTAAATAAGCCTGTGGTTTAAAAAAATAAATTAGGGATTATCTCCATAGTCTGTACCTCAAATGAATAATTCAGGATTAAATACCAAATAAATGAAACTATATTTTCTTACTGACTTACAATTCAAGCAAATAATGACTGATAAAAAGCAAACTTTAGTAGCAGATGGTTGTACAGGAAATATCCTTCTTGAGAGAACAAGACTGAGCCCAATCGCTATTCAAGCCTTATCTATTAAATGAAAAAGCCTGTTGCACAAAAATGAAAGGATGATGACGATGAAAAAAAAAATTGCACATTTAATTTTGAAATATGCTAAAATGCATTGTCCTCTCAAAAATAAACACCTACTAATTTACAGCAATTTTTTGCTTCTTCATCAATACATGTGTCTGCCATGTAAGAATTCCCAGGGAAAACCGAACTGACAGGTATGTTTTAAAAATTAGATAGCTGAAGTTAGCATCTCAAGATCAGCAGCAAAATACCTAGCTATTCTGAAATGTTAAACCACAACATTTCTTACTGACATGTTTTCCACATAGTTAAGTTCTCTCACTTGTGAGAGCATTGAAAATCATCACCCTGCTGCTTTGAGAAGATTGCAAAATTTGAGACCCATCTGTGAGACCAATTCATAAGCCTGCATGTCCCACTTGAGTGACAATACCTCTGATTTCACAGGAGTGCCATTATGACCCGTGAAAAATATTCTTTGTTTTGTGAAAAGACACTTTGTTTTCAGTAGGAGGTGTTAAAAATAATTCACCTCACAGACTAATCGCTTCTGTGTACAGGTCATCTTCCCCAAGCCAAACTAGTGTCAGCACTCTATGCAGTTATTAGGGAAAGGGAGGGAATTAAAATATCTAATCCTCTCTTGCTGCCCTTAGGTTAAGTAAACTCATCTCTCAAGATATAATCCTAACTCTGTTCTTGGAGGAGTTTTGTGTCAAGTCAGATTTTCAAACGGAGGTTCCTGTATTTTTTCCTTCCCAAAAAAGTAGATTGTGGGCAGGAGACTCAGATTCAAACTTTTAAGTCCTCCTGAACACTGTAAATTCAACTCCTACTATACAGCTAAAGGTCACCCAGGTTTTAAAAGGTGTCAAGGCATGGTAAGAGCTGCAGAGCAGGTACTTCAGGTGACTTGCTTCCTTAAAGCTTGCTGTCTCGAGGAACCACAGCAGTGCAGCTCTATTCAGGACCAAGGTTTCCTGTGTGTCATTTTTTTGCCTTTTAGAAGTAGAAAGAGACCAGAAGGCCCACAGCAGGTCCCTCTGTCAGCTCCTGAGCTGCCACAGCAGATCCCTTTCCCCAGCTTTGGGACAGAAGAGAGTGCATGCCTGGATTATGCACCCTTTGCAGTGTTTCAGGGAACCTCCTGACTTGCACCTGAGTGTGCTGGGTCAGGCGTGGTGAGTTGATGCTGTTTAAACAGCACAGGTTGTGACCATGATGCAGCACCAAATGCAAGTCTCTAAAAAGCTGACCAGGCATTTCTCCAGGTTATTTCCCATTTCAACTTTTCTCTAAAAGGTCACCAAGAAAGTTATGTGGAAAACGTTGCACATAAATCATAGGGCATGCATGAAAATGAACTGATTGGATGCCTCAATGTCACGCTTAATAGAAGTATCTAAAAAGATGTTTGTTCTCGTGTCTTGATAGTGTTTAAATCTGCACCAGCATTGCTACACACTTGTCAGATTTGACACTCTTCTGTGGCTGACAGGGACTGAAACTGGAGCAGCTGCATTTCACTGGATTCATGCAGGGAGAAAAGAACATAAAAGACCACGTTTTAAAGCCAGTTTGGTTGATTCAGAGATGGAGGACAAATCCTACTGCTCAGTGGGAAACAGAGCCAAGAGCTGTTAAGCCAGTCAGTTCAGTAGCATCTACATTATCAGTTAAGTACAAGGATAAGTTTTTTCTCAGTTCACATCACTGGCTTCCCCAGTCACCCACTCCATTCATTAGGCTAGGTATCAAGGAAAAGTTTTTCACACAGAAGGTGGTTGAGCACTGGAACAGGCTCCCCATGGAAGTGGCCACAGCACAGAGCCTGTCTGGGCTCAAAAAGCATTGGGACAATGCTCTCAGGCACGTGCTGTGACCCTTGGGATGTCCTGCACAGGGCCAGGAGGTGGACTCAGTGATCCTGCTGGGCCCTTTCCAACTCAGCATGTTCTGTGACTTACACAAAAGAACATGTCCAGTCCCACACTAGGCCATGGTGAGAGCATTTACCAGGGTATGGGATGGTTCAAGCACCCACTCAGCATGCAAGCACAGATCCAAACTCTAGTAAGCCAGACTAGGAAGGCCAATACATCAGCAAGACCCAAACTCCATCTCTAAACAATGTGAAAAAATCACTCTGTATAAATGTAAACATTAAACATTTTTCTAACACCTCATTCCTCTGAAAATTAAATTTGCTGAACTGCTGTATAGAGTCAGAAGCTAAGGAGTCACATAGATATCCACGTTGCCTTTTTGACATCCAAGCACAGATAATTTTATTTTGGCTGGCATCTTTGGAAAACCAGAGGTTCTCTCAGGCAGGAGGAGGAAAAATTAGGGCTGGCAGCATAGAGAACCAGCTTTTGTCAACTGTTAAAAGACCTCAGTCAGGCACAGGGAAATGTGCTTTTCCCACATACAGAGAGAGAGGGCAGACATTGCACATAGATCTGCAGGCAAGAAGGAGGGCAAAGTAATGGGAAATTGCTGAATAGGATGCACATCACTTCAAAAAACAGGAGTGGGCAGGAAACAGAACTATTTTCACTCCTAAGTTCCTTTCACTGTCTAAAGATAAACATATCTTAAAATGTACAAATTTTGAGGAGACAGTGGTAAGCAGGAAAAGGACATTAATTATTTTACCTGTTTCATGCGGATCCTAGCCATGGATTGGTTGTAAATCTCTTTGTCTGTATACATTTTAAGCTCTGCAGAAGCTGTTCTTCTGATCTTCTGGCAAATATATATTCCCCATAAACCAGATGAACCCAACATCACATTCGAGTTGTCCTGAACCCTTTCACATAAAATGCATTAATAGGCAAAAAATCTGTAACTTCTTAAATAACACTGGAAGGAAGAAACTCTTAATTCAGTTCCATAAGTTTCCTTGAAAAATCATCTGGTATGATCTTTTTCAAAATATATTCATATAGAATAAAGCCCAAACTGTGTGCTTTCTCCCTCCTTTTCTCATAGTTTCTCCCTCTGCAGAAAGGCACAAGTACATAAAAGGGCCTGTTGGGAAAACCTGAGACAACTGGCCAATCTCCAAGCCATTGTTAGCCATCCAAGGATGTGCCTACACATGGTTTAATATAGGCATCATAGAGAGGGAAGCCTTACTCTGTAAACAAATGAAGTTTGTTTTACTGAAAGAACTGTTGTTGTACTGTGTAAATGTTTGACATTCATGTTGTATGAAGCTGACTTCCACTTAACTCGTTTGATCATTATTAAATGACATTTGGAATTGTTGTATTAGACTGACTCAAAAGAGTAATTGTCAAGTCTCAGAGGAGTGAGACAATAAGCTTCTAAGAAACCTCACTTCACCATCTTTAAATATTAGACATATTGCTTTGCTCCCTGCTGGGACTCAAGGGAGTGCCAGCACACAGATCACAAGATCCTGTCTTCTAAGAATGCAAAATAGTTTTGTAACAAATAAACTGAGAAAACTGATTTGAGCTCAAAATTTATCCAGCTTGAAATTCCCAAGAACTCTGAGTATATTTGAGAGGTGTTTACATAAATGACCAAGGAGTAACAAACCCCCTTTTTCTTATGACAGACTGCAGGTTAATATACACACACAGAGGCATCTATATAGTGTTGAACTCAATATGACACTGGAAGATTTTTGCAGGATGTTTTGATTGTAATGTTACATCTAATCAACTCCATTAAAAAGCTCAGATTTATTAAAAACCTCGTTTCTTATTGGATTACCATACTACTGCATTACTAAGATATTTTGAATGCCAGAAAAGAAAACTGAAAAAACAAATTACAACTCCATATATTGAGATAAATGGGGTTACTAGAAGGTTCCAAACAACCCTGGCTTCTGCTCTGCCATTTGTCTAAAAGCTGTAAGTAAAGGCTTTGGAAACAGAAAGAATTTATAGAGGTCTGAAAAGAACAAAAAAAAAAAGTCTCTAAACTGAACAAAACATAAAACAGGTACCCATCCATGACATGCAGTTAGTTCTGTTCCAAGCACTTAATCCTATGAGAAGGCTCTGAAAATCTTATTGCTCTAAAATAAACAAATTATCTGCTTCACATATTTATCATTGCTCAGAATGATGCACAGTGCCATAAAATTGAACAATCACTTCTCCAAGGCAGTTAATAGTTTGCCATTCTGAGAAGTATTAAAATAATCACAACTAGGAGACTGGCTGTCTTGGAATTTTAGGGGTTTTATACCTCCAGTTTGTTGGAGTTGAAAGGGTTCTGACAACAGTCAGAGTAAAATTCAAGAGAAAAGTTCTTGCAACTGTATTTTCCCCCTTTATTATTATAACTCTTAGTTTTCTAGTAATTATTATTTATAAGTTTGAGTCAATTATATATTACTGGGGGTTTTAGCTACCTTTGCTATAATTATGGTATGATGTTATTACAAACTGAAAGTTTATACCAGGATGCAAAATATAACTTGAGTGTCACAGCTTTTAATTTTTAGTACAGAAGAAACTATTTATGAGCCAACCAATTTAGGACGAGCGGAATTTTAGCTGAAACATTTTGCAACCAATATACTGACAATGGAGACTACTTCAGTGAGCAGTCTTACATATTTTTGGAGGCTATTTAAGAATTTACTACCATGCATTTAATCTCAAATATTAGGTTGATTAAAAAACAATCAACCAAGCAAATAAAAACACCCCAAAACAACAAAAAAATTCAAACCACAGAAATCAAATCCTAAAATAATGAAAAGAAAACAGGGAGGAAACTGGAAGGTGAGATTTGAATTAATGATATATGAATTAAGAAAACAGGCCCATTTAATGTTATGTTCAAAGTCACAGGAATCTTTTAAAGCAGCTTAGATTAGGAAAGCAACAGAATCAGACACATTAAGGAATAAATAGGCATAGTTCAGACTTACTGGTGAACAACATGGTGTTTATAGGAGCACACAAAAGTATCAAGCACCTGCTGCTAACCCAGCCTCCTATTCATGTACAGAAAAATAAAGGTAAAGAAAACCAAACCAAACAAAGCATTTTTTTTTTAATACCAGGTTTAGAAAAACGATTGCTATGAGCTGACTGACACAGACCAAGAAAACTTATTTCCAAGGAACAACCCAAATGGAAAAGTCCTCACAAAACACTAGTCAGTAAGTAAAGTGATATTTCAAGAACAGCGATCTCCTTTTCCTGTAGGCTAGGAAAGTGCATTAACCCACATGTCTAAAATTTTCAAGAATTTCCCTTGTGGCACACCCACACTATCTCCTTCTTATACATGAAGGGCACCCAATAAAATTATTGTATGGCAAATAAAAGCTGTGAATAACTCCAAGCACATGACAGAAGAATCAGCGTGTATCATTTTAAACACAAGTTGTCCTCTCTAAATACAAAGTCTACCACACAACAGCAAGTCGTAGTCTGGCCTTGTATAAAGATGAATAGTGCCACCAGAAAGCTTACATTTCTTAACTTTCTTTACCCTAAAAATCCTTGAGGTTATACCACAGTTTAATGTGGGAAAAAATTCCAGGTGAAGCTTGGTAGGTTTTTTTTTCTCCAGACTCATTTTGACTTAGCAAATCCCAGCGCTGTGGTTCCTGGTCACACACAGCCTGTAACACCTCCCAGACCTGCCTGTGACCCAGGAGTTCACAATGATGGCCATAAAATGGCCCAGAATGCTGCCTGAAGCACAGCACTGGATTCACATACAAAATTCTCCCTTTTCACACCCTGGTGGCAACAGTTGTGTGCTAGAAGCCACTACAACACATTACCAGTAACTAGTTCAATGTTTTCTGTGTGAAGACAGGACACAAAAATTAGGGCAGGGCTTTTAACAGATATACTTTTCCATGACTATTACCAAACTACTGTTTGCTAATTCAAGAGATCCTAAACATTATAATTATGTATGTCTGTAGAAATAATTATTACTCTTGACTTTTAATTCTGCTCAGCAGGTAAGGCTAATGCCTCAAAAGCAATTAAATAAAATTAAAAAAGAAATTAAAATAACTAGTTATTCACAAGTAATATTCCCTGGCACAATATAAACAATCTATAACTCTTCATTGTCTGATAAGCACATGACTTCATATGTCTTTTCCATTTCTTTTATTTCCATTACATTATTGTACTACAATTCTTTGCAAAACATTGGCTAAGCCACACAGAGTACTATTGTACATACTAACAGTTTGAAATGTACTCAATGACATATTTGACTACACTCATATGCCTATTTTTAAAAGCTTTCAGTTACTGATTTCACATCAGTAATTTTTCTTCCATAATCTAATCAATGTACCAAATAAGATCTACTAGGTAATGTAAGAAGTATAGCTGCATGAAGCATGAGTTCACATTGCTGACTACAGCCTTATTCAGTCTTCAAAAGCTGTTAGGATTATATTAGCAACAGTATTTATAAAACAGAGGACTTCCTCAGCAGTGCATAAGGATCACAAAGAAACAGGGATAATCAGAAGATCAAATGCCACGCGAGTAAGGGTGCACTGCAGCTGCTGCTGTCTCTGGGCCACAGCACCAAGAGGTAGAACACACCTACCTGTGTTAATGTGTGAAGATCACCCACCCAAGACCACAGGCTGTCAAGGGTGCCAAGGTCAGTCAGAGAGAGAACTGTTCTCAATTCCTCTGCTGCCCCTAAACGCCTAACTTGACCTAGAAGTACATATTCAACAGACACACCAATGGGATTCCTTGTTTAACAGTTTAAGGATAAATGAGAACTAGATAAAATCAGAAATATCCCACAAAAGTGAAAGCAAATCCACTAATGTGAATATTAAAAAATAATTCTAAGATACTCCAAGATTTTTTCTTTTTAAGGGACGTTTTGACTCTTTCATTCCTTTCCTGATTTATTCCCTGCCCCACCCCCTCATCCTTTTTCATGGGAGGAAAAAAGAAATAAAATTTTCTGCTTCCCTCCTATCCTTCTAGCATCTATGCATAATGGTACATCATTAGTTTCAGACAGAATTCCCAAGATATTTCATTAGGTATCTCTCTGCCAAAATGTGTGATGTATTTAGACCAAAACAGATCAAGTCCTGCAACATCGCTGCAGATTTCTTATTCCAATACTGAGCGAGGTTATAGAGAACTGTCAAATCTATTATTATGTTAACAAAACTGTCAAGACTCTTTCTTTAAAAGTTTTTTTGCTTTGAAAGAAAGTATTTTACTTGTTTGTTAAAACAAGCTCACAACGATGAGTCATATTTAAGTAACCAAATACGGAAAACATTCCCCCGTCAGTGTCCTTAATATAATGCAGTCTCATCAATAGATTTTTTTTATGGAATTATCCTCAGAGATTTGTTGGTTCCCACACACAGCTATTGTTTAAGAGATCTTCAAAGGGCCTGTTTACTAAAACGAGTGCCAATTTTGTTTTCAGTTGCACTCAAATTTCCTGCAGTATGGGGCAACAATGCTAAGCCAAAGAAGGCCTTTATCAGCTGCAGTTTGAAGTATTGTAAACAAATTTATAAAAAGCACCAGAAGGTTTACACCATGCTGTCAGCGTTTCTTCTCCTACCACACAACTCAGAATATGCAACTAAAGATTAAAATATTTTAAAAAGCATCTGTATCCTATGGCAACAATATAAAAGGTTAACATGCTTTAACACTCTGTCCCAAAAAGTTTTAATCCACATTTCCTCACAGCTGTTATGGAGCTGAGCAGCTTCCTATAACTAGGTAGAGTATCCTTTAGTGATTTCAGATGAACTCTGAAGTTCCTCTAATCCTAAACATGTTTAAATTAAAAAGTTTTGTTGCAGACTCCTATGAGGTCAAGATTACATCACTTCTTTCTCGTATTGAAGTCTACATCATGGTCACCCTTGAAGGTGTTAATTTGGTTTCAAGAATAAGTTCTTTCTATTTAAATACTTTATAGCAACTTCTGAAAGTACTTTGGGAATAATCTCAGTTTGGGAAAAGTTCAACTTCCAGAACAATCTCAACTTCCAACATGTTTCCTACACATGACTGTTTCTGCAGAATGCAGATGGGGTGCATCAGGGAAGAGTGATAAATACATGAGAGTTCATACACAGAAAAGTACCATTCATTATTGTTTAGAAGGCACTATGCGAGAACAATGAAGATGACACACACGTATCAATAAAGCTGAGGCACATTTATCGGTTAAAAACCAAGATTTTGTATCTGTTAAGGTCCCCCAAGAATGTATGTGGATCCATAATAATCTTTAACTGGTGTCAGCTAAATTGGATAAAACAGCCAAATATTCAAGAATTGCATTTATAAAGAAATCTATCACGGTGGGCATAAGAGTACACCCAGTCTCAGTGTAAAAATGCATCCAATTTCTTTTTGATATGTTCAAAAGCATCTTTCCCCATATAGTCCATGCGCCCTTCCTCCCATTTTCTCCGTTCATCTTCTGGAGTTGGTTCTGCTGTTTTGGAGTGAATAGACAGCTCTGAAACAGAGCGTGCAACCTCATTCTGTGGGAAGAAGAACAAAGAGAAAACAGTCATTTGGTTGTTCTTATTTCAATATGGTGAATTTAAACCTTAAATGATGAACTTCTACACTGTACACTCCCAATTAAAACAATAAAACAAATAATATTCAGACATTCATTCCTGTTTTGGTAATGTGACCTCATTTCCCCATGGTTTTAGTACTTTCCATGGCATCTTTGAATATATCAAACATTTATTTTACTGATCTTAACTCAGATCTTGACATACTCAGCAACAATATGATGAAAATATTACAAATACTGCCTGGTTAGAGTAGAATATCTGCTACAATAAAGAATTTACAATTTATCTATTCAAATCTTGTCTTCAACAGGCTTTCATGTCAATGTACATTTCTAAAATTTTTGATAATTTGTTTTATTTGAACTTTAGCGAGATCAGTATTTTTTAGCAGATGTGAGACTCATAGTTCATTAAATTAATCCAAAAGATGGACACTTCATCATACCAACAACTAGTTCATTTTGAATGACATTCCAAAATTGTAAATGCTGGTTCAAAGTCGTGTCATCATAAGTGCACAAATGCAAGACACATTATTAGTGATAATTACTACCACATAAAAGAAAAACTGTGTCTACAATTGACCAGTGCCAGCAAAAAGGGAACATCCCAACAATTATAATCTGTAATAAAGATGAACTATAACAAGGACTAATCAAGGCAGCCACTCAAAACCTGCTTTCGGTAATACTCAAAGATGCTCATAGGAAAACAACTCATGTTATAAACAAAACTGAAATCAACTTGAATGGCTTTCTAGTGAAGCCCTCACAAATTCAAGGTAAAACATTTCAGAATAGAGTTTAATGGGCAGGAACTGCCTAAATGCCCTGGAATATCCATTACATCTGCCAGTTTGGGGCAGAAAAGGCACAGGACTTGTGCAAGACAAGGTGAGTTATTTCAAACAGCCAACATGATGTGAAGTAAGACGTGACGATTCCTTTCATTATCATTGGCAAGTTTTATCAACAGCTTTGGAAGCCATTAACAAGACTACTGGAATCATCATGTTTTCAGAAATTAGGAATTATAGCTTGGGCCCAAACACCCCTGGCTGCACAGGAACTACAGTTCTGTTTCTCAGTCTTAGAGTATTTCACCATGGTGCTTCACAATCATATAAAAGCCTTCATTAGGAAAATGGCTGTGTTGTGTACCTTACAAATCCTTGACACCCTCTCAACCCCATCAGCACCAAGTCTGCCCCAGTGCCCAGAAATGCAGTGCAAGATCACAAAGGAAAGCCTAGTCACTCAGGCTCCTGCACATTCCCTTTCCACTTGCTTGGAAAAACCACTTCAGCAGATAAAAAAACCCACAACAAAACAAAACATAACAGAACTAACAAACATAAACCACTCAAACAGCTTTGCTTGTGTTAGTATTGGAGAACTAAAATTAACCACATGCTTTGATTACTCAGGGGTTAGCACAGGAAAACACACATTTAAAAACTCAAAGTTGTAAAAATAAAACTAGAAAGGGATTACAACACAGTATTGGAAACAGTTAAGGAGTTACATGGCTAAAAGATTAAGGTATGTATTTGCACATTGCATTATAATTAATTGAGCTTTCCCAAAATTTTGTTGGCAGCAAAGACATACATGCAGTTATCAACAGATGCTCAATGCACAAAGATACACGTACCATTTCTGAGGTTTCCTGAAATGCAGGTTGAAATACAGGTTGTTCTGAAGGTCTGTCAGGCTCCGAGGGATGGACATTAGAATCGCTTGGTTCAACTTCATTGTGGGGTTGCTAAAATACAGCCACTGAGGTTTTAGTAGGAGAATGTTTACTCATAACTTTCTTTTAATGAGAATTCATACAATACAATACAAACACTTTCAGTCTTGGGGTAGGATAAAGCAATGGACAGGAGGAAGGCAAGGAAGCACGTTACCGCCAAAGAGAAAATTCATGTCACCCAGCTTTAGCTATCAAAAATGGCATTGAAACAAAGCTCCTACTATAATCAATCTAGGGTAAGTACCTGCAGAGGGCAGCTCATCTCATCCTAAAATAGGTTCAAAGTGGCTGTCATTTTTCAGTGTCTACATGTACAGCCTGGGAAGCAAGCTCACAGTAGATGCCTACCATTCATGAGGCCAAACGCCAACAAGAAAAATCTCATTTCAGGATAATACCTTGCTCTCACATAAGCTTTCTATATTCATGAAATAAAAACAGAACAAAGTATTCCAAAACAGAGGTAAAATAGATTACCCAAAAATATTGTCCAAATATTTGCTTTTGACAGATAGCAAAACATAAATGAGTGGATAGACCTCATTCTAAAGTCCTTTACCCCAAAACAATCCCACAAGACAATTGAAGCTGAGGAACTAAAAGTGGAACAATGGTATTAAGTAAGAAGGGAACCAGGCTATTATTTTCCAATTAATATGGTCTTCTGATAAGCCAATCCTAGTAATCAAAATAGCAATAGAAATTTAAATTTTAATGTAACTACTTTAGGTGAACATTATGATCTTTTTTTTTACCCCAAACAAACATCTTCATAAAGTGTCCCTGTTTAGTTTGAGTCTTTCCAGAGAAGTCAGATGCATAAGGCACACAAGAATACACATCCTTCACAAATGAATTATTCTTAAGTTATGGAACTGGAAGGTTTTTAATTTTCCTTCAACCCCTTCACACTTGGAGGGTAAAGGGAAGAAGGGGGAGGAAGGGGGAAAATGGGAAAGGAAAATTACAGTTTTATTTTATAGAGTAACTATAAGTCTAAAGAAACGAAGGAAAGAACATCTTAAAAGTCGTCTTAATCGTTCTAGAGTGTAGTTCCCAAATTACAATGCAGGTGACATTAGAACACTAATTTTATTTTCTCCCAGTTGGGGTAATATGGTTTATCATGCAATATGCAATGACTTATACCTGCAGAGGCATTGTGTCATTATGTCCAACTTAATTCCTGCATAAAATAAGGAGATTCAGTGCAACAGAGGCACACAAATATGAGGAAAGTGAAAAAAGAAGCAGAAAGACTGCAATATTCATTAGTGGATTTTTTCAGGACTCTCCTTGTTGCTCAAGTCACAGAAATTTGAGAAACAGTTTTCTGGGTCAACACTTGTGGGAAAAAAACTTTCTACAGAGGAATGATAGAGAAGATTTTAATTTTAAATATATTAATTCACAAAAGTATTAATATTCAAAATATTACATGGTAGCAGATTTTTTTTTATTTTACACTTGATTAAGTACTTAACAACTTTGAATAAATAACCTCTTCCTAAAATGCAAGGCAAACTCTTTCAACTTCCAGACACATCATACATGCATTACTAAAGATTGAAGAAAATAAGTAGGCTTTGGATTATTTTTAATGCTAGTGAGAAAATTCAATAGCTACAGCTAAATTGAAGGTACGATCTTCCAGATCAGAAGCATAATGAAAGAATCTCCTTTTGGCATATAATTTGACTTTGTTACTGCATATAATAATATACAACACACTCACAGCTTTGAAAGAGAGTTCCTCAGGTGAGCATGCTGTGGGATTTACTTCATTTGTCTGCTCTGGGAGCTCAGGCTTCTGTAGAGAAGTGGCCACATAAGGACTGACTTTCTTCAGGGTAACTTCAACTCCATTGAAAGAGTGCTAATGAAAACAAGAACACCTCACAATACAATTTTTTCAGGACAGTAATAACTTATTTATGACAGTTGCACTTCCTTAGAGGGTTTTCATCATTAAAGGAATAACTTAATACATGGGGAAAAAAGTATATGGTCCTGATTCAGAGCATGCTGCAGTTTAGGTCTTGGCTTTTTTTGCCCTCATGAGTACACCAGTATCATGAGGGAAATCTAACAGGTATTTCCACCCTCATTTACCATAGTTGAAATATTTCTTTAATATGCAATGACTTAAAAATTAAAGCATGTTAAAGTATAAGACCAAAAACTACCCACTCCTTCCTCTGCTTTCCAATTTGTCATGAGGTTAACAAGCGAAATTATTCTCCGAGGCTTTGATGGTAAATATTCAACTGATCTTATGGGACTATGCAATTAGTTAAATGATGCTAATAATTTAATATTACAAAACATTAAGAAAATATTTACATATGCATTAATGGGATCTAGTTTGTCATGTCTGGATACAAAATTTAGAATTGTACTTCTATACATTTCTTTATGCTGCTGGTCTCTAAGAAATCATCTATTTACAAACAGATTTTTTTTCATTCTATTCATGAAAAGCACACATCGCTGCATTTCCTTTGAATTAAACAAAAAGTATAATGAGATCAGTAAATGTTTGGTGACATAGGAGTACTGTACATCACATCTTAAATGCGATTAACACTGCTTCTGCAAACCTGATTTATTTGTTATAACCTCATAAAATAAGTTAGAATGTAATTCTGAAAAGGTAAATTTTATTACAGTTCAAGAGTTAATTTGGTGGTCTATATCAATTTAGCTACAAGAAAAACAAAATATGATTGTATCCTGGTCCAGATTATCCCTTCTCTGGCTAATTTGTATTATATTTTGTATACACACACATTAGCATAAAAACTTTATCAATTAAGAGGATGGCTGCAGGGTATCTTGGGAAAGCAGACAGTACTAGAAATCCTTCCTCGATGGCTACTTTGGACACTTCTACTACCAACAAACAGATACAAAGTTTTCCCACACATTATTGGGATTGCACAGCAAGGTTTTGGTGATTCCAGGAGCAGCTTCTGTGAGAACCTGCTAGAAGCTTCTCCCAAACCCAATGGAGCCGATGCCAGCAGGCTTCAAAATGCACCTGCCACTGGCCAAGGCCAAGCCCACCAGTGAGGGTGGTTCCACCTTTGGGATAACAGATTTAAGGAGGAGGAAAATCCTCCATCTTAAAAGAATAAGTAAGGAGTTGCCTTACCACTGGACAACTGCAGACAGAGGAGAGAGAACATGTGTGAGCAACAACCCTGCTGGAACCATGGTAACTGAAGGGAAGGAGATGCTCCAGGTGCCAGAGCAGAGATAACCCATCCCATGGGCTATCTACAACCATCATCATCCCATACCATGATGCATCCCATGGTGCATCAGGATGTCCTTCTGTAGCCCATGGAAGAGCATAGATCCACCTGCACCCCATGGGGGACCCCACACCACAGCAGGCTGATGCCTGAAGGAGGCTGTGACCTCATGGGAAGCCCATGATGGAGCAGGCTCCTGGCAGGACCACTGGATCCATGAAGAGAGGAGCCTGCAGTGGAGCGGGTTTGCTGACAGGACTTGTGACCCCATGGGGGACCCACACTGGGACAGGCAGTCCCTGAGGGACAGCATCCCACAGCTCATGGGAAGGACTCATCCTGGAAAAGTCCATGGAGGGCTGTCTCCCATGGGAGGGACTCCACACCCAGAGCAGGGAAAGATTGTGAGGAGTCCAGCCCCTGAGGAGGAAAGAGCAGCAGAGACAACATGTAATGGACTGACCACAGTCCTCATTCTCCATCCCCATGTGCCATTGGGGGAGGAGTCAGAGAAAACCAGGAAAAAATTGAACCCAGGAAGAAGTGAGGGATGGGGGTCAGTATTCCAAATTTGGGTTTATTTCTCATTGCTCTACTCTGATTTGATTGGTAATAAATTTGATTAATTTCCTGAAGTTCAGCATGTTTCACCTTTGATGGTACCTGGTGAGAGATCTCTGCCTGCCCTTATCCAGACCCATGAGCCTTTCCTTATATTTTCCCTCCCCTGTCCAGCTTAGCAGGAGAGCAATAGAGTGGCATTGGTGGGCACTTCAAATCCAGCCAGGGTCTGCTAACCACATCATGTAATTTCTTCCTCTCGCAGTTTTCAGGACTTTTGAGTTTGATTACAACATATTCCCACTAAGTCCTTATCAGTTACCTTGCATTCCTCAGATTCTGATTCTTCCATCTTTTGAAGTTTCTCCAACAAAGGCAATATACTGGCACAGTATATATTCCACCAGAGGGCAAGAAATGACAGCTGATGAAAAGATCCAGAGGTGGTGCCATCCTGCATAACTCTCTTTGTTTGAAGGTTGTATTTGTAGTTCCATGGCTTTGTTGCTCCCAAGAAGTGAACAACTTTGGCATCTCTACCAAAACTGTAGAGATCAAACATACAGGTCTATACATAAAATATCTTTTTAGCTCACATAAAGTCCTAGAAGAAACATGTTTACTCACAGGTGAGATAATTTAACATTTTGCAACAGCAACACATTTGAGATTATATATATTAGTATTTTGTTTCTATCTTCCTGGTTTAATTCAACTTGTTTAACATACAGAAAACAAAAAGTTGCATTGCCATTTGCTTTCAGCTGCTGACTCTAGTAGAATATTTCACGAAGGAAACTGACAGGCTCATGCAGTACTATTTCCAGTCCTCCTTCATGCTCTATTCACAAACAAATAAATATCACTTTAATATTTAATCACCAAAATTGGATATTACTGATCCCACATTAAAAATTACTAATAAATACACTGGCCTAAGTTCATCTTCCAGTAAGAGTGTGTTGTGCAACTGGAACAGAAATTCATGACACCCTAAATCCAACCTGCCTTTTACCAGAAAAGTGTCTCAACTGCATTGTCTGGAATCATATAATTAGTAGAACAAATTTCATTTCATAGAAGAACCTAAGGAACAGCTCAAATATTTTAAGCAATGCCAACTGTTTCTCTACGAAATTACTTGAGAACGAAGGAACAAGTTTAAAAGTAAACCTGTCAGAACCTAATGCCAAAGTAATCACATTTTGTCAAAAATGAAATAAGTTTCTTTGAAAGAACATAAAAGACAGTGTAGCCAACTCTGGGACTCTCTCTGTGTCCAGACATTCACATTAAATTTAATTTTCTATTGCATGGTTTCTACATAAGATCATTTGTGATACTGTAATTTATGATCAGGGGATTATGCTCTCTTACAAAAGGATGCTCATTAACAAACTACAGATGTTTACAGAAGTGTTATTACTTACTGATTGAAAGCAGGAACATAGGTGTATACAGAGCTGCTGCTTAAGTTGTAGAGGAAAGGCAAATGTTTGCCAATATCTGCTGTTGCCCAGTTGCTGAAGAAGCTGTTCAACAGGCCTTGATCACCTCCTAAAAATACATAAAACACTATTACCATAACATGTGTACACTCAAATTTGTATCAAAATTTCACATCCAAGGATGGGAGTGAGACTGGGGGCTGAGATTGGTGTGTTCATGGGACTCCAACTTGGACTTGAAAATATGGCCATAGGAGCATGTACAAGTGAACAATACCTGATTCACTCCCATGCAAGTTCAGTGTAAATGAAGTCCTATTGTAATATAAGAAGAAAGGAACAGTGTTTGGTCTCCCCCAGAGGAGAAGACTGAAGATCAGCTGTATTTCTCTCTCCTAAGCCATAGAAAAAAAATTAAAACTGAGCAAGACTCAGACACAATATCCCATAGTCCAGAGTAGGTCAGGAGGTTTTAAATACAGTCTAAGAGGCAAAGTTCCGTGCCTTGAATTCTCACATAAAGCCCAGAGAACTCCTGCCTTCCTCTGTACCGTGTGATAGGATGGAAACAGTCCTACACTTCATTCCTTATGCCTTGCCCCTCACCATCAAAGCTGCCATGCTCAGCAGCAAACTGGAGCAGCAGGCTGTAGGTCTTCAAGGAGGGTCGGAACACAAACACACCGCTATTGAAGCAGTCAGGCCAGCCAGAATCAGGAGCTGCAGAAAACTCCTCTCGATCAAACAGCTCATCAACATTGCAAAGTACCTTAAAGAGAGCAGGGAAAGAGAAAAAAAAAAATGTCAGACTAAATGTTTGTCTGGAACAAGCATTGTCAAATTAGTACCAATGGAGTAAATCAATACTTTGGCCTAGTATATGGCTTGCAGAGCATAAAAGCAGTGTC
Source organism: Brachypodius melanocephalos (assembly GCA_013398615.1). Lineage (NCBI taxonomy): Eukaryota > Metazoa > Chordata > Aves > Passeriformes > Pycnonotidae > Brachypodius > Brachypodius melanocephalos. The sequence continues at coordinate 49,608,854 of VZSR01003803.1, forward strand.
ACTGTAAAATATGCTAGGGGTCAGAACCTCTATTTTTAATATAATAAGGCAACATTAATTGTGATTCTCCATGATAAAATGCAAAGCCTGCAAAATTATTTCATGAACCTTGCAGACCATCCAAGGTCCCTTTAAATATCATACCATGAAATACCACAATTTCCTTCTTTCTTAACTCACCTTTCCATAGTCCATTATTTTTGATAACTACACAGAACTGAATGAAAATTGGGAATCTAAATCATTTTAGTAAGCAACAGTCTGACTAAAAAATAGTAGAAAAATTGTCTCTTGCTGCCAGTTTTCTAATGTAACTTAAGTTCAGAGATTTGCTTTTCTTTTTTCTTCTAAGCTTCACAAGGAAGGGGGAAAATCAGTCAGGTTAAGGCACAAATAAAGTTTGTGGAAAGACAGATGTGCAGTCACCCCACCTACAACTGAGCCACTGTGAAAACCATAAAAAATATTTTTAGAAGTAAAATTACTTAACTGAATTTTTATAAAAGACAAAAGTTTGCCTTTTTCCTTTGACAGTAATGTAAAACAAGAGATCATAAGCCTTCCTCCTCAAGAATAATAACTTAATTTGGTTTCTAATTCAAACAAAATCCTATTAAATTAAAATGCATCCCAAAGTGAGCCATGAAAGCACAAGGGAAAGCTGACATGATTGTCCTCAACAAAATTATGAGCATTTTTATGTCTATACATTTGAAAACTTAAAAAAAATAAATTAATGTCTGGGATTTTTTTGTGGGGGACAGTCCTGAAGCTACTTTCCAAACCGAATTTATTTTTATGCAGCCAGAACAACTGTGAGAATTGCCAAAACGTGCCAGGATGGAGCTCCTGAGATCTTGTGGCTGCCAGCAAATCTGGCCACTTCACAGGCCAGTAGGCTGCCTGAGAAGGAAGCATCCCACAATCAGAGACGGACACAGATGTTTCCATGGCTCCCACTCCACTCACCAAAGTGTCTGCATCCATGAAGACACATTTGCTGTAATGAGTAAGAGTCCAACAATGAAGCTTAGTGAAGGTTACACCCAGTTCTGGCCTCTGCATCAGAGCCAAATGGACTGAGTCAGCACTGTCGAGCACATCCACCTCGATCACTTCATCAAACACGCTGCCGAGGACTGACCTGCCAGGGCGAGCCGTGGAGAGAGAGAAGGGGATTTAGACAAGCTCATCAGGGTTCACTTCAGGTGTGAAAACAGTGACACACAGCATGACATCAATTATGACAATAACCAAAGCTAGATTGATTGGTTACAGTAAGAAGTCAGAACCGAAAAGTCTTTGCAAACAGCCTGCTGAAGAGGCAGCTATCAGCTGGACCATAAAACATTGTCTATTCCACTATGGGGGCCAGCACATCTCAAAAATGAGAGCTGCTGTTTGAAGGAAAAAAACAATCCTTCTTTTAGCCACTTCTCTCCTACAGAAACACCACCAAAAATTAGAGCAGCTTTCATCCTGCACAATTGATTCCAAAGAACAGCACTATACTGTGCTCCCTCTGCATTCTACAGGGTGAGACATGCCCTGCCAACACACTCATTTGTACCCATTGTGCCCAAGTAAACACATCTCCAAACCTGCACCTTTATAACGTGCATATATACTTGCTCACCATATATAGTTCCTCACTACTATGTAGCATCCCAAATGAGCCTTTAGCTAAACTTTTTTATTTTTCTATGCATGTATTTTATGGGAATTCTATAGGTAACACCAAAGTAGGTAATTCTCCTCCCAGAAGCAAGAAAAAAAAGTCCTTAAAACACAGCTTATTTACTTAACACTACACTATCATAATCAAAGTTTTCAATGTCTCATAAACACAGAAAAAGAAAACCTGTGCTGTTTGAAATCTAGATTTCAGATTAGCTTTTGCCTGGTTGATCTTCAAGGAACAGGAATTAACTGGCAAAGAACTAAGTGAAGTACAAAGTATTAGAAGTTTATTTGAATGATTTACTTTTTTTTTAATGTTAACCTTGATGTAAAATACATATTATAAATGCTTTTCTTCCCATCAAATGAGCATGAAAAGAATTACAGACTTAGCATGGACCCATTCATCAAATGGATACAGTATTCCCTCAGGAAGGTTACAGTGTTCTGACAATGTCCATACTTCAAAGTTTTGTAAAAACAGATTTCTGTGCATCCAGTCACAGCAAAAAATGTGAAAAAATATTTCTTGAGCCAGAAGCATTGCAAATACATTCACATAGCATACAGAAAACAGGAGCTTGCCCACTTCCTAAGACACAGCAGAACTAAGAGTTTAAGTTGCTATGGCATGGCATGTGCCTTTTTAATAAGTGTCAGTCCTCCAAATAACAGGGCTTGAGTTCAGACTTAATAAGATTTCTGTAAATGCTTTTCTGCAGTGCCTGTAGAATCACAACATAAATTGCAAAGTGATTAATACAAAAAATAAACTAATTTCTTATCATGGCAGCTGTGCACCAATATTTTAAGAATATTAGTCATGTAAAACTGAGCCCTTAGGTTTATGGATAGTTCTGATGTCACAGGATGTTATGTATTTTGGTATAAGAGAGAAAAAATTGGGGGAAAAACAACAGTAGTGAAAGACACTAAAACATTAGTTCCAAATGTTCAGCTCAAGTTCTCAATTGTAAGACAAATTCTAGCCCAAAGCTCTACTTCTGCAAGTGAATTCTTCATAGGCTTATGAGCCTATAATGGATGTTTTTGGAGACTCCTCTTAGAAATCACTAGCCAAGAGGGAAGTTCTAGGCATAATGCTGTGAAATTCACAGAAATGAATTAAAATCTTTCATGCTGTTGCTTATTCTTCCACTATTTAGATCTCCAAATACACATTAATACTTACCTCATCCCACTGGAAACCTCTGGAGTAATTAGAACTGCCAACTTTCTGGATGTCTTATGGTTCCTCAATGATTGTCCAAGAACCAGAGCACCTTGACAGTACACATCATCAGTAGCAAGGGTCACAAAAGCTTGATCTGTTACTGCAAAAAACACTCAGAAGAGTCACTTTACAGCTTTAACGTAAGCCCTTTTAGCAGACTCCCTCCTCTTCCAGATAAACAACAATCTTTGGCTTATAACAACCTGCAGTTCCTGTCATGAGTTCTTTTCTCTCACAGACTCCCCCCAAAAGTCACAATTGAATAGAAAATCCATTGAATGTAAGTGCAGAATGTGTGTTTCTGATTTTTCTTATTTTTGTTTTCCTGATGGACACAATAGCAGGTATAAAGTTTTTGCACTAGCCTTGAAGAGATAATTCCCTAGGTCTTACTGCCTAAACACAATGTCAATCAAAAAAGCTGATCTGTACATATTTAGATTTTATATTTAATGAATATTACAATAGTATAATACAACTGATAAGACAAATGTTCTTATTTATACAGTGCTGAAAGCTAAGAAAAAGAACAGGATGTTGAGTGTTAGCCAGAAATGTTCTTTCCATAATGCCACTGAATCAATCCAATACTATTTTTGCTCTGCCTCCTTTGTACTGGAGTACCTGGTGCTGGCAGAACAAGTGCAGAGAAATTCCTACCAAGATCAGTACACCTCCCAGAAGCTGAGAATCCCTACCTCAAGTAACCCCAGGGAATTCAGGAGTGTTCCTTATTGTCAGGAAACACATGAGAAAACAAGTTGCAATAGAAAAGAAAGCAACCTACACTCCTATACAACAGGAAAAAATGTATTTTGTAGAGACACCAGGCCAGAGGCACGATAACAAGGAGTTGCTTCTTCTGTTCTGCCCTATGACAGAACCACCACTGTCAGAGCTCTCCTGGGGAGAAGCTGTAACTCAGCAAGGTGAACACCCTCCTCAGAGCAGAAGGATGATACACTCTAGGCTGCAAAATTAACCAGAACAAGATGAGCAGGACACACAGATGAAGGGAACTCCACTGAGCTCTACAGAACTTCAATAAACATTGCATTGAAATACTTGTTTAGAACCACAGGCAATTCCATTAAATAAATTAAAACAACCAAACAATACCAACATAAACAACCTGTCATACAGTTTCCAGGGTCTGTGAGAAACACTAGGAAAGAATCTCACAGAACTAGTTGCAGAGAGCTCAACAGATGACCTCATGGCTGCCTCAGCCAGAGGCTGCCAAAATTAATGAATTCTAACCCCTAACTGCCATCAAGGTATGCACTAAAGCATGGTTGATGTCCATTATAAGCTAACAGATACTAAGTATTTTTATTTTTCACATCCTCCAAATCCAGAGCAAAAGACAGGCCCACTGGTGTGCTGCCTTTTCCACCCACGTTTTGCCCTCTTTCACTCATCTCCAGCCAACTTCATCTCAAGCACACATACCTTACATTTATTGATACTTCCACACACCCCTGCACCTCAGGAGAATCCCAGTAAATGTCAAGTTGGACCAAAAAAAAACCCCAAATCATCCATCCAAACTTAAAATAATATGCACAGCCCACAGCTGAGCAAACTCCAGTAACATTTCTAATCACAGTCTCCAGACAAAGCAAATGAAGAATTGAACTTTCAAATCTCCCATTATAATAACAGCTCAAGCAAGTTATGTGTGTTCCAGAAATCATGAATGAGGAGTTGCATTAAAAGAACAGATGTGAAGTAAACTCTTCCTACTGCAGTTTTCCAAAAGGTTAAAAAATTAATATAAGCACCCCTAAAAATCAATGCAAACCAGAAAACCACTGAAGGCTACTTTAACAATAAAATTACTCTGAAAAGATGCAAAAGGTCAGGAAAGCAAAGCAGTTTTGTGTTAGGCAACAAGCATCTTCAGCCAGAGAAAGGTAATAAAACAACTACTGAGAGGAACGTGGGAGTTAGGTAAATATAAAAAAACAAATTGTGAAACAGTTGGGAGTTCCAGTGTAAAGATACTGCTTTAAGTAACAACTACAAAACTAAGTACAATCTTCACAAGGCATTTGCAAATCCTTTTGGCTACATTAGCTAAATCTTTACTTAAGTAATACATAGGAAAAATGTACAAACTACTCATTAAATGGTTCAGCAAGCTGGTATGGAAAATTACCACATCCTCCAAATGCTTTCATGCCCTGCACCACTGTGGTCATAACCACAAGGAAGCAAACTACCAAACAGCTGCTGCTTCTAAGAAGCTCTTGCTGATACATCACAAAGAACAGAAACTCAGTGTCTGTTTCGAGAATCAGATGTGGGATACATGTTACGGCCTTCTTAATAGAGTGAATTGTCCTAGAGACAACTAAATAAATAATCAAACTGTCGACTGAAAATATTTAGCATTAAAATATTTCTGGTGCAAAGAGAGAGGCAACTCCTAGTGATTTTAAAAATCATACAGGGCCATCACTAATTAATTAAGGATCCATATGGGGGTTTAAAATAAAGACATTTTATCATTACTTTTTCTTTCATCTAATCCTTGTTTTCAAGAAAGAAGTGTTATTTGACCTTGTTTATAAAATTCTTTGGAATATATCCTATAAGTAAATGTTTTAATTTTATAACTGAAAGTAAGGCTCAGATTTTCATATACATTTTTGGAAGTAAATGGTTTACCTGAAATCAAAGACAACACATTAAATCTACTGTATACAGACTTTCACTCACTGACTTTAAAAGAGAAAATGTTCTTTAAGTTTGAAAGCCAGAGGTGTAGATATTTAAATTCTTTGCAACTGGGTTTTGGTTTTGTTTGGTTTTGTTTTGTTTTTCTGACATGTCAAGGAGACCATTAAGCATAACTTTAATTCCTTGTGCTGAATGATAATAAGATTTTTCATGGACAACACCTATTGTTAAGGGTATTAAGTTTTCAAGCAAATTGTTTTCAAGTTGTGGATCCTTATGGCTAATACAACACCACTGGCTATCACTGAACTATGAGAAAAGAAAGTGTATGATTAGAATCCCATTAAAACCCTATCATATGAATTTATAAATTTGCTAATTTCTCTTGTCTGGATTACCCCAAAGCACATGATGATGTAAATTAAGAAATCATTATCATCAGTAGTGGCTCCTCAGGTTTAATACCTAACAATATTTTCTTAGAACAAACCAAGGATCTTCAAGGAATTAACTCGTTGAGTTGTTCTAGAACCTGCTCTGCAGCTACACAGAAAAGACAGCAAAAGTAATGTAGTAATGTGAATCACTACAGTCAGGGTGATCTTGTGTGGAACTTGTTACAGTTTTTTAGTCAAGATCACCAACTTTTTATGCTACTTACTCATAGAAGTAGTATCTCTGACACTGCCAGAGGCAAAATTCTTTGACAGCCATGAAAATTAATTCTAGGATACCTAAAAGCTTTATTTAGAATACAAACAGAGCAAACAGACAGGGTGGTGCTCACTTTCATGTTCAAAGAGAAAAAGAGAATTAAAAAACACCAAGTACCCATTTTGAGAATCTGAGTGACCCAAGTGCACCTTCCAACTTCAAGACAAGTTTAAGTAGGCTAGAGAGGTTTTTGTCATAATCCATTAGACATAGCTTTTAAATAATATTTTTATATTTTTTCTGATAGATAGAGGAAGGGTAAATGTAGTCCAGCTGTAGCTCTTAATGTAGCAATTCAAATTTGCCCAGCTGCCCACTGCAAAATGGCAACAGGAGACTAGACACTCCCATGTCATGATTTTTCTGTAAGAACAGTCTAACACATTGTCATCTTATGCATAAAATAAGAACAGATAAATCAATAGCCAAAAGCCTCCAACAGGCTGGTTACATCTCCAGTGCCTACTGCCATTCATAATAACCAACACTGCACAAATGCTTTCTTAAATTCCTCCCTGATACCATCTGTTGATCTTTTGTCACCTCCCCGCTTCTACTCCAGAGACAATCTGCAGGACGAGCAGGCTGCAGCCTCCACCTCCACCCACTGAGCCTAAGCACCTCTCTGAAATCCCAAGTGACAATGACACAGCTCCAAATCACAGCACGTTTCTTGACAACAATTCTGTTACTCCCTCTCCCACACGGAGGACTCTGGATCTTCCCGCAGGAGCACCCAGTGAAGGTGTGTCAGACTACCAAAGGGAGAAGGCAAGCTGTAGGCTTCTCACTCCTCTGGCCTGGAACAGAAAGCTCTGCTCCTCCTGACACCCACAACCTTATAAGCAGTCTAGAAGCATTCTGTTATAAGTAGATAAAATGCACAATAGTGTCATACAAAAACCTGAGTCAGACCCCTATCAAAAATTATTATGCAAGTTTCCAGCTAAGAGGCAGTTCTTGCCCTAGTAAACAAATGACAGCTAGCACTTTTAATTCCCATTCTTTCTTAGGGCAAATAGTAGACACGTTCATGTTACTAATGAAGATAAACAACAAACACTTTACACAGACCTTTTTATAACAGAATTTAAACTGACATTCAGTGGCATACAATATTTCTCTGGGCCTAATGATGTTCTGCCTCATCTAAAATCAGATTCCCTCTTATCTTTTATTAAAACAATACTGAATTTTAGTAGGCAGGATTGTTGCTGTTGTGTTGGAAGAGTACTTGATTCCAGTTCTTTGTAGCTTTTATTATGTGTCTTCTAGTTAAAAACTGTTATATTCTACTTCAAGACTGCAATGTTGTTATGGTGGTAAATGATCCTCATGAAAACTCAAATGCAACAATATCATAAGATGCAAACAAACATAACACATAACCCCCAAACCAGTAACATACAGTTTGAAAATTAGTAATAATTGGTAATAGATTATTAGAAATAACTGTTTAAGCAATTCAGAGGCAGCACAGGGAACTTTATGGTATGTATCAAGTTAGATGTTTCCAGTCTTTCCATAGCTTCCTTTCAACCAAAAGAAAAAGAAAAAAAAATCAAAAATCCCCCAAAACCAAAACAAAACCTCAACCAAACAAAACCACAATGCTCTAATCCTTTCATTTGCAGACTCACTTTCTGCATTTTCCTAGTGCTGAAGTGCCACATACATGAATTCAAACTTGGCATCCATCAGTCCAGATGACTGACGCCCTGCAAATGGTTCAATAAACCAAGATTTGTGGGAGCTTCTGCTCTCAAAACCGAGAAAAAAAAAGGAAAAAAGTTGAGTATGTTCAGGAACCAGAACGGCACCTGCACCTAACTCCATGTGATTACCCTAAAACCAGTACCTCATGGCTTTAAGGATAACTGATTAAGACCAATATCACTGCTGCATAAGAAGGGGCATGAGAAAGGTTTCTCTGAACCTGCCTTAGATTGAGACAGGCAGCCCCAGCCTGTCACCCTGGGGATCCACCAGGAAAGCACGCAGAGACCTAAGCAGGCCAAGCTATAGTAAAGCAGAATACATAAATGAGTTCACCTATTACACCCCATCACCCAGACAGTTAAAATCCTCCTCTGGAGCTGTTCATTACAGCACAGCACTCTGCTGATAAGAAAACAGCAGTAAGCCTCGCCCGCACCGGGTTGTAAGAAGGGAGAAGCCGCGGGGGGCTCCAGGCTGCGCTGCCGATCGTCCCCGTCAGCCCGAGGGGCTGCTCAGGGCAGGCCGGGCCGGGATACTGCGGGCCGGGTACTCACCGGGCATGCTGGGCAGGCAGGGGCCGCCCGGGCAGGGCTCGGCCCGCGGCACCCACCACTGCCGGCGCCTCACTTGCGGCCGGGGGGCCGCTAAACCGCGCGATGGGATTAGCCTCCTTCCTGCTGGAGGCAGCGGCAGGTGAATTACATTCGCAAGGACTCCTGCGCAGCAGCAGAGGAAGGGCATTAGCGGCGGGGAGCATGGCGGGGGGGCTGGCGCGACCCACCCCGCCCCCGCTCCAGGTGCTGGCTTTACTGCGAGGGGGGCA
>VZSR01003803.1:49623823-49653832 GCA_013398615.1 Brachypodius melanocephalos
GTGTTAGGGCTGGGTTGGACTTGATGATCTTGAAGGTCTCTTGCAGCCTAGTGATTCTATGATTTAGAAAAAAGCTTTCTCAACTCTGAGTCAGAAACAGTGACTACAAAAGGAAGACATTGGGAAAGGATGATAAAAGCTATGACTAGAAAAATAAGAGATTAAAGTATTCAAAATATCTGGTCTGAACAGCTCCTAGCACTACATTTTCTTAAAAGCAAGTAGTCTTACCAGAGTTACCATAAGTTCCTGGGCGCGGTGGAAGAGGTGGGTATAAAGGTTTCCTTGAGATGTCACCTATTGATAATTAATATTGTTAGATGATTAGCACTATATCAACAAATATCTAGTTACAAAAAACTGACTTGGATGTGAAGAGGGAATATTTTCGAAAGAGAAGAATTCACAAAAAACATGGAGGGAAAATATTTTATGTGTATCTGGCAAGTGCTAACATTGTTCAAAGCTGACAGGTGGGAGGCACAATGTGTGACTGGGTGTCAGTGGTGCAGTTATTCAGAGCCAACAGAGAAGCTGGTGTTCTTGTCTGGGCAGGAGGCAACAGGCTATCTCATTGCCATCAGCAGGTATTAATAAGGCCTGCAGATTCGTTTCATCTAACAGAAGCTGAATTTATCTAATGCATAATGAATTTTCTGCTCTTGAACTGTGCAAAATGAACTCAGTCTTCAGCTTTGCTGTTGTTTAGGACTTCATGCTAGCATTTAGCCTTTTTTTTTTTTTTGCCAAATTATTAGAAAGAAATGCATTGGATAGAGCAGGAGATCTGATGACTAACAACAGTTTCAAAACTGCATATGCAATGCTGAAGAGCTCACCCAAGTCAAAACTTGCCAAATTTAATGTCTAGAATTGCTGCTCTCTGTGTGTAGAGTTGGTCTTCTCTTGCCATCCTTTTCTCAACCAGTTCAAACATGTATTTAACTATTCTCATAGCCAGACAGTGAATCTAGCTCTGCACAGATCAAAATTAGGTCACAGAAATAAATAGCAATTTCCCTCCCCCTCCTTAAATCTTTCACTTTCCAAACATGTCAGATGCCTCTTTGCTATGTTTTCTTCTTGCCTAGCTGCTAAATACCATGCTTCTGTTTCTGAGCACCATTTATGTTCTGATACAGAGAATTATTTAGGTATATGCTTAACTCCAGGTGAGTTTAGCCTACAACCAATGGATTTTAGGTAGAGTCATAAAGCTTTGCTGAATCAGACTTTGCCCAATTAATTATATTCAGTAGAGGAAGGAATTGCTCTGTTCCAGCTGTCTCTGTAATGAACTGAGATTCACTCTGGCACCAAAGCAGAAAACCACCAATCCCATATTTCATTTATATCATGATGTTGCACTTAGTCTTCTCTAAGCATAAGAAGATATATTGTATGGCATAGCTGGTAAAAAAATAATGCCTTCAGAAATAGTGATAACACGATATGTAACTTTAACCTCATTATACCATGTATGAAGGTCAATTAAGAACCTCAACTGAAAATGGAACAAAGAAATAAAAGTCAATGGAAATACAATTTTCCATCCTTGGAATGAAAAGATTTGGTTTAGTTAAGATACTTAAGCTATTAATTAATACTTTATTCAATATATTTAACCTATCCTCTCATAACAGTAAAATAAATAAATAAATTCAATAAAAGCTAGCAGGAATGGAAGGATTGTTATAGGGAAGAATAAATGAAAATATAAACATGGGAATTACTAACAAAATTAGATTCAGCTTTGAAAAATGTGGACTAATATGTCATTCAACGGCATGAAGTGCCACATGGACTTGGAAATGGAGGAAAATAAAAAAAACAAAAAACCCCACTCAATATAAAGGGGGTCATTCTCTAAGACTGAAAAATGAGTAAACCAGACCACTGCAGCTGGTTCAGGGGTTCTGTGCAATTGGCTGAGAAGTAATTTTTCTTTTTTGTGGCTGTGATTAAATTGGATTTTAAGGCTTTGATTCAATACTAATTGCATTTTGGGTAACTGCAGTATTCAAGAACTTTTCTAGAATACTTCACATCCCTGATATATCTCTAAACACACTAAATAAAATTTGGTATACAAATTCCCAGCCTCAAGGATTCCATATATCTGCACAATTCAGTACAATACTGTGAATACTTCCTAAGTCGTGTCTGGGAATATCTGGAAGTTAACAGAATGTTACAACAGCTTGACTGCTTCAAGCTTAAGCTGTGTTCACCAATACTCATCTCTGAAACATTCCTTCCTGAATTTCTAATTTGCCATCAGCAGAGCTACAAGAAGCTCAAAGATCTCCATCCAGTGTTACCTCTGATCTTAGACAGGCTCATTTTTTGGTAGCTGGAGAAACTACAGCCATCACCTTCTTCAAGCTTCTGTCAGAGGACTCCACCTGGAGCCATCACAACTGAATGGGCCACGTTTGCTCTCCCCAGCCGTGCCTGGGGTGCTCTGCCACGGCACAGCAAGCCCCAGCTAACTTCAGTTCGTGCAAGGTAGGGCAGCTGGAAGCTCTCAAAGGTAGCAGAAGGGCTTAATGTACTTGTGTTGTAATAACTCTCATGACCATAGCACCTCCTGCAGTACAGAAGTCTCTTTTTACAAATTAGGCGGAGTTCAGGAAAAGACTATGAAAAAAAAAATCCCCTTGTATTCAAGGAAACAAGGGAGTACTCACCCCCACCAAGAGCATCTCCTAAATGTAGATCATTGTCTAAAAATGAATAGGAGGAAGATGTAGAAAAGTGAGTTACACACAATTCTTGAGGGAAATGAAATGCTATTTTCACTAGAATGTGTACAACTGCATGTTTGACAAGCACCTTTTTCAGCCACAAATTCAAATAACTTATCACACTTTTCTTGAAAACTCTAATAGACTCTAACATTTCCCCACACAGTAATTGACAAATAGCACAGTATTTTCTACTCAAAATACAAAGGATTTTTTTCCTGTTTTAAAGTATGTCAAAATAAATCTCACACTTGAATCAAGACCAACACCTCTTTAATATACCTGCAAGTACAAAAATAAAATTAGCTATGTTATAATATGTAACTGTACCTATTTTCAAATGATAGCGTTTAATTATTAACATTTATGCCTGTGGTTAAAATTGGTGTATATATGTTTGGCTGAAGTGTAATTTATTGAACTGCAAAAATTGAATACCCATCTCAAGAACAAATACTGGGGAGCTATAAACCTACTTGGGGAGAGATTGAATCAACTAAGGTATGTAAGGGTCATGGTGACCCCTTGCTTCAGGCAATCATATGAGCCTGACTGAGGTTGGGAGGCAGTCTGTTCTTACTTGTCTGAGCTATAAAGGTCTTTAGATAGAATTAAATGCCCATATGTGAAAGCTACCCAGTAAATCAACATGCTGTGGCCATTGCCCAGCACCAAACAGGTGTCATGCTGTACCTGGGATGGAATCTTTCCATGCAATAAACCATTTGTCTGCAGATGCATAAAGAGGAACTCTCTTCCTAATACACAGGTGTGGATATGTGGGTGGTGTTTTAAGGTGTGTGTGGAATGAAGGTGAGCTCTGAAAGAAACACATTAGATGGATATTGGAACTCCAAGAATCCCTTTCTTGATGCTTAAATATGTGGAGAGATACAGTGAATCAGAAGAAAAGAGATAGAAAAACCTATCTAAATTTTGATAACAATGCTTGTTACCACAGACAATTAGATAGACTTTCAATTAAATGAATATTTTTTCACTGTAGACATATCAGAATTCCTGAAACACAGGAAAATCACCATGCAGAAATCTGTTTTCTTATGTTCTTTATAACTAGGAGGAGTGGGAAGCTGCGTTTGCACAGTATCTAGTCTCATTTGGGTAACAACTCAGAAATGCTTTGATGTCACCAGGAAATCTGGCAGGAAAACAAACAAATTCATAATACATGACTTGGTTTGTTCTCATCAGGTGTAGATCCTCCCTGTGTCTGCCCAGCAGAGAGTTGCATTTCAAAAAAATCTGTCAACTGTAAGAAGCAATAAATTGAAAACCGGATTCAATCTATTATTGAAATGAAGAATTCAGGTAAAAGGCACATTCTGCTCTGGAGGGTTCATGTAGAGATTTGTTTCAGAAATTCTAAGGTTGATATGAATGAAATAAAAATTGAATGTGTCTTTCAGGACCAGAAAAAAACAGCAAAGTGTTAAAAGAACAGACAATAAAAGTCACTGTTCCCAGCAGTAAAACTGAGGAAGGTGTTGTTTCTGTCAAAACCAGCAGGCCTGTGCTCCAATGACAGCACAGATGACTCGTCAGCAGGGGGAAAGCAGAAAGGCATTCTAACACCAAAAATTGCAGCATATCACTACTTTTCTGATTGTCCACCTGGAAAATAAGTCTGTGCACATAGCTTGTGTGCTCTGAACAAGTGAAAAAAAAATATAGTGGGCAGCAACCTGACCAAGGGTCAGGAGTTGATACTGGAGTGAGAAATATTATGAGGCAAAGGACCTTTCTATAATACCTGATTAATCCTAAAGGATATAAAAGATCTGTGGATTCTACTTGTCGTTTCTGATCAAGATGCACAGAGACAGGATAAGAGCTCAGTGGCTGTCAAGTTTTGTCTCATGTTGCACACAATGCTCACCAGATCACCTAAGCACACACATCTTGGTGCTCATGAGCATGTGACTGAATTAAACAGAGTGCAGGAACAGTGTGAGTGGGTAAACACCAACTTACTCTGAGATTTTGTAAATAAATATTACCTTCCATTAAATTTTGTGATGAATTTTGCTACTCTAGGGAGGTGCCTACAGGTGAGCTTCAGCTCAGGCAGAGGTGCATGGGATGCCAGAGGACACCGCCTGTAATCAGCCTCAGCTAAACAAAAATCTCAGTGAGCCTCACTTCTGAGGGAGATATCAAGGGAACTCTAAAGTTAAGATGAAGCATTAAGCAAATGCTAGAACATACTTTTGTACTGTCTTCCTCCCCTTTCCAAATCCAATAATTGATTTGTAACGCCATGGGCTTGGGTTTTTAATAAGTTTTAATTGCTTTTTTAAACTCTCTGCAGTCCTCTGTAGTGCTGAAGGAGACTCTGAAATAGTTGGAAAACATGGATTTCTTCCTGCCCCAAAATTAGTGAAATGGATTTAGTTAGGGCAGATATTCATCTGATGTTCATATATCTAACAGATTTAGAAGTCTCTAAAAATAAAAATTCCTCTCACCTGACTGAGGCTGCTTCGGTGCAGATATTGGCACCCTAAGCCACCTTTAAACATGACAAAGGATAAAGTATTTTTGGGCACAATTCAAATAACTTGAAATGTTTACATTAGAACGGGAACAAATCCACATTTTGTGCAATATTTTAAAATAGAGAGACACTTCTAATCTAGGCCAGACACAAATTTTGTTTTCCAAATGAAGAGGAAAGGAAGACTGCAGCTATTAAAGCATATAATAGCTACTATTTACACAAAATAGTGCCCCTGTTTGTTCAAAGAGGGAGGCAGAGAATTGTGTGGAAAATGTAACTACTTCCATGCACCTAACATCTTATTGCAAAGTTTGTCCAGAAAAAGACCTAAGTTGTTAGGAGTTTTTTATCCAGCATTTTCCAAGCACTTTGTTTGATAGACAGAAAGTTATTCCAGTGCAGTTTAGGTGAAAAAAAATTCTTTTTTTCAGGTGAAAAAAAATTTATGTCATAAATTGCTACCTAACAAATGTTCTTGTTTGGAATTTGGATTCTTTCAATGTTAGAAAGTGTGCATTGGAATTCATTGTTTGACATTCTTAGGACTACAGCTCTAGACTGTTCAGAACCTTTTTTACTTTCTGACACAGGTGGTTGTAGCAATCAATACTAGATAATATGAATCAAATACATGGTGAGAAGAAAGAATAGGCCTCACTTTGTTCTGATTCTTTTCCAACTCTGTTATTTGTTATTCGTTATTATAATGAATAAATATACAAAAAGTAAATATAATAGAGAAAAAAGTAGAGGACCAGTTAGCTATTTTTAGCAACAGCTACCCATTGTTATACTCCCCAAAGAGTTCAGAACAATCTAGAAAAGTGTGAAGAAGGCCTTCAGGAAATAAAATACTATCACTGGCCAGCCATGCTCAAATGCCTTACTGGAAGCAGTAAAGACACATATTTGGTAATTGCCAAAAGAGCTCTTATTTTACTTTAGGAAGACAGCTGTTATTCACACAGTATCTCAGCTAAAGCACAGCAGCAAATATGATAAAGAACCTCATGTGAAAGTGTCTTAGGTATACAAAATCAGCTTTAGGACCCATTATTTATTACTCACTGAACACAGGTCTTGTTGGTCTTCTGATCACTGTAGGCTTCCTGGTGGTTATATCATCTGTTGAACACAATGGCATGCCAAGAAACATTAACAGCTTCAACTTAACAAAAGTAGGTATCTGCAAGTGTAGAGAGCTGCTTTCAATAAACCCTTATGTATCACAGCAGAAGCCAAAAATGAAGGAATATGTTTTCAAGGCTATTTTTTGTTTGTTTGTTTTAAAGATTTTAATTTCATGATAGAAACATTGAAATCTAGCATTCTCCAGTTCTGTGTATCTTTAATGTAAGTAGTAGCCACTTCATTCCTCAAGGAAAAAGACTTAAGATTTATTATTAGATGTAAATGCCATTTTAAAATAAAGATAGAAAATTTACATACCAGGGTGATCGAGGGCATCAGCTAAATCAAAATCACCTTGACCTAGAAGGAATGTGACAGAAGACACTAAGTCAGCAGGCAGGTTTCCACGACCTCCAGACCTGAGGGCTCTGTACAGAGCCAGAACAGCAGTAAGAGGCAAAAGAAAGACCCATCCAAACAGCAGCAGGCACAGAACAAGCTGTCAGCTGTCATCCCTGCACAGCACAGTCCTGAATAACTGTGAGAGATGGGCTCATTTAATTCAAGGAAGTTATTTGTACAGGTAGGCCAAAGAAAAGCTGCTCTCTCGTGTTATCATATTCACCTGCTGTGCAAACACCCCTTTGAAGAACACAGGCTGCCAGTTAGAGGGCCCAGGACTATTGCCAGGAGACAGCTGAAAGTGGCATTCAGCATAGTAGTTGTGAACCAAAATCATTAGGTGAGAATTTTTAATATCTTCATTATTATTTTAATGGCTCAGCTTAGCAAGCAGCTTTACTGTCAACTTTGCCTTGTGATCACTTACAACACAAATCAACTTTGTTTCTTTAATTCTTACTGTAACATGGGCCATAAGAAAAAGATATTAAGATGTGTTTACCTAATTTAATTTCATCTGTAAATTAAAAAAAACTGAAAAGGGAAAAAATTCCTCTTGTTCTCTGTTAGGTGACAACACAGACCTTTGAAGGTCACAGCAGAGTAATTAGCATCTGTACTTTTGAAGTTAGCAGGCAAAGAAAACTGGAAAATATTTTAAATGTATAAACTGAAATAGATGACTTTGAACTGAACACACACAGTCATTCACATGAGTTTTACTTTCAACTCTGCAGTCTGCCACTTTCCTTGTAATATACAGGCTTCATGAAACATGTCTGCAGAACTCATATCCACTGGCTTTCATCCAGAGTGATGCATCATCCTTGTGTTTGCATTCCAAATATAAGATCAGCCTACACAAACCCACAAAAAGCCGTGACTATGACTTCCTAAATGCTATGACTTCCCTAAACAGAAATGCACATTACTGTGCTCTATCGAGTAAACCTCAAGCTGCACTTGATATGTTTATTATCCTTTCTAAAAGGCTTAATACCTTGAGGAGTTTTTCTTGGCAAATCTTGAACAGTTCACAGCAAGAAGGGTGTCACTGTTCAAGTGAAGAAGCTGAGGAACAGAGAGAGGCTGTACAAAACAGAGGTTTGAAAGCACAGCAGTGCTCAGGGTTCAGCTCAGCTCCTTCATCCTGACAGGTCCTGTACACCTTCATGGCATTCTTATCATTAATCACTGTCCGTGAATAATAGCTCTTGCCTGTGTCAAAGAGCTTCCAGAAAGATTAATTATCAGTGGTGAAACACTGTGTGATCCTCAAACAACAGTGAGTGCAGGCATATAAAGTAGAAATGTTTTGATTCTCACGAGGATCTTAATGTAAGTCTGTGAACTTAATTATGTATGGGGTCTGATGGAAGAGATAAAACAAGGCTAGAATGCAAAGTACAAATGGCTTCTAAAGCAAAACTGTCCCAGTAAAATATTAAGAGGAATATGTTTGGTAAGTAAAAACAGGTAACAGCATAAGACTTTCACAGTAATGTTAGCAGAGTGGCAGGTTATCTCTTCCTTATTTGATTTGTTTTTGGTGTGTTGCCTCATTTGGCCACCTCTCCCTCCTCTGCCCTGGCCCCTCAGCCAACACAGCCAAGTCCAGTAACTTTTGGATCGGGTCTTCAGGTGGATAATATTCATGGAATCCTAGAAGCACAGAATGGTTTGTGTTGGAAAGGACCTTAAAGACCACCTATTTCTAACTCTCACTGCCAGGGACACCTTCCACTAGACTAGATGGTTCAGCAACCCATTCAGCCCTGAACATTTCCAGGGATGGGGTATCCACAACTTCTCTGGACAGCCTGTTCCAATGCCTCACCACACTCACAGTGTGAGAATTTAAAACTACTCTCTTTCAATTTAAAGTAATTTTTAAAGCCATAATCTAAGACTCTGACAGGTTGCATTTTTTAAATATTAATCCATTAAATACATAAATATATAAAATAAACAGGTTGCTTCATCAGAAGATATTTTCTGCTTGAGCCCTGAATGCACCAGCAGCCCTTACTGTCCCTGAGCTTCTGCCCATGGGCTGTCACCCCAGCCATGGAACCCTTTGATCTTGCTGCAGACACGCTACCCAGAGGCAAACATCCTGGCATTGCCTTGACCTGTATGGTCAAATTATATTTTTCTGAAGTATTTCTTCAGTGCCTGCAGTACAAGCAACTTAAGCTTGACAGTCCTTTGATTTTGTCCTCTGGTAAAATCCTCATTTTTGATCAGCATCCTGAGTACTGGAGGAGGCTGTCTGACCTGAACCCCATTGCCTCAGGATGCCACCACCATCAACGGCTAAAACCATTCCTTGTTGGAGTGAGTCATCAGGAATAATTTTGTGACCATAATCAGAATAAGAGTCACGAGAAATAATTTTGTAATACCGAAGAGCTGTCAGCCAAACCAGCTTCTTTGTTACAGGTCATGACATGCAGGAACTAACAATATGGAAAGCAGCTACTGAGGTCCTAGTGCTGTAAAGGGAGTGTGACAAAATCGTCTTGTGAAGGAAGATTTTGGAAGACTTTCAGGTGAAATATTTCTTTGAAGTTATGGAAAAATAAAAACAGAAGGTGGAATCTAAGCAGATTACGAAATTCAAGAAAGGTGATGCAGATGCTTTCAATTGTATGAGAACTAAACAAAACAACAGAGTGAAACAGTTACTGACCCCTTCCCTTCTTCTGGACAATATCAATGTTTCCCTCCTCTACTGTATATCTGTTCTGTTATGGAAAACGTGTGAAAAGGCAAAAGGTGTTGTTTTGAGACTTCAAGGGAGAAACAGAAGAAAGCAACAGAAATTTTAAGAAGAGAAAAAAGAAGACTGAAAATCTCCTGCAGGAATTATTCAGACTGAATTTTTAAAAATTTCTGGTGATAAACCAAGTAATGAAAAGGACACCAACACAGAATGACTGCCTGGGAGTAAAACAGGAATCCACAGTGAAATCTCTTTGACCACGTAAACATAAACTTTGACAGATGGGCAGTTTGTATCAGGACATCTGTGCAGCATGGTAAATTATACTGCAATAAACCAAAAGACTGCTTGGACTTGGATGCAGACTTCCTCTGACAACAACATTAAATGATCTCAAGGAGTGAGATTCTGTGGAGCAGAATTTTAGATGCCCATTACCATTCCAGAGACTGTACCTAGACATCTTTAAGAATCTAATTTAAGAAGGATAACAGTTGGTTAAATAGCTGAACAGCTCAGACTTTATCCACATCATGTCAGTCTAAAAACAAAACCACATTAGGGTCGCAGAAAATATTTAGCTCAATACAAGCTGCAGTCACTCCAGAGAATTCTGAAGATAAATGACAAGGGAAATAAATTAGTGAAGGTCTCCACAGAACAAACAGACTGAAATAAATTAATTTTCCACATAATTCTTTTTTTGGATCAGCTTCCATAATAGAAAGAGTGGAAATATACTGATGAGAATAAGAATGAAAGAAATTTAAGTGGGGCAGAAAGAGCTTTGTTCCACTGGGGTTTTTTAATTGGTTGAGTGTTTTGTTTGTTGCTGTTGGCTTTGTTGATTGTTTGTTTTAATCTGGATAAAGTTTTGAAGAGATTTAGCTGTGCAGGTGATATTATATCAGAGTTATTTCTGTTATTACTGCTTTTCAGCTAGTATGCTATTTCTTGGCATTACTTCTAACCTTTCTTCTGGGAGTGTCCCTGTTTTAATAAAGAAATAAAATGACTGTAATAATGTTTTTTGTGGGTGGTCCTCAATGACTCGTAAGAGAGAATTTGAGAAAATGCTTGCAAAGTCATATCCTCAGGCACACCTGCATTTAGTGTTCACAAATTTTAAATATTAGTTTTCTGAAAATATGACCCAAATACCCAGTCACCAAAATGTAGACAGTAGCATCTTTTGTCTATGGTTTAATTTATCTAAATGCTGAATGGCTCCACCACACTTTAACCATGTATCTGTTTGATCAAAGGGTCTGAAGTCCCACAGCCTTTGAGTTGAATTTATGAGGAACAAGACTGAACCCTGCAAGTCTCTCATGACAACAGCAGTCAGGTCTTTGGACAAAAGGCTACCACAACATCACTCTGCAATTTTCAATCTCCATATAAGCACAGCTCGTGGCCCTTAAAATGATGCAGATTTAAATAAGGCAGCGATGAATATTCCTAAGTGAGGATCAGGTTATGTGACAAATGAAATTAACTTCTCAGGCTTTTAATATGCATAGCCTAGTATTAAAAAGGAAGCTAAAATCCATGAGAAAATTGGTTTGCATGTGTTTGTACATGTTTCTGAACACACACCTAAAATGCATATATGTGCATGATAGATAAATAATTTTGTCATTAAGATGATTAAATTAATTTGGTTTGGCATTCTAGTAGTCATATATTTGGGATGAGATTACCTGTGTGACAAATAAATTAGATGCAACTAATTTCTAATTCTGAGCAAGACAGAAAGGGAGAATAAGTTTATTTTACAGTATTTAAAGACTTGAACAAGTAGGCTTTCTTCAGTGTAATTAAATAGAAATTGTTTTGTGAAATTCTGAATTTCACAAAAATTGTGAAATTGTGAATACAATGAGCTTAAAACATTATGAAGCTGGCAGAGTCTGAGGAAAGAGGTCTGTGACTTAAAAATGAGAACAAAAAGTTTCTAAAAGGGAACAATATGTTACCAAAATCACTCATGAGACTCATTCTTTTGGGCTTTTTAGCTGAAACTCTAAGTTATTCTTTGCACAAACCATTTCTGATTGAAATACAATCAAGAAATCCATTTGCTCCATAATGAGAAAAGAAGATGTATTTTTCCACACATGGGACTTGGAACATATTCGTGTGCTGGTCCAACTTTATTCAGGAAGCAATTATGTTCGTCTAAAGGAAATTACTCATTTCTGAGAGAACACAAAGGTTTACACCCCAGAGTGGACACTGTTGACAAAATCTCAATGAGCAGGTACTATTTCTTTCATCTAATAGCCTGATGATCCATAGTTCCTGATGATGTTACAGTAGCTTGTTTTTCTTTCAAGGACCTTTTAGTTTCATAAACAACGATTGCCATTACAACCCCTTGATGCTGGGGTGGAAAATGAGTATGCTTTAAAATCTATAATTAAGATCCAAGGTCCAGTATACAGACCACAACATGTGGACCTGATTATTGGCTTCATATTTTTTGCTAGGCCACTTTTGGTTTTAGTTTAAATGCAAAGGAAATGAAAAGGACTCTTTTGCTTACTCACACAAGAACACATTTAAATAATTACCAGCAACTAAGATGCACTAATAAAGTAGAAGTGGTAGTACTGCTTTAGCTCTGTGCATCGGTCTCACCGAACACTAAAGTGTTCTATGTTTTTAGTTTAGCTTTTAGTTTAGTTTTAGTTTTTAGTTCTATGATATTTGCCTTGCTGTTCAAAGCTAACTGATGTTCTTTATGATCTGATATACCCTGCATACATAAAATAAAACAGATGTAATTTTCTGGATTTTCCTTCAGAGTTCATGCAGAAGAAGATGATGTGTGCTGTAAAATTGCAGGCTGAGCAGAAGAATTGGGATCTCCCACGAAGGAACAACATACATGTTCCTGTGCACCTTATTCAGATTTTCAGCTTTGTGTCATGAGGCAGAAGAGCTTACCCTCGATGTGGGCTCTTAATCCAAAGCTTCTCTCTGTCACTACAGGTTCATGAAGCTGCCAGCCCTTTTCAGCCGTTTAGCCTGAGAGTCTCCATCTTTATGGAGTTACACGAGAACTGTACTCAAACAAGAGACCTGTGTGAGCATTCCTCCTGAAACCCTTAGCGTGGCACAGGCAACAGCTGTGCTGGGCTCTGGGAATGACCACTAGCTGCCTAGGTATCATCTGGCTAATCCCCACTTTCTCCAGTGAGTAGTTTGGAGACAACAGAGGGAACAGAATATATTATGGGTAGTCAGGGAGATGCCGGGATTTGCTGTTTCTGTTGTTCACAGAGTGTGTTTTAATGTTCCTCCTTCCACTTTCACACCAGGTACACCGGCAAAATGCATGCAAACTAGCTCTTGACCTTCAATATGGATAGCCCCTGGCTCCTTCACCGCTGGTGTAACTAGACCAGAGATGTAAGGAAGGACTCCAATTTGTCTGCTAATCCTAATGCCTACTCTGACCTTTGCATTAATTTTTTTTCTGTAGCATTTTTGCCCTTTGAAAATATATCCCTGTGATTTAACTTTTACATAAATTCTTTGTTAATTAAAAATCCATTGATAACAGGCAAAGCTTATTCAGCAGAAGTCGGATTTATATTTTCATAACCCATCCAAGCCCATTCTTCCAGCTGGGATGATGTGTTTGCCTTCAGAAGATATTGTACTACAAGTCAGATTTAAGTATTTTTAGTATTTTCCCATCCTGCTCATGGTTGTCAGGCTGTGGAAAGGAAGAAAGACTAATCAAAACAAACTGAACCTTCTCCTACAATGAGGCAAAATGCCACAGAAAGGTCTATTTTTATTGATTTCTAATATTGAAAGAATTCTGACATTTATTTGTTATTTATTACCCTCAACGGGATGGAAAGGGTTTGACAATTGATGGTGCATATAAGTTAGTAATACATACTCAGGCAGGCTTGCAACACGGCAGCAATGTTTGAAAAGTGAACCTGAGAAGCTGAGTAACTACATCAGTTGTTTTCTCTTCCCAAACTCTGATGTTGCAACAGTTCTGCTGTTGTAAGTGTTTCAAGCAGTTCAGGTATGTGAATTTTTCAAACTGCAATCACACCCTCAGCTGATAACACTGATGTACCTATGGATAATTGCAGTTCAGGTCTTGGGAATGAAATGGTTTTGGCAGCCAGAAGGAGAGAATTTGTTCCCTGGTGAATCTGTAAGTGCTTCAGCACATCCACAGGGACCTCACACAGAACAACAGTGAGTTGTTCAGATATATGGAGCAGTATAAAAAAAACCCCAGGACTGTGTTTGTCATCTCTCCTGTTCTGTCTTTTAAGTCCAGTGAAAAGTACATTATTCATGCACTAAGTCACATAGAGTCTCAAATTCAAACAGGTCTACAATTTTTGTGCCATAAAGTGCACAACTGATTAACCAAGATTACAACTGCTTTTGAGTCAAAATCTTTGTAAGCCTTAGCTGAACAGAGGTGCATGGTTTACTGACTATCAATAAATGCTGTTCTCTTTACCTGTGTAGCATTCAATACCTGATGGAGTAAATGTAAACCATCTCAGACATACCAGTCTTTGCCCTGTCTTTGTTACTGGCTAAATACAGGATCTATCAGTCAACACTAAAGACCATGGATATATAGATTATATCTACAGTGGGAACCTGAGGAGCATTCTGAGCAGCCAGGTCAGAGTGAGAGTCTCCATTGCCTTCCAGGGTCGTATAGGGGAGAGCCCCCAGGTTGCACAGCTTCCCTATTGCAGGTGTGCACACAAGTTTGTGGCCCAGGTGAGACCTATTCTTCAAACAGATGCATGATCTCAGTTACCAGGGAACAACCTGAGTTGTGTCTGAGCACATCTTAAATGGGCAGGGTAGACACAGCCAAACCTGAATTACTAGAGATCAGCCAAGCTGCAGGAACTGATGAGGAATATTACAGGGAAATTCAATGGAAGAAGTTTTGGTATAGTTTATTTTATTTGGATTGGGCTAAAAGCCTCTTAGACAATTAGTTATTGACGCTCAAATATATAGGAGTCTTCATGTAACCTACCTAATTCTGGAAATTCCATAAGCTAGAGTGTAGCTAAAAATGGAATACTACAGTCAGCATATACATTTCTGAACTCTTTCACTTTCCTTGTGCAATATGGTTCTTGGTTCTGTTATGTTCCTGTTGAGATGTGTCCATCAAGGTTGTCTAGCCACCTACCTCAAGATAGTTGGAGATAAAGGAAATGCTGGATGGTAAGAGGAATGATGCCATCTGGTCTGGCTGCGGTGGTCCAGTAGTTGTTTATAGATGGTATCACAGAGGATTACAATTTAGAAAATAATTAAGCTGCCTATAAAAGGGTGAATCATGCTATAGACATTCCTCTCATAAGAACTTAGACCATCTTTTCACCAGCACAGTCAAGCCTTTCTCATGTCTTGATTGGGACGGAGAAGAGATCCTTGTAAATATCCCCTGAAACATGGTGAATATTTTGATGATAAAATTCAGTGGCTGTTACCACAGACTTAAAAATAATTAAGTTTGCTTGTAAAAGTGGATTAAATAGTTTCCAAAGTCATAAGACTGGCCAAAGCCCACAGCAGCTTTCAGCAATGACACCTTCCCCCAAGCAGAGTCTGAACTGGCTCTAAATTAACACATGTATAAATGAGGAATCATTAGGCTGACTGCCCTTGTAATTAAAATAGTAGAGTATATGCAAATTGGCTTGCTCATGCTCAGGTTGTCTGAACAGAACTATTCAGTATATGACAGTTACAGAACAAGAAAGTCTGCATGCCAAGAGGCGAGAGACTGCATGAATCATCACTGCTCACAACACAACATGCAGGCCAGCACAGTCCTACTGCTCTGCTTTTTCTATGCCATGCTAATTGCTGAAGATCTCTAAAAAGTTCCTCATTTGTTAAAATGAAACCACTGAACTAAGTTAAGACAAGGTCTTTTTCACTGCCCATTACTGCAAGATCTCCTAAAGACTTCATTTAAATCAGGGGTGGTGGGAGGATCAGCAGCAGCTGCTATTTTGGAACTAGTGATTAATGATTGATTTCTTCCCACAGCCAACACTGTACTAAAAGTTTCTGCAGTATTGCTAATATACAAAAAAGAAAAGGTCACCAGTACACCACGTGGCAGATGCACATTATTTGGTTCGACCTCAAGAAAAGTTTGAAAGAATATTTTGCTGAATGGAATTATGTTTGAATATAGTAAAATGACTTAGTATGAAAAGGCTACATTTTCCCTATTGCTATTTATTCATCAAAACATAAATACAAAATGTATTTGATTTTTAATTAGTCCTGCATGAAAAAGTATGCTTGTGTGTGGAATACATTTATTAAGGTTAATAAACTATTAGTTTATAATTACTAAAGCATATGCACCAATATAAAAGCATGAACACCTTTAAATTGAATTTTTTTTTTTTACAATAAAATTCATAGGTTTCAAAATATCAATAACCAATAAAAGGTTTAACACATGAAGTCATTATTTCACTAAGGATCTCTTTGGAACCTGTAAATTCCCCTGGAAGCTCTCATTTTACAGCTTCCATTTTAAAAAGTTTATACACAAGCCTACACTTGTGAATCATTTTAGGGAAGCACCATTAGTGAGAAAATAAGAAATTATAATAAACAAACTTAAACTAGTATAGCTATTATGAGCAATCATCCAGGAGACATGTATCTGTTTAGAAACTTTTGAATGCTTCACATGAAAGAATAGCTACAAAACAAAAACATTCTAGCAAGCGTTTCCAAATAAACAAGCATCCTTTTTAGGGATTGGGAGCTTAGGTTTTTTGATTTGGGGGCTGGTTGTTTGTTGGGTTTTTTTTCATTGTTAATAATCTAGCCTTTGAAATAAGCCAAGGTAAAGGTCACTTACCTCTTACGTGGACTAGAAGGAAGCCAAAGCACAAAAGAAAAATACTTCTGAATTTCTCCATGCTCTTCTATACAGTGTCTTGATTGCACCAGTTGATTTTTTTCCAAGCAATGGTGGCAGATGTTGAAACTGCAGTGCCAAGATTTGAGAGAGACACTTGGAATCAGCAGTTCTGTCCCAAGAGGTTTCTCACCACCACACCCAAGCTCTGCAAGAGAGAGAGAAACCTTTTTGCATACAAAGCAAGTAACAAAAGCAAGCAACCCTGCTAGAGCCCAGCTGTGAGCAGCACACAAGTTTCCACCTGTGCACCAAGAAATTTATTTACCACCCCGGGAGGAAGCACAGAGAGCTGGGGAAGCAGTGGCAGCACCCAATCAGGAGGGTGCCCAAACACTCTGGATCCACCTCCTTCCCAAAGGGGAAAGCTAACCTGTTTGACATCCTCGCCTTCAAAGCAGGGTGTGGTGCTGTGGGAGCTCAAGTACCTTGTAAGAGGAGGTCGTCCTTCTCTGAAGCATGCTTGAAAGAATCACTGAGACATCCTCTGTCCTCAAAGCAGCACTTCCCTGCTTGTTTCTTGGCTCAGCAATAACAGCTGATAAAAGCAATCCTGTCAGCCTTAACCCCTTACTTGGGCCACCAAATTAAAGAAGTGGATTGAGGTTAGGAATCCACTTTGCAGCAATTTGGAATTGGCTGCGGAGGGATGATAAAAACCCTCTACTTTTATAAGTTTAAAATGTGATGTTGGACTACTGAACTGAAGCATGCTCCACTCCTCAGTGAATGCTTATCTTCAGAGGTAAACATTGCCTATCATAAATATTTCTATTGATCTAGTTTGTTTGTTTTTAAAAAGTATGAATATCCATGCATATCCTACCTGGCAAGAGATGTCAGATAGCGCAGACTGTGATGGTACAAAGCTTTGGAAAACGAAAAAAAATGCAGGCATCTATCTGTACATGGACATGCTTTTAAATTACTGATGTGATTTAAATCCAGTTTTGTCACAGCATCATAGCTATCTCATGCATGTCTCTAGCAAACACACATGCATACAGTCTTGTCCTTTGGACTGGACTGCAGCCAGCACCAACAGGGTGGCTGGTGTGCATCCTCCCTTGTGCTTGGGGGATAAGCTGCAGGAGGTTTGTCAGAGCTGTTTTGTCTAGGGCAGCAAAAACTCAGGATTCTGCTACCATGAGTGGCCAACCTGAGCACTCATGGTGTGGCTGGGTGATTCAGTCTGAGGTGGGGCACAGGCTGCCCCCAACTGCATTTCTGTTGGGTTACCCAGAACATACAGCTGGACTCGTCATTTTATGCTAACTACAGAAAACAGATGCAACAAGGTAAGATGGACTGATAGAACTCGGTGATACTGAATGCTCAAGAAGCTTGATGTTCAAGTAGGTCAACTCCCTCCCTCTCCCTGCCCAAATTTGAAACAGCAGATGGTTTATAAAGGTCTGGCTCATAGCTACTCATAGAAGCTCTAAAGTTCAATTTGGGTATCATCATTCTCCATATCAAGGCCAATTGCTCAGTCTCAGAACAGTTAAGGACATTTAAGCTGAAGAGGTGACTTTCTCAGCCAGTTAAAACAAGAACTATATCATGAAATGAGCAATCTCATAAACCCACTGGTTTTGTTTTATTGTTTTGAGGGTTTCTTCTGTTGTTTGTTTGTTGTTTGTTTTGTTTTGTTTTTTTCCAGAATGCCAGAAGCAGGCCCACATGTGCTGATCTCCATACAGGTGATGAATTTACCTGAAGCAAACAGGAACTTTGGCAAGGTTAGGTACTAGTCCCAGGCAGGTCTGAACAGCTTACACATGTTCAGTAGCTTTACTTCAAAACAGTTGTTCCTGCAAGTGAAGTCTTCTCAAAAGGCATTGTCTCACCTGTCTGCTGATGAAATTTCACTGTGATATTGAACATTCTCAGATGAAGTTTGAAGATGATGCACATCTTGTTCAGTTCTTCTGAAGCCAGCTATTGCCCTATCTAGCTAAATAACAATACGAAAGTGGGCAGCACAGGAAGGAGTGGATCTAGTGTAGGAGTCAGGATCCCTTGAATACTTACCCCCTCCTGTTCTTGGGAGCATTACAGGAACTTCTTAATCTCCATGCTGTCAAAAACATGCAACAGCTTGTCCAAGATAGCAAGTAAAAAATACTGTATATTAGAAAGAAATATATGAGCTAATACCCGACCATAAATCATGGTTTTAGCACTTAAAAGATCATTGACCCATCCTTTTCTGTGTAAAGGAAAACAAAGTTCTCTCTGCTATTCGCCTGACAAGTTGGATGAATTGCCTATATTTTTAACTCGTCTTTTAAGGAAATCCCCAATATTTTAGAAATGCAAATGGAGGTAGGAAAGGAGCCAGTGTGTCTGTCTATTCTCTACACCACATACTTTTATCCCATCAAGTTTCTTTTGGATGAGACAAGCTAAAAGGGAAAAAGAGTTCAGTCACAACTCATCACCGGGGGCAGCCCCATCTTCCTGTGGGCAGAGGTCACAGACTTTGCTCTCTTTGGCATGGGTAACCTGCTCTGTGTGTCTGCTGGAGATGAAAGAACTGAATTATACACTAGAACTACTTGGGAATGCCACTAATATCCTACTCATCTTTTTTTTTTTTTTTTTTTTTTTTTTCCCATAAAAACAGAAGTACTTTAATTAAAATATTGAAGCATCCAGTAATACAGGCCATTAATTTAAATGTTAACCAAACACACAACTGAACTGGTGATACAATTTCTTTACAACAGAAGACTACAATTACTACACACTAGCTAAAGCTTCAATGATTTTTCACAAGGAAATGGAGGAACATGTATTTCATTCTTATGGTTATTAAAGTACTCCAAATGCAGAGATTTGGGAAAACTGTGGGTTTGCTCCTTTTTTTTTCTATTCCTAATAATTTATTTGCTTCCTTTTAAATGTGTCTTTATATCTGAGTAACAGGAAAGAACAAAAAGGAAGTAATATTTTCAACTCCTGAAAAGGTTAGGGCTTGCTTCATAATCTTCTCAAGTGAAAAACACACACAGAACAGATGAGATGTGTTTGAGATAGCGGCCTAAAGTAATGTGAAAAAAAAAAAAAAAAGGCAACAGAGAAAAGCAGCATTGAAAGTGTAATTCAGCCCAATATCCTGAAGACTTAGTTCACTAAAATGTTTTTCTTAGCATTCAAAATTTGGCACAGATACTGAAATACGCACAAATAAGAGCTACAGCAAAAAGCTGCCAAATGTTATGCTTAAGATTTGCTTGCTTTCATTTGCACAATCCAACGAATTCATTTGGATAACTTTGAATAAGTATTTGAAATGAACATCACACTTGAAAACCCTCAAAACATTTTTCAAGCAATCTTTTCCACCAACAGAATGAATCAACTGCCACTGCAGCTACCTCGTAGAAGCTAAAGTGACATATTATTCCACAACAAGATCCTGCTTTGATTATTTTTCCTCCTATTGCTGATGGTAACTCCTCCTCATCCTCAAAGGAAGTAGAACTGGAATAAGAAATGGATGTGAAGAGGGTGTGCCACAGGAACAGGACAGGATATTATTGCCATCCATTTTAACTGATAGTTAAGGTACCTCACAGAGACCAACTTGGAGTTTGGACCTAGAAAGGACAGTATTTTTTCATTCCACTGCACAGTCTGATTGAAACGTACAGAAACTATGCAAATTCCCAGAACTGAAGGTCAATGGCAGCTCATAAGGCCATGATGGGCAGCAGCTGATCTGTGGGACGTGACTGCAGAACCACCTCAGTAGAGTGGTGAATAATGGTTAACTGATAATGATTCCTGTCCCAGTGAGTGGGAGAAATAATGAATTAGAATATTTAGCTCTGTAATGTGATGGCAGTTGAGTGAGAAAGAAACAAGATCAAAGTCTCTGTGGGTAGTGAGCAAGCAATTAATACCCCAATAACTGCAAGTGAAGTGCTATGTTTTATCCACAGGTTAAGTAACAGAAATCCATAAACTGGCACCTTCTCACAAGAGAACAGAATGAAATCTCAGCTTCTGTTTAACCTTTTATATCCAGGTGGCAGCAGGCAGTCTTTCTTCCTTCTTCCACAATTCCAGACTGCGGAACCATAACTGGACACATCAGTAAGTTGGAAAAATCAGTAAATTTGATATTGTTTAGGCACTTGGCAACCTGTTTTGCCTTCTCATTTAGTTATGGTCCTCTCACACCAGAAAGTGAGACAACACATGGGCCCTGCAAAAGTGTCTACTGCTAAAGGATCAGATGATAACTGGATGAGGAAAATTGAACACCATTAAGTTTGCCCGTAGTAAGATGTGTAAGTGCATATTTTCAGTAGATTCTAGGTTACCAAACCTCTTTTCTTCAAAAGCCATGCCTGCCTTTCACACAGACAGATGTCTTCTCTACACTTCACACGGGTAAGCATCTCCTGTAAGCAGCTCAAAGCTTTGTTGCTTCTGGCCAACTTCATTCCAGAATGATTAAAGTATCTGTACAAAATAAACCTCGGCTGCTGATGCAGCAGGAAGACGAACTATTTAAAGGATCCTTCCTTAGGTGAGTGAGCACCAAGTTTTTTATTTTCAAAACTACTGAGAAGAACAACACATAGACCTTTTTTAAAATTTATTTTTAGAAAAATCACAATGTTGATAGGTCTTAATAAGTAATTTTTAGGCTCACAAAAGCTGAAAAAGGATTCAAGGGTCTTGGTTAGTTAAAAGCTAGTTTGAGCTCCTGCCATTTTATCCCTAACAAACACTGACTTATTTTTATTTATTCTACTTTTGGCATAGATGTGTCTATTTATTGATGTAGGCAAGCAGTACATTTCTTGATATTTACATACATCAAATGCTTATGTAGGAATCACTTTTGCACTCTCAAACACACTTAAAGGCTTTAGCACTTTTATACTAAAAGCAGACATTGGGCAAAAAGAGACAAATTAATTTCATAAGAAAATACTAAAATTTGTGTAAAGCTTTGTTGCAAGCTAAGAAACATGTACAAGAAATTCTTAAATGAATTATCCTTGACATACATTCATATTTGAATGTACAGATATATATACAGGTTTAATATCCAAATTCATTAATTTCTAAGTTCTAAGATGTTCCATGAAATGTCATCTTCCTGTAGAACTTTGTCAGATGGCTGAAGCTCATTAATAAGACACATATGGTAAAATTGCATGAAAATTTAAAGCAATTAGAATGAAAGCCAACAAAACTGGTCAGACCATTTCTTCCTGACAGAACTTGTTATTATTCCAGGTTTAGTCCTTTAGCTGTAATGAGTTGTAGTTTTCCATGTTTCCACAGACCCTTGAAACATTCCTGTTGCTTTCAAGAGCCACAGCCCGGGTCACAAGTGCTTTCAGAGGAGGATGCAACCATAGGTGACCATCCCAGGGGAATCCTTCACGAGTCCAAAAGCACTTCTCACATGTTTGCTATTTCTGCTGTTCAGTGGATGCCTGTGGAGTGAAGCTGGCTTGTTCTGGTCAGTCTTGCAGTAGTTTGGAACTGTGGTACTGCTTCTGTCCCTTACACATGTATGATAAGTCTTCTGAATTCAACACTATTTCTCTTAAGCTTTTGGCTACAAAAGCCTGAAGATGTTAATCCCCACTCCCAAGTACTTTATCCACAACTGTTTTAAAAAATGCCAAATATCAATGCCACCAGAAATTCGAAGTCCAATTATGTTTCTGATCTGCAAAACAGGCTTTTCCACAACTGACCAGCTCAGTAAGCAGGAAGAGCCAGAAAGGATGAAGGCTCGGTGTGCATTAACTTTAGGTTTTCTCAATCTGTACCAGACAGATGCAATGAAAAAAAATCTAAAAACAAACCAGAATTTTTGCCTCCTGAATGCTCAAGCACAAGCATCTCTTCCCTGTCAGCTGGCCCAGGCAGCTACACAGATTGGATCAGCAGCACCCACACCCAGATCCACCATCCATACACAGTGAGCTGTTTGCTTTCAGTTGCCCACAACACACACCAAGTTGGTGTTTGGTCCACTCACTGAGTACCAGGTTACTTAAAAAAAGGTTTGTATTGCCTGAGAGCAATAACATAACAAAATCCATAATTGCATATTGGTTTTGGAGAGGTAAGGAAAAGTTAAACACACTGAATGCACTTGAGACACACCCATTTGTCAGAGGAGTCAAAGAAAAAATGTAAAGGCACAACATACTTCTACACTCCTGTCATTAAGGCCATGTATTGGTGTGCACCAATGCTTCACAGGGCTAACCATACAGAAATACTCAGGTCTAAGTCACAGTCCCAGAGGTGTTTCAAACAAGAGCTGTTTTCTCATGAAACTTTGGGCTCTGCTATTTATATTACGCTTTTTTCGTTTCTTTCTTTTTGTTGTTGTTTTTTTAATGGCAGAATGCAGGTTGTTTATCCAGTTCAAAGATCTGTTCTTCACCACTCTTTCTTTAATTTAATTCTCCAGAAGTGTGCGCTGAACTGAAAAGCGAAAAACAATTCAAGATTAGTGCACTGAGTTAGCACACAATATAAGTTATACATTACTATGGAACAGTTTGTGCAGTCAACAACTTTAAGCAGATTTTGACACTGATAAATTCAGGTAAGCAGAGGCTTGATTCTGTGAAGCCAATAGACTGCATAGCAAGGGATGTGACATCCCAGATTGCTCACTCAAATAACCACATCCTACTACGTCAGGGAAGCTACCCACACTTGCAGTGCAACCCAGCACTCAGCTCAGGACTGCAGTTCTTGCACATGCAAACAGGCTGCTCAAACAAAAAGTAAGCTACTGAAAGTAAGTTCCTAGGTTCAGGAAATCAAAGATAGGTTTACATAAAATTTTAAAAACACAGACCCATTCTGCTATGCCATTTGACCTGGCTTAATGAGAGAGTGCTTCTAACTGGAAGCCATGTAGGTGCATCTACTACCAGAAGCAGACCTAACATCTGACTCTGAACTCAGATCAGGAGCAGCACCATGATGACACATGATCATGCTTGTCTGCAAAATATAACAGAGGTAAGGAATTTGGGTCATAATACAAGATCAGTATGTAGGTAGAAGTAAACATATTTGATAACATCCCAAGTGTGACTTTACTGGTTAAAATAAGGTATGCACCATCTGATACATTTCACTTTTGAGTTCTGGTCAATCTTGGCCAGAATTTTAGCATAACCCAACTACAGCCCATATTTTAACTGCCTTTGGTAGAGGACTTTGAATGAGACCACTTGCTTCCCTAATGCACAGCTGAATTGAGGATAGCTGAGTCTCTTCAGTCCTTACAGAAAGTCACAAGAAAATGTTTTGTACTTGAGAGTTTCACATATTTAACAGCTTAAAGTGTTTATGAAGAAGATAATGAATCAGATTGAAGTTTATAACAAACTGATGTAATACCTGAGAGAAATAAGGATTTTTTTTTTAAATTATGAAAACCCCCAGAAATAGTTCTGCGGGTTTAAGATTAAACTCACAGAAGAATATACTGCACATATATACCACTTTGAGATTTCAATACTCAGTACTTCAAAACCAATGAACTTCAGCACGAGGTTATAGTGCTTCTTTCTTTGTTGACCTGTCACAAGGGCTAGAATGTCAGGTTTTCACCTATACCGTTTCCTCAAGTTCTATCCATGGATTCCTGGAGCTTATCACCTACTCCATCAGCCATATCCCCTACACAACCATACATGGAAGGAGGAAGTTCTCAGTGTTTGTTGCTTTAAAAGAGATCCTTCCACAGCTCTCACCTTAGTAGAAAGATTAATTACGTGATGGTTCTTCCATACAAGAATCATTCTCTGTTCACAACAGAGAATGTTTTAATTACAACATCCTAGTGAGTTCAGTCCTCTTTGCCTCCAGTGTAGTTTCACCTTTGTCCAAATATCATATGTTTTTTAATATACATTCTTGCAGTGTTCTGTATCAGTTTATTATTAGGAAACATTTCAGATTCTAATCAGAAATAATATACACTAATAAACTTCCAACTGCAGTTATTCATCACACTGACAGAGCAGGCTTGTGTTTTCACAAGCGCCTCTAAAGATACTTTTGCAGAAAAAAGCCAATTTTTCCCCTTCTCTAAGCTCCTACATTTCAACACATTCTCAAGGCAATAAACCAATCTGTTAAGTAAAAAAATTAGAGAAAAGTGGCCATATTGTCAGAACTGAGTGCTTGATTCAGTTCTACGTTTGTCGTCTTGGTAAAATCATAGAATCACAGAATCATTTATGTTGGAAAAGACCTTGTAGATCACCCATTTTAATTCTTATCTTAGGACTGCCAAGTCCACCACTAAACCATGTCCCTGTGTGTCACATCTATACATCTTTTAAATACTTCCACGGATGACAACTTCTCTGCTTTCCTGAGGAGCTTCTGAGCAGCCTGTTCCAATGCTTGACAACCCTCTTTTATTGAAGAAATTTCATGAAGAATTTTTTCCAAATAGCCAATCTAAACCTCCTCTGGCAAAGTTTGCAGCCATTTCCTCTTGTCCTATTTCTTGTTACCTAGGAGAAGTGACTGACACACACCTGGCTACAACCTCCTTTCAGCTGGCTGTAGAAAGTGAAAAGATGACCCCTGAGCCTTCTTTTCTCCAGGCTAAACATCTCCAACTCCCCCAGTCACTCCCCATAACACACGTGCTCCAGACCCTTCCCCAGCTCCATTGCCCTTCTCTGACATGCTGCAGCACCTCAGTGTCTTTCTTGAAGTGAGGGGCCCAGAACTGGACACAGCACTCGAGGTGTGGCCTCACCAGAGCCAAGTACAAGGAGATAATCACAGCCTTGGTCCTGGTGGCCACACTATTGCTAACAAAGGCCAGGATGACACTGGCCTTCTTGACTACCTAGGCACACTGTTAACTCATATTCTGCCAAAACTGTTTTGTTTTTCAACAAAACAGCACAATTCATTTTCTCCAGTATGTTAGACGTCAATAAAGTGCATTTAATAGGGTGCCCAGCAAAGAGGTGATCTTCTGTCTAGATTCTTGTCTTACCAGGAGGCTCAGATTGTGCTCCCCTATGGCTGTCCATATTCACATTCTCTTCATCTGCTGGGAAAAAACCAGATATTTAGCATTCAAATTCTCTTACATTTGAGGTTCTTGGTAAACAGAGATAATTTGAGAGAAGAAACAGCAGTGAAGAAAATGGGCTACTGATAGTAGTTGAGATGCCTTGTTTTGTCTGCAAACTAATTTTAACATGCATGGTGGTAGAGATGTTATTCGGTTTCCAAAATTCCTGAATTACAAAACAGCGGTGCCTGGCTGAATGACTGGTCTATCCCTCCACTAAACAATCAGAAAGACTGAAACAGATAAAACCAAAGTTTCTGTCCCTCCTATCACCCAGAGTACTCCCAAACTTCTCTGATGCAAGTTATGTCTTATTTAGGTGGAAAGGAAGCAAGCAATAGATGACTGCAGAAGAATCATTTGGGGATGAACATTGGGGTAAGCTGTCATAAAACTAGTAAGTAGACAAGCATCTTGGGAAGACACAAAGGCAAAATTTACAAAATTAGAAACTACAAAGTATTCTTCAGCATGAAAAAGCCTCTAATCCCCAACCTCCACTTGATTCTCCTTAGAAAGTACTTTTTGCAGTCTCTCCTGCTTATTTTTTAGCAAGAAGTGCTTTTATTTTGAGAAATTAAAAGCTGTAAGTCCTCCTAGTTTTGAAACTCTAATTTCTGGACAAGAAATTCCTCAATCTTAGACGACTAGTAGGAACATACTAGGAACACAGGAACATGTTTCTCCTTGTGAACATAAATTCACTGTGTTATTACAACTACCTTATGCATAGGATTAATTTATAGTCCACATATAAATACAAAAATGCCTCTCTTTAGACAATAGGAAACAAAACTAATTTGGAATTCTTACCGCTTTGCTTGAAACAGAGTTTCTTCTTCTGGTAAGCAATGAAACTAGATACTGCTCCAATTGCAGTAGCAGCCACAGCACTTACAATTCCAGCTATTGCTCCTGAAGAACCTGAAAAAAACACAGACATTTGTATACATTTGACAGAATTGAAAGCCACGTTAAAGTATTGTCTCCAAGTTAGCCCTGTGAACACATCAAAAACCATTAAACTGAAATTACATGAAATTGTAATAATCAACTCTGTGCATAATGAAAAGTGAATCCTCTCATTTTATAACCACTGATTTCTTAGCAGTGCCCATTGTTAAGGAACTTAAGCATGGCTGTTTCAAGTTTCACTAATTAAAAAAGCAACCCTTTCACAGCCATATGTACTTTGTATGCACAATCACTGAACCAGCATCTCTGAGACCTTAACACTTAGGAATCATTTGTAAGATTTCTATCTTCCTTATGTTAAAGGAGTATGGAAGCAGAGCTTAAAAATAAGAACTCCAGATTCACAAAAGCTTTTTAATTATAACCCAGTCTCAGTAGTGACCATTCTAGCAGAAGATTAGCAATCAGAAACCCCAAGGAAACAAGCTCCATACATCCAAACACCATCATACAGACAAATTCATGCATTTACCTTCCTCTTCTTGGCCACCTTTTGGAGTTGGGCCCTTTTGTTCTGTAAAAAATGAATGGAGAGTTTACATTTTATATACCTAAAGAACGCTCATAACTGAAAAATATTTCATCGATTAATTATGCAAAATTACAAACCATCTATTACATCCATACAGTGCTAAACTGGCACTGAAACTTTGCTTTCAAGGCATGGCTCAGAGCAGTGCCAGCTCAGGCCTTGAGTGCTCGGCCCTTCTACAAAATGAACACAACAACATTTGTGAAGTCTGGTTTAATAAGCCTGTGCACCACCACCAAGAACTCTTATCATTTCAGAGTAACATTCAGCTGTATTTCCATGGAACCAACCATCTTTTCCTAAAATCCCAACCCAATCTACTAAATGCCTTTGCAATTCTCTTCAAAAGCAAGTCAGAAATTCTATCAACGCTAGCTCTTATTTGTCACTGTGCAACTCGTACCACTGAGGCAGGAACCTGTGCAGATAAAACCACACAGATGTTTCTTGCCCCTTCCAATTTTCAAGTACTGCCCCAAAGGAACCTTGGAAGGGGAAAGCTACCCAAAAAAGTGGCATCAGTAATCCCTACCCAGGACAACTCTCCAGAGAAGTCAGTAACCATTAGCACATCCCAAACCCCATCAAGATCCTTAAACTAACTCTAAACTGGAAATAGTGAAAGTGCAGTAACTCACCGATGAGACATAGTAAATTACCAAAAAATGTTTGGCAAGCTCTGAAATGGTTTTATACTACTCAGAATATAGAATGCTATGGTGGTGAAGGGACCCTAGTGATCACTAAGCTTCAAACCCTGTGCCACAGGCAGGGACACCTTTCACTAAACCAGGTTGCTCAGAGCTCTATCTAACCTGGTCTTGAACACTTCTCACCTCCTCACCTCTCACCTGTCTCACCACCACCACAGTAAAGAAGTGAAGACTAAGGATCACTTGGAAGTGCAAAGATCAGCTCATCCTGTGAGACAAAGGAAATCTTTGAGAACACAAGATGGACCCTCTTCTGGCCCACTTCTAGACTTCCTAACTACAAGAACGAAAAGAAATTGAAAGTATGTCATAGAAGATCAAAGACAGCACTTGGATGACCGTAAAAACTATATTAATGGTGAATTTTGATGTAAGTACTGCACTCACATTTCAGTTTTAGAAGCCACCTTTCTTAGTGTAACAGTAAAAATCACTGAAAATTTTTACTCTAGACCAGTTTCACCCCTTAAATATTTGAGAGGGGTTTTTTTTTTTTTGGCAGAGACAGAACACATTACTTTTGAACTCAAAAGTATGCTCTTAAGTTTCAGATACCAGAACCAAATGCATTACAAATTAGAGCACGTCTAACCAAGCTTGTGAGCAAGCTTTAATCAAAATCTCAGGTAGCCATAGAAACAACATGAAGCACAACCTCCTATCTTACCATTGCTGTCACTGCCATCACTTCCTCCTCTTGGGAAATTGCCATCGAATAGATCTGAATCATCAAATGTGTCTAGAAAATAATGCAAATAACATTACCATGTTTCAAGTTCAGTGAATAAGGACACACCAAGGCACATAAAATTGGAAATTTTAGGGAAATTTTCTCAAGACCATTCATCTGAATTTGTGGTGATTTTAGGCTCAGCACCAGAGTCACAACATCTAACCTTTTAAAAGCCCTCACAATGTCAAGTCCCTTCAGCTCAGCACTACACAGTTTGACAGCAGCACTCCTTTCTCTGGACTGCCTGAACAACTGAGAGAAGTCAGTGTCCAAGAGCAGGTAGTACTGCACTAATCAGGTTAAGCAAGCAAGGAGCCCTATAAGCTGCTTAGCTCTAATAGCCCAAATCTCACTGTCCTGCATAAGCAAAGAAAGAACATGGACAGAAAAGGACCATTTACTTTCAAGGCTGCAACTGTGAATGATTCTTCAGAATTGGGTCTCTAAGTCACAAACAGTCCTAATGTAATTCCCTTCTTTGATTTATTGCAGGACACTGAAGAAGTCCCTCTCCATTTCCACTGAACCCTACCTCATGGAGCCTTCCTGTCTCCCTCCTGGCACTTTCTCCTCCTTCCCTCTGCTGCCAAATGGATATTTAGTTTACACAAAGCAAATGTGTTTCAGGCAAAAAAACTAAAAGTATTGCATCAGAGGATGTTTTAGTTGGGTGCCAAAAGCACTGTACTGAGGCATGCAAGACTCAAATTCAAGTATCTGCTGCAAATCAGACAGGTGAAAGAACAAGATCTGAGGCTTGCATTCCAGGGCTCTTTACCACCATGTTTACAAATAATGGCACCATCACACCTGCATCCATCTGAATCTGTTTTGTTCTTGGTTAGGCAAAGACAGAGAAGACCTCTAAAGCAGATCAGACAGGAAAGGACGTGTATTTTAAACCTATCTTTCAACACAAATATTTGTATTTCTTAATAGGGCCTTTAAATTAAAAAAAAGCAACCCTTTAACTTGGAGCTTTACCTTTAATTTACATCCTTTAAGAATAAAGATCACAGGCAGTTGCTACTTACTTTTGAGCATGACCAGAAGGGATTCAGTTTGTAAAGAAAAAGAACTCACCACTATGTGGGTGCTTCACCACAGGCAGACAGGAACAGCATTGCCTCAAGCATACACACACACTGTCTCATCCTGCCTCTTCCCCATATCATCCTCTCTTTAAGTGAAAGTGACTCAACAGGTTTGTTATGGAATTTCAAGACTGGTGCAAAGCTTATTTGCAAGACAACTTTTTTCTCAATCTTCAGAGTTTGATGTATGCCACACCCGATATATATAGCAGGCAATTAACAAGGATCAATTATTAGAAATGTAACTGAGACAGCAAAGCCAGGAGTTTGTGCTAGAAGCCTTACCAGAGCCTTTAGGTTGGTCTTGCTTGGGGTTATCTAATCACAGAAGAGAGATTTAGGGAAAAAAAAAAAAAA
>VZSR01003803.1:49653961-49706186 GCA_013398615.1 Brachypodius melanocephalos
AGGTGGCTTGGGATCATCTGTAGACAAATAAGAGTGAGAATAAATTGAGTAAAATTACTAGTGTGAAGAAACCAAAAGCAGAGCGTGTAGTGACCTTGAAAGATGATCTGACCTAAAATATTGTATCAAAACATCCCCATGTAATTTTCCTTTAATTAGCTAATGCTGTATTTCTTTGGTTATTTTAGCTAAACACTCTGTTTAATGCCACTAAGAGTTTTTCTGCTACATTAACCAGCATGTCAGATCCTTGCTAGGATGGAACATACATGGAAAAACTCATTAAGTCTTATGCAGCATTTTAGTTTGCACATCTGATTTCAAAGGCTGAGCTTCTTTAATTTTTGGCTGCTTTCTCTTTTAAAATTACCAGGTTATAACCAAATATAAAGCTTGGTACCTCACTTGAAAAACAAAGTAGACAGAATAGAACTAGATATACAGTCCCTACAATGACACTTCATTTGGATTGCCACAAAACAGGAAAATAAGAGATCTTAGAAATTATCTCTGTACAGTTTTGTCACAGCCTTCACACTGGAAAGACTACTTTCCTTCAAATTATTTATAACAGTTTAATGTTTCCTTGTGCTACTAAAAATACTTGCTGGAATTGGAGAGATCACTTAGGAATTAACATCTACTTCCATAAACAATAGTTAATGGAGTTAGTGCCATCTAGTGAGAAAACAGCAATGAAACAAGTAGAAGCTGACTAAGAAATTATTGAAATTCCTACAGTTTTGGTGATCCAGAACCTTAAGATTAACAAACACAACTAGACTGCAATTATTTTTATTGACAGTCTGCTACCTTAATCAACTCAGTGCCATATTATACTTAGGTCATAAAGGATGGATAGACATTGCAACAAGTATGTCTGAGCAGCGTCCAGGAAAACATGATACTTACCAGGATCAAGAGCATGGATCAGGTCAAAATCATCTACAAAGAAAGAAGGGAAGTTTTAAATGTAATGCAAAAACTGAAGTAGTCTTAGACTATTTTTTAAACAAAATGGACCTCCCAATGTTTTCTCCACAAATGAAAGACATGCTCACTCATCAGTGACTCACAGAAAAGGGCCACAAAGTTACCAGGCATTACTTGCCAAATGACTTGCTGCTTTTGGAGATGATGGGACCTGTCAAGGGCCAGCTCAGGGTGAGCAAGCTCCAAACACGGAAACTGAAAGCCAATGGAAGGGATTCTCACAGAGCCTTTAAGCTTGTGAAATCACAAAATACATTTCTGAGAGCAGATTCCAAAATGTAGAAACACTTTTGATGTCAGGGAACTGCTTTCTTTTATAGAAATATCACAACCCCATGTGCCACTAAATTGAAAAAATAAGGATCTCAAATTCATAAGTACACTACATTTGATTTTACAGTAAAAGGCATTACGAGCCAATTAGATCTCACCTGGATTTGATAATGGTGTCTTCTTAGTTACAAGAGGCTTCTTTGTACTTTCTGTCAGGTATGATTAGGGAAAAAAAATAATTAAATACTATTTAACACACTGTTCAGAAGATATATGAATGACAAAGGACAAACATAAGCACATGGCTATACAACAAAACGCACAAGATCAAATCTATACAGCAAGACAACTTTGCCTCAAAGAGAAATCTTTAAGTCTTCAAAAATTTGTGCTCTATGTGGGTCAGCATCTTGACAAACACATGGCTGAATTGTTCCACTGAGGTTTAAACAAACCATATGTGGCAAAGTTGTCATACCTAGTCATGCAATAATACTTAGAAAGAAGTCAAAAGAGCAGCCACAGTTTTCCTGCCTACCTTCAGGAAGTGCATCATCTAAGGAGAAGTCATCTTGGCCTATAGAAGATAAAAGAAACAGTAAGGATACCGCTTTTTCTTACTAAAACCCAACATTTAATAAAGTCATAAACACGTCTGTGATCGATCTTGAGGTATGTTTTCTGCTTCCTGAGTCAATCTAGAGAAATATTTTGATTCAGGGTTGGACACAGACATTCTTCTCTGTTTCTCCAGGTCACTATCCATATGTCTTTTCAGAAAAAAAAAAAAAAAGGAACCACACTAAAATTGGCTCTATAGAAATGACCTGAAGGTTTGGAACATACATTCCTGCAGCCAATAACACACTTTATTCCTGCCACTGTGTTGCATGCTTTCTTAGTGCCATCCACAGGATATTCTTTCCCAGCCTTCTTTCCACTGAACCACCAAATAAGCTGGGGGTCA
Source organism: Brachypodius melanocephalos (assembly GCA_013398615.1). NCBI lineage: Eukaryota > Metazoa > Chordata > Aves > Passeriformes > Pycnonotidae > Brachypodius > Brachypodius melanocephalos. The sequence continues at coordinate 49,656,195 of VZSR01003803.1, forward strand.
GTTCCAATTCATGAGAATATAAAAGATTCAAGTCTGAAGCAGAGCCTGGGAGCACAAGGGCCATTTTGAAAGTTATGTAATGGAAGTTCATATCTTGGCATTAAAAATTAATTTTCACGGATTTATAAGACTTACCTTCCTTCTAACTAGGGTTAGCAGTTAAGATATTAGCACACATGATTTTTTCAACTTCCTAAAACACAGCTAAATGCAGCTGGCACCACTATGGGGTCTCCACTCCAGGGAGATTAGATTCTCTTTTGGGTCCTTAGGAAAAGCACACTGTCTCTTGCTGTATTAATTCATTTGCTAGAGCTGCTGCTGCTTACCCAGCCAACTGCAAACCCACCAACTCAAGACATACATGACACAAACTGGTTTCACAGCGGTGTGATCTCAGCAGCAGAGGCTTGCAAGGGAAGTGGATAGCTAAAACAACTGCTTGGGTGTTTCTAATTTTTCATCATCCCTACTTTCATTGAAGCATGAAATAAGAAAATAGCCTGAAAACAGGTATCAGCTATTCAAGAAAAAGACATCCAAATATACTGCTTCACCCCCAGAGAAGCTGGAAGACTTTTTCTCCCTACCAAGTATCAAGCCAGCCAGAGCAAAAGTTCTTTCCAGACAGAAACTACCTTAATTCAGAAGATACCTGCACAAAGCATTTATGTATCTGGCTTTTCCTCTAAGAATGTAACAACCAAAGAGGCATGAGAACCAGCTACTGCAAAGCTTGAAGAGAGGAATAAAAACAAACATCAAATCAAACCACAAGCAGAATGCACCTTTCACTTATGTGACAGACCAAGTTAAGAAAAGTCATGAGTCTACCACCAGGAATGATGGATGCTAATATATGTGATGACATCTTTACCCATAACTGATGTCAAAATTGAAATCCCTTTTCCTTCTCAGATAACTGCACTAATAATGCCCTTTTTTTTCCATAAAAGAAAGGAGAGGGGAGTAAGTTTGTTGTTTTGGTGAGGTTTTTTGTTTGGTTTTTTTTGTTTGTTTTTTGGTTTTGTTTTTTGGGTGGGTTTTTTTTTGCAATAGGGAAGCAACTAGAATGGAATAAAAAAAAGTGTGGACTCTGGCCAACTGAACTGCTACAGAAAAAACTGAAATCTGAAGTCTAAGAAATGATTCCCATATTTTAACATTTGAACTGAAAACCACCTTTCTCACAGCCAAGTAAGGAGACAGGCCTGCCTGGTCTGTGACAAACTCTTTCATGGAAACAGAGGCGACTGATGGCTTTACTGTGGTGCACAAGCAAAGCACATTTAAAATCTCCTCGATAAAAGAAGTAGGTACAGATCTTGAATAGAAAGCAAGAACATATTTTACTTGGTGTTCCTTTTTTCAGGTGGAGACCACAAGCTCTGTTAGATCATGAGAAACTACTTCACAGAATGCAAAACATTTGCAAGTCATTTATCTGAAGTCTACATCAACTTGCAATACAATTTTATAAACCTTTGTAAAATTAGCAGGTGCTAAGACACAAATGCCAGTCGCTTCTGAAGTTACTCCTTTGAAGAAACCTCCATATAGACAGGCAAAAAAAGGTCAGAGCACTCGCTAAAAAATTTTAACAGGCATTTGCATAGTTGTTCCTCAAACCTGAATTCTGGTTTGCTTGTGTTCTCATGTACATACACCTCTCAGACTACAGTTCTCTGGGAAGTGTACCTAAGACAGGATCTGATCAGAATCTGGTAGTCTAATCCCAAGAGGGCAGGCAGAGGTATCTCTTGAAGATGCACGCTCCCCAAAACACTACCAGAGCAGCATCCAGAGGAGGGACCATCACAAACTGTTAACACTATCTGTCTCAAACCCAACGGTGTATCACTGACACAATGAACATTACACTGGTTTGTGATATTTCAAGAGCCCTGTTTCATTTTGGGTAGACGGAAAAAAAAAGCACATACACTCAAATTTATGCTTTGGTGCAGCTGCAATTTTACCTGGAGCAGGAAAGAGGTTATATGAAGAGTTTCCCATTGCCAGCATGAAACTTAGTCCAGGAATTCAGAATGAATTCAGAATGAACTGCTTCAAGCTGCAGCAGTTTCCCTCAAGAGGAGGAAACCTTTGTAAAAGGGTGTGTTTTCAGTGATATTGCTATTTTAAGGGATTTTGCACATGAGCTTCACAAAAAAATAATCTAGGATGAGATTGCTGACTGCCAAGCTCACGTAAAAAATGCTTTGACAGAGGAATAAACAAATTTGAGAGTCAATAAAAGAAAAAAAATTGTCTGGAATTATTATTTTGAAACCAAAATTCTGCTTTCCAAGCATGCAGCAAGATATCAGGCTCATCATATACATTACATTTTTTGAGATAAAGTAGAAAAAAATGTCAAAATTTAGCTTATAGTACTCATTACAATAATCTGCACTCTAAGGTGCTGGAAGCTGGCTTCCTCAGCAAAGAAAGATGTTTCTCTTCTGGTCATGATAAACCTTCCTATGTCTTTAAAGCAGCTGCTTTTATAAATGTACTCACTTCGGTTTTGGAATGGGTGAGTCCAACTAAAGCAGAATTTCAGTGACTTAGTCTAAAAGGAAAACAGCTCAGTATGATTCAGCTGGTTCCAGGAAAAAAGTAATTAGGAAAAAAGAGATAAAGCTAAAGAACTAGAACAAAGGTATTATCAGGGTTCAAGAAGGAAAAGTCAGCAAGAATATGCTGCACTCCCTACAGATTTAAAGAACACCCAGAGCAACTAAGCTTATGAGCATTTTCTTAGTCTAAACAAAGATATTTGCAAATAAAACAGATATCGTATTGCATATAAAGAACAATACAGCAGGTATTTCTAGCTCCTAGGGGCATGAGCAGATTCAAGAATACTTCAGAAGTGTCTACACTCTTTTCCTTTCCTGTCTGTAGCTCAAATACCTGGATCTCAAGAGGTATTCAACAGGTCATCTCTAGTAACCAGTATTTTTTTGTTAGCTGAGGTAAAAACTGTAGCTAAAACAAAAAGAGCAAACATAGGCTTTGAATAGCTGAAGAACTAGAGATTCAAGAGATCAAAGTAAGCAAATAAGAATGCAAAGACCTTTGCAAAGACCTGTCACTGCTCTCAGATACCCCCTGCTACAGTATTAGATTGGTCATATTCGCATTCCACTGCAGAAGGCAACAGGAATGTCGGAAAGTTCCTCCATTAGTCACGAAGAAAGGAGACTTGTGATGAATCACCACAAAAGCAGCTTTCTGACTTGAGCAATAGGCTGCTTCAATTTTTTTCTTCCTAAAAATGCCAGGGCTATTCTGCTTCCTTCCTTCATTCTCTCCCTAGGGTGTTGCACACCACAGGGTACCCACAGAGCCTGCATGTTGCAACAGGTCTTCACTCGCAGGCCTATGAAGCAGGTGACACTGACCATCTTGTCCCCATTCCACAGCCGGACATTGTCTGCTACTCCATCAGTGCCTGACTTACAGTCACAGAATATCTGCAGTTAGAATGGACCCATAAGGATCACCAAGTCCAACACCCTGCTCCTCACAGGACTAACTATAAATAAACCATATGAATAAGAGCCTCATTCAGACATTCCTTGAACTGTCAAGCTTGGTTCCATGCCAAACTCCTTCCTGTTCTTTCCAGTGACCAACCACCCTCACAGGTAAGAACTCTCTCCTAATGCCCAGTTTGAACTTCTCCTGAAGCATCTGCATTCCATTTCCTTGTGTCCTCTTGGAGGTAATCAGAGAGAGAGGAGAACAGCACATGCCCCCCTCCTTGAAGAAACTGTAGGCTGTTATGTGGTCACTCCCCAGCCTTTTCCTCTCCAGGCTGAGCAAACAAAAAGTGACCCCAGACACTCCCAATAAGTTTTGCCCTTGAGGCCTTTCACCATCTTGGTCACTCTCCTCTGGACACACTCAAATAGTTTGATCTCTTTATTGCTTTGAGGCACCTAAAACTTCACACAAGGACACAGAATAGACTGGGACAATCACCTCTCTGGAGCAGCCACCACTGCTGTTCCTGATGCACCCCAGGGCACAAGTGGCCCCTTTTGGCTGCCAGACTGTTGACTCATGTTCAACTTGCCATCAACCCAACCCCCCAGGTCTCCTTCTGCAGGCTGCTTTCCAGCTTCTTGTTCTTCAGTCTGTACAGAGAACCAGGGTTATCCTGTCCCAGCCATGGAACCTGGCACTTGCTCTTGTTAAATTCCATATGGTCTGTAACTGCCCAGCTTGTGCCTTCTCTGCTTCTTAGTCCCTTATTTTTGTGACCTATGCAAAAGTCTTGAGTTCAAAGAGGCCTTTTATGTCTGTAGAGTCTGCACGAGGTCTGGCAGCTCTCTAACAGGACAAGGATATTGGTAGCCACAAAGGTAGCGCTCAGGCAACCAGGCAAAAAGCAGCTTCTCCAACTTCCAGAAAGAAAACTGGATAATTGGATTTTAGACTCCTGTGTCTTGTGCTCCTCCTCCTCAGGGGACTGAAAATACAAGGAGTAGAAATATTCAACACCTAACCATAACAGAACCTGTAGGAAACACAAAAAGGCCAACACATTGGAACTTGTTCAAGAAACACTTTGAACAGGAGAACATAGACACTACATCCCTTCCAATCGGTTTTTAAGCTTACCAGCACTTGATTTCAATCCAGGTTTTGCCCCACCAGCATTAGTTACCTAAAATAGAAGTCTTTTACTGCTCATCTCACATTCAGACAAATATTTTTGAATGTCCTATGCAGGCAAAACCAAGAGAGGTAGTTTAATTACAAAAAATCTGGAGAAGGGTAACTTGCTTCTCCTTATCTTACTATAAGGACTGTATCCCTAAAGGCTTTAAATGGAGAACTTGGAAAATTAAAAGTACACAGGTGGAAAGCTATTGGAAGTACTTAAAACTGTACTCTTTCCTCTCAGCCAATGCAGAGCTTAACAGGCAAGGTCTCTGTGTCAGGCAATGCTGATACTCCCACTGTTAAGCAACAGTTTATAATTAGCCCTGCCCAAAGTCTCATGAAATTAAATCCCATTGTTTTTTTCAAACCCTGTACCCACCTATCATTGCAGCTTTTCAAGTCTGGTTTCTCTGCAGAGCAAGAGAAAACAAAAAACTCTGCATAAAATTCTGTTTAGCAAATGAAGCCCTTTCCTACCTAAAATAAATAAGATAAACAGCTGTAAATCAGCCAAAAAAAAAAAAAAAAAAAAAGGCAAAGATAATTTTTTACATCTGGGGGAGTGTCTGCTTTCTGCACATCTGGAGAATTCACTAATGTAACCAAAGGGAATAAAGTCAGCTAGATCTCTGCTGTTACCCATAAAAAGATTTATTTCTTCTTCAAAGAGATGCATAAAGCAAGCCTAATAATGATCATATTTCTTTTTTGTACAGTGCTCATAAAGCTGCTTCCCTGAAAAATTACTTTATTTGCACCTATCCTGAAAACACAGTACATAAAAGTTAGGCAATTCCGTGGCCTAATCTTTTCCTGATCTGACTGCTAGTAAAGAGGTTTTAGACTTGTTTAATATTCGAATTACTGGTTTTTTCTGATCAAAAATGGAAATTCAATATTTTTAAAAAGCCTACAAGGCTGTAGTTTGACTCAAAATTATTTTTTAAAATAACTAGTAATGTGAAGGTTTTTTAACAAAACATGGTAAAATAAGGTACTTGGAAAAGAAAAAAACCTCCTATTTTGAAGCACAGTTTGGGGAATTTTGCTTGCTTAAATGTTTCCCATGGACCAGGCAACTTTTGTCACTTTAAGCTATAGAAAGTAGGAAAATACAATGGAGCTCTAAGAGCTCTTATGCACTATAAGCAGTTTTCCAGGGGAGGATCTGACATAGGAATAAGAGGACAGAATGAATAGCTCTACATCAGCAGAAAGCATAAAGAAGAACAGAGTCAGTTGCAAAGCTAGAACACTGACATGATGGCAACAGTCCCGTCAAATGCTGAGCTGACTATAAGAACGGGTAAAAGGGAACTGTGCAAAACTAAGAACTCCTGTGAGTCCCTTCAATCCAGTACCAAAAATAAAAGCAAATACATGACATATTAATCCCAACCCAACCAGGGATGAGCTGTCTACTGCAGTCTGGTTCATTTCTTACAGTTTGTAATTCTTCGTGTCCATTATGGACGTGACCACTTTCCCTCCAAACTGCAGCTGGGATGTCTGGTGATGGCACTCAGTGACAAAACAATATCAAACAGAAAAGCCACAGATCCCAGATCTTCTCCTTAAGATTAAAAGAACTTCCAGGACACTGTTCCTGACAGCAGCTTGGAAAGAGCTGAAGTATTATTGCATGCTGTTGGAGACTGAATGTTGTAATTTATGGCTTAAACATCTTCATGAAGCACCTCTGCCTGTTACAGCAAAACGGTATTACAAAAGCTGCAGAGAAGACCACCACACCTTGAACAGGCCTTTTGACTGTGATGGAGATAAGATAAAGTACATTCAAGTCTGGGGAGAGAAGAAATACATTCACAGAGGGATCAAGCTTATCATCTTCTGGGAGGAGGCCACAGCCCAGGGCTACCAGCTGACCCTCACACCAAAGGGTGAGGGGGAGAGAGGTTTAGGGTATGTGAGGTGATAAAATCTCTGGTCAGAGGCAGTGAACGCCTATCCTCCACTGTGCAAGGAGCCCAGCAGAGGGGCCGCTTCATCCAGGGAAAAGCATATCCACAGCAGAAGAGGCTGTCATGGCCCATCAAAGGCCCCCCAAGGGTCCCCAGACCCTGTACCAGAGCACTGCAGCGTGATGCAACAGATCCACGGTGTTGCAAGGGACAGTGTCAAACCTAGACCCCTTTGAGGCATGTGGGCACTCCCACCTGCCCCAAATATATATAAATCCATAGGATTGTATACTTTTCAGCTTGGTGTGGTGGTGGGGGACCCTCACCACCAAGAAGACCAGGTGGAGGGGAGCAACGAGACATCACTGGGACCCCTGGAAGGGTGATAGGCTTTGCCAAAGCCCTGTCACTCTCTCCCTGTCCATCCACACATCTACGTACCTACCTACCTTCCTCCCTTCCCTTCCTCTCCTTCCTTCCTCCTGCTCTCCCTCCTTCCTTTCTTCCTTTTTCATTATTAAATACATTTTTTTTGGCACCAATATCTAACCTCATTTAGATTTAATCGCATTTGCTGGGTATATTTCAGAGCCTTCTGGGTCCATTCCATTTTATTTGCAGAGGTTTACTTTCCTTTGGTCTTCTGTGTTAAACTGGTTTGTAACACATGCTTTGGGGAAAGTTGATTCCTGCAGAGAGCACTACCTCCACATGTTCAAAGTAAGTAAAACTCAGCTGACACAGTCCTGGGCAACCTGCAGTGTGGCCTGACCCTTCTGAAGCAGGAGGTGGGACTGAGAGGGCTCCAGAAATGTCCCCCATCTTCAGCAGCCTATGGTTCTGTGACATGGGCCAATTCTAGCCACTGGACTATACTCCTTGTGCTACAAATCCACAGAGCTATAGATAAGATAAGTCACTCAGTCCATCTGCAATCTTTTTTACAAAAGAGAACTGAAATGTATTGCTCTGTCTCCTGAAGTTTGTGAGCAGAAACCTAAGCTACACTAACAAGAGCTGTTAGAAGATTTGGGTGATGGAAGCACGGCACTTCCACCAAGAAATGACAAATTTTGGGGGCAGTGGGATGGGAAGTAGAAAGAGAGGAAGAGGGTTTTGCAAAATATAACAAAGGTACTAAATCCACATGGCAAATAATCAAAGGTCGTTAGATGTATTTATTTGATTCTTTGTTCATTTTTTGCTTACCTGTAATTTCAGTAGGACCTGACCACAGTTCAGGACTACAAGTGTCATATACTATGCCTATTGCTATTTCATCTATGTACTTGCCCTTACCAAACCTAAATGCATTTAGTATATGTATGGGCATAAAGTTTGTAAGTATTTAAATTATTACAAAGTTATCTTTTGTGTCAATTCATGGACTAAAGCAACATGCAACTGGTAGACAGAAGCATGGGCTTGTCTGCAATCTGTGTGCAGCGTTGCCTTGACAAAGGCCACAGATGTTTGATTAAATTGCCTTATTTAAGCTTGTTTAAAATCAGTTCTTGCTCCTGCATGCTGAAATTTTTACCCTTCTAGGTAACTGGTTTTGAGCACCTTCCTCACAGCAACCCTAAACCACGCTGACGTCACTCTGTGCATTAAACGTGAAGTTACTTGATGTCATCAAGGCCAGCCCAGGGCCACTGCTGCCACTGCCTTTTCTCACATCAACAGAGCACCTGCTGAAGCCAGCCCTGTCCTTCATCCCCTGGAGCAAGCAAGGAGTACCCCTGCCCCTCTTCCCAGGTCTCAGTGTAACCACTGTTCCCCTAAGGAGGCTCACAATGGGTCAAGACCCCTCTGATCTCCATCACTGCCTCCGTGGTCATGGGGTTGGATCAGGAGCTCTGCAGCAGTCTTAGGAAAACCTGTTCTCAAATCTCACCAAGATCAAGAAGGCACTGTGCACCTGCTATGCATTCAGACAGTTTTGAAGTCCTGTCTTGGCATAAGAAATGTCAGTAGTTCATTTTTTATAAGCCTAAGATACCAAAATTCTCTAATTACATGTTGCTCACAGTCTACAGCTTCAAAGTTTAAGCTGTTCAACACACAGGATTTTAAGCTTTCACAAAGCTGACAGGCCTTGCAGCTACTACTCACATAACCTGAATTTCCATAACCAGGTGCGTTCTGACCACAAGGCTAACATTTACTCTTGTTATGTAAGTTCCCTTCCCTAACTATTACATCAATCAGTTTTTGTAGCATAGAAGCATATTAACTTTGTTAATGTACATTAGTTCACATTTTACATTACAATGCAATGTGGTAGTGGAATTTTAATGGACACTTTGGTATTGATCATGCTAAAGTAAAATAAACCAAAAAACAGCTTGGCCTTGTAAATACTGAGTTAATTTCTTAGAAGCTTAGAGAAAATAAAATACATGCCTGGACAACCACCATCCTAACACCTCTTAGAAACCCTCCCTGGGTTTCCCTATGATCCCTAAGGCTGGCATTATAGATAATTAAATAAAGTGAATCTGATTCCGAGAATGTCTGGATTAGCTGAAAAGCCGTAAGAAATATAGGTGTTTTCCCAAGTTTTACCATGACTAGTATTCGGTACTGTGGGTATCAGTGATTAGTCAAATTGTGTTATATTCAACATTTGAAAGCCACAATAACCCTGTGTTAAAACCACATTTGGGATGGCCCAATTTGGCTAGGACACCTCATGCACACAAATATTTACTCTTGTAACTCTGCATTTTGCCTGCTAGCCCAGGCAAAGGTCTGCAAAGGTCTGTTGCAAATTTTCATAACATCCTCCAAAGGTATGGCCAGTATGTCAGCATCTCTCCCTCTTCCCGTGCCAAAGACTCTCCTTACTTCTCAAAGTTTTCTGCAGTTACATCTAGCAACATCTTCAGCAGTTCTTGACAGGAATCTTTCTGACTGACATCCATGCAGAGTCTTGGCCAGAAGCGTGTACCTCAAAACAGTGGTCACATCACAAGCAGTCAAACCTCTACATGCATTTCTACAGCTCAGTACCCTGCCCAGTCTAGTGCAGAGAAAGGGAGAAATGCTTCCAGGGCAATTGCGCGATGTCTGGGGCATGACTTCAAGGGCTGTGTGCTTTTTCTGCTCATCCCAAATCAGTAAAACACTTTGTACAGCAATACAGTGTGCAAAATGATAGATTAAAGGCTTAACTCCACAACAAACAGTCAAGAAACATCAGCATTTTGTTTGGTTTGCATCCTCACACTCAGCATCTCTGGTGGCCTCTTGGATTGGGGCAGGAAGGAATGGAAGAAAGAGTAATCCTGGTGGGCTGGAGGGCTCCGAGGAAAAACAAAAAGTGTAGCAGCAAGGTTCAGAGGCCAAAAATTCAGATTAATCTGCACTAGATGAACCATGGTAAAGTTTTAGCACAAGAAATGAGGAAGTACTAAAAACCCAAAATTTGTGATCTGGCAGGCATTGGGTAATGATTGGCATAGGCACTGGTCCCAAAACCTCAAACTGTTGGACTGGTAAATAATCCTCACTCTGATTAAGGAAAAAAAAGTTAAATTATAGTTTATGTTGAACAAATTAATGGAACTTGGATCTTCATTTATAAATTCCTTCTTTAAAATAAAATTTATTTGAAATATACACTTGCAATGCATACAGGGCCAGATAAATATTATTTTTTTAGCAGCACACTGAAGATTCACAGTAAGCAGAACTCCTATGTCTGCTGACACTTGTAAGATGACGATTTCACAGCTTGTTTCTTTTACCTTCCTGACCACAAATCTTACCAATTCAATACAGTTTGTATACTAATAGTAAAGTCCAAACAAAATCTGTAATCTAATCAGAAACATTAACTGAACAGTAAAATTGACTTCGTTTTTCCAGACTCTTTATTTTCACTGTCATTTGTTCAGTTATGGCTAAAAAGACTCTTCAGGCTGCTTTTCAATCTGTGTACTTGAAATGAGCTATGACCTCTTGTGCTAAAAGAAAGAGGAAGACTTTGGGTTTTATGATGAGGGTTTCCTGTGAGGAAAGTGTGGGCTGAGGAAACCAGACTCAGTACAGTGTTTGTAATGATTTGAATCATACGAGTTGGCACAAATATATGGCAAGTCAGAAACATGATGTACGTTTTGTTTCTCATTTAAAAGAAGGTTGAGAGGTTTTCCTTCTTACTTCCTATCCTTCAGTACTTGAGGATAAAGACAAGTCCTCCCTTTTGTACCAAGGCTTTGTTCTTAGTAGTTTCAGTGTGTTCATGAGCACAGAAAAACAACTGGAATGCATTCACAGTGGAACTGTAAGCATTTCCAGTTCAAGTGCATCTTGTGAAAGTACTACTGTTATATTTCGACACAACCTTTAACAAGAATTCTCCATGTTCACTCTAAGAATTATATTCATCATTTCACTTTGATTCTGCATCACCTCCTAAAACCAAATTAGATTTTATGTTCCAGTGTTAATCACTTGCAGGCTGCCATTACACACGCCAGAGTTCAGTTTGCACTATAAGTTTACTCATTTATTAGGAATTTAATCATTTCGTAGAACACCACAGGAAAGCAATTGGAATGGATGCAGGGCAGGTACAAATTGCAAGCTGAAGGAGCTGTGCCAGGATATAGGACTGGCAATGGAGCCAGTGACAAAGACACAATGGATACAAGTAGAAGCAACAGAAACAGTGAAGAAGAAGGAGAGAGAGAGGGAGAAATCTGGATGCAGAGGAGTTGTCAGCTCACTACAGCCACAAGCTTTAGAATCACAAGTCTTGCCTGAAGTCTGGGGAAAAAACGGTTCACAGCTCTGCTTTGTACACACAGAAAAGAGCTGACCTTCACAGAAGGCCAAATTAGAAAAAAGGAAAGCTGAAAGTTTGTGTGAGAAGAATATTGTAAATCAGATTCAAAACTTGCTGGCTAAGACAAGCAGCTCTGAGTTGAAGAAGAGATGGCTCAATAACCATTTGCAACATTTGGGGAGGGAGAGAACAGGGAATAGATGGTGAAGTAACTACACATTTTGGGATCCAATTGCAAGATGCCTGGCATCCAGGATGGAATGAGAAACACAGAGTAGGCAGGAAGGCATTTCTGGTGTTGACGAGGACAAATTCAGACAGGTATGGGTAGCTGGAGGTGAGGGAAGAATTAGTAGATTGAAAGATATTGATACAAAATGTAGAAAAAGTCAGCCTTATCTAAAAGCTTTCTGCATAGGCTTCTCCAAGCCTCTCCCCCAAAGCTTATCCCAAAACTTCTTGTTCCTAAGTTTAACAAGGACTTGTGTGATTCCAGAGCTGTCTGGTTTGTCCAACAATAGCATCAGCTCTAATAAACACTGTATACTACCCAACACATTTGCCTCACTTTTTATTCACTTCTACTACTGCTACTATCACCATTAGTTCCTTTCCTCCTCTCATAGGTTACTCTTCTCCTCCACATCACAGGAAACAAAAAAGTGGTGGAAAAACGTAAGCCTAAGCACTCTAATTTCACTTACTCCAAAAACAGAAGGTTTAGAGTGTAATATTTTTGTGTCAGTTATAAAGACAGTAGTCCTACCAATATCACTTGGATTTGCTTTCCTGGAAATATCAGAGTTTAAATTTTTTTCACTTTATGTTATCCTCAGAATGTTAGATTTCTTCACAAACAGAAAATATAAACGCAACATTTTTCTGTGGTTAAGCAAAAAAGCATGCAAAGACAGTTTTATTAATTAAGATAAGATTTTTACCAATTAAATTGATAAGTGTTTAATCAAAAAGAACTTCTATTTCATGGAAAGATTAACTTGTATTCAGAGTTTAACTGTTAACCAATGAAAGAATGACTGCTATCCTAAAAACAAAGTTTGATTTTACCATGATTAAAACTCTTGGGCTCAGAGTGAAATGAGCTTTGTGGATACTTTACTCACATCAAGAAATGGATACCATTTCCTGTGAAAATTTTGGAAGCGAGAAGACATCCAATGGGAGTTTTACAGGATGCAAGCTATGAGAAAAGGAGAGCAGAATTAACATCTGCATTTAACTAACCATTGCCCCAGTCAAGAGGCCTTCCTTTTACAAGTACTGTTAAGGGTGCCATTTTTAGATATTTATAGCATTTGGACACTTCACAAGTGACTGAAATGTGCACAGAGTAAATTAAATGCATTTGGCATGCAGCCAATGATATTGTGTGATTAAAATGATATTGTCTGACTTAAACTGTAAATGTTTTCTTTCAAAATGATCTTTTTCCCAAAACATGTTTGTTATTCCTGCATTTGACATGTCAAACTATACTTTGACAAACAGTGACAAGTATATATTTTAAAGGCACTGTTCTACAGTTAAAGAATCTGTTCAGTATTTAGAAAAAGTATTCTAAACAGGCCTTATACCACTCCTTGGACTTTCATAGGAATTTGGCTTAAGACTTTTTTGAATTCTTTGTAAAAAAATATTCTGATTCTTACTATTCCGGGCTTCACAGTCACATCAAATGCAGAGACTAAACTACTTTAAAATGAATTTGTGATGACTACCACTGCATTTATTTTCAACAGGTGAAAACTGTACCTGTGGAAGGAGCAACAAATTCTCTGCAGCAAGCTGGGAAATCTTTCCCAGACTAGAATTTACAAACAAATAGAGAATTTTTTTTAAAATGAAAAATAAACTAAAACTACCTTGTATGATACCAAGCAACCTTCCAAACACTAGCTTTGGGTCAGCCTTCACCTGGAATAGTGTGCAATATATCTGGAACTGGATGTTAAAAGGGGTAGAAATGCAGCCCTGCCGTCTTCCATGGCACCATCCACAAAGGTTCAAGGCAACATCTCTGGAGAATTTTTCCATGGTATTGATGATATACTGATTGAAGGAAAAACCTCTAAAACAGTACTAAGTAATGGGCATCATATAATCTTTGTGTTTCCCCAACCTGAACTGATTAATCTCAAACCACAAATCAACATGAAGGCTGAACTTCTCAGGCTATAAAATGCCCCAGCATAGGACTATATGCTGAAGAGGCTGCCATGAATTTACAGAAGTAATGGCCTTTGTTTACCTTAGAACATGCCTGGGAGCCCCAGCAGCCCTGAAAATACATATACACAGCCTCCTGAGTGATCATTAATGTAGTGCAGAAATGGCTTAGACTTGTCTCAGGAAGCCATAGTGCAAGCAATCGGGCAGTATGAAATCAGTGGAATAATAGGACATGCATGAAAAGCACAAATGTTGAAACAGTAAACATGACAGGAGAAAGGGATGTTTGAAGAAGCCTGGCAAGTAGAGCAGTCTCCTTAATCTTCACACCACTAGTTTATGCAGCAGCAAAGTCAGACAGAGTTGGTAGAAGACTTTCTACTAGCAAGATGGATAAAAAGATAATGTAGGTGTCACTTTAGGTGCAACAAACACATGTGTGTTGGCATGACAGAATGCAGCCTTGGCTAGTTTTAGCAGCAATCATTTTAAAACCACAGCTGTCAAGGAATGAGGGGAAGATTGTGGAGCAGAGCAGGTATATCATATTCCTTCTAATCCCCTGGCATCTGGAAAGTAGAACTGTACAATGTCTCACTTGAAACTGCACTCCAGGAAGAGGGAATCTCAACTCTATAAAGCTGTGGGGGAGCCAGTTAACACAAATGCAGGAACTCATCATAGCAGTCCCACAGAAAGCCATTTATCCCAATTTCAACTGGGTGACAAAGTACAAGCCAGCCCCTGGGACACCAGAATTAGGACACAAGGTTGTGTCTATCCTCCTGCAGCAACTGAAATCCCTAAGGAAGAACTCCTTATTTCTTGAGGACCAGAAATTACCTACTAGGTGGCCTTTGAAAAATTGATAAAGAAATTAGATATGTGGTGTTATGTACCATAAATAGTCTCAATTTAATTCAAAACCATGTCATGTGTTTTGGAGACACGAGATGTAGGTATTTGAAGATTTATGTCCAAACAATTCCTGGGTGCATGTTGCTCAAGAATGCGTTGCATGGATGATCCATCTCTGGAAGTGTTCAGGTTGGATGGGGCTTTGAGAAGCCTGGTCTCATGGAATGTGTCCAGGCCCATAGCAGGGCATTTGAACTTCAGGATTTTTAAGGTCTCTTCCAACCCGTATCATCCTGTGATTTTATTACACTGGTCAATGAAAGTACAGGACATGAATCTGGCAGGGTTTCAGCAGCAGGCTGCCCTATCTGGGAAGAGGCCATGAACTACCCTGTGCAGATCACTTACAATCATGTCACAGTGGCACTGCTAGTGCTTTCTTGGTTTGAAAAACAGGTGTCTGCCAAGGGAGGCGGGAACCTCCCCTGGCATGGAGAATATAACCCCCTTCCCTCTGAATTATTTTAACCTTGAAATTAAGGGGATTTCAGGCAAAGATACAGGAAAAGGAGTAAAAGCTCTTCACTAGTATGTATCTGTATAATAAGAAGACAAACAAACAGCTACAGCTCTGGCATTAACAGCAAGCAAACCCAGAACGCCCGTAACAGCCCCTCTCGGCCATAGGAACTCTCCCCTTGGGTGCAGTTCCGGTCACAGCCGCCAGGGGCGCTGCTGGCTCCCGCTGGGCGGGGCAGTGCGGTGATTCCGCCCCGCCTGCAGGGGGCGCTGTGGCGTGAGCTCGGCCGCGTCTCCCTCACACAGTAATGGTGGACGGGCTGGATGGCGGAAAGGGGCTGCAGTAGGAACCACGGAGCAGCGGCTGGAACGGCAGGGTGGGCTCACCCGGGTAGCAAGCAAGAGGTAGCAGAAACTCCACAGCTGTTGCAGGGGCCACGGGGTATCCAGCAGGCAGGAGGCGTGGGTTAAGAGTGCAGCAAAAAAGCCTGAGGCAGCAGCAGAAAGCAGCAGGGCTGGGCAATGGCAGCAGGGTTCCTCAGCAGCAGCTGCCACATGCAGCCAGGGAGACACCCTCAGGGAAGGGGGAGAGAGTTGAGGTCTCGGTTTTTCCCCCTGAGGCACCCGAGCAGATGGCAAGGGTCCTTTCCAGTGAGGCAGAGTGCCAATAAGGTTCAATGGCTGCTCTCATGAGCAAAGGCTCACCCATGGCAGTAGAAAACAGGGTAGGGCTGGGCTTCAGCAGTGAATTCCCCCACCAAGCAGCAGCTTGACCATCCTCCTCCAAAGCCAAAAAAGCAAGAGGGCTAGGAGTCACCCTAGCCCCTTTTTCCCCAGCCCAATTCTCATGGCATCTCTGCCCCTCCAGGAGAAATCCCCCAGCTAAGAGTAGCCAGCTGCACCCTTCCTGTGAAAACCACTTTTCGTCTCCTAAGTATCAGTTGTTATTGTTTCTTTGCGGCAGATGGGACAAAAGTCCATGAGAGAAAGAACCAGAAGTTAAAATCCTAAACCCCAACAATACCAAACCTTCAACTGGTCCAGGAGCAGAGAGTATTTCTGCTGGAGCACAAGTAAGGAGTCAGCCAGCAGGGACAGGAGACACAGGAAGACATGGTTTGAGACTCCCAGAGGGAAACTGGAGAGGGAACATGTGGCTGTAGATGTGCTCTGGGCAGTAGAGGTTCCATGCCAACAGGAGGTACTGTGGCAAAGACACCCCTGAGAGAGTGTGGCCACTCACAGCAGAGCTACCCACAATAGAACAGTGACAGCCCTGAGGCACCAGAAGTGACCCTCATAGGGGGTGGGACGTGGAAAAGCAAAGAGGAGCAGAGGAAGATCAGCATGAAGCATGAAGGACCAGCAGAAAGACACCACTAAGCTCATTAAAACCTTGCTCTGCACGTTACCCCAGCAAAGGAGCAGAAGATGGGCTGAGCACAACCTGCAGTGAAAACCAGAGAAGCTGATATAGAGTGGGTAGGGTTGTTTGGGCTTAAAGTAGGGAAGAGGGAGGGCTTTTACAGTTTGATGGATTAATTATTTTCTCTTTTATCAAACCCATGATTAGAAGTTTGTGTTAACTGACAGTAAGCTAATTTAAGTAAAAGTTCCATGAGTTGAGACTGTTTTGCTCGTAACAGTCTCTCAAAACATTTTTACTAGATTCCAAAGAGCAGTTCCTGTGCCAGAGCATGCAAAAGCAGTTTGCAGAAGGCTAGAAGTGGAATGCTCCTGTCAAAATGATCTTAACCAATGACTATTATTATCATTACATTTTCTAACACAGCTGACACCTGATGAAATTCAAGGTGACTGCAGTGAGAAGTTCAAGACAGCAAGAGTTAAAGCAGGCAAGAGTCTCAAGCACAGGCGAGCCAATCATATGAACCAGAGTAACATCAGGAAAATATTGAAATTGGTCTTGGCTAAATGGCAGTAGGCTGAGTCACACTTAACTCTTGCCAAGTTAAATCACTGGAACTAACAGTTACAGCTTAAAGAAAGCTTAAGGATTGTTGCAGTGACATAATTTTGATGTAACAGTCCAGTGGCCATTTTATATAACACCACATAAAAAGTTATTAGCTGTTTCATATTAGAGAAAATAGAAAGATGGAGAAACAAGTGCTGCATTTTTAAAGTTCATGCTGCCATGTATGCACTCTAGTACTGCTGCTGAAATTGTTCAAATGAAAACTATGTGGTGGTTTGCTGGCTTATTATTGGTTTTGTTAGGGTTTTTAAAATCAGATTTAAAAGGCAAAAAACTCCAGAGCCCACAAAGCAGAGCTCAGTCAGCAGGAGTCCCTGCAGCACCTCCCTGTCCCAGCTGAAAGCTCCATCTACTGGATTACAGACAGGATCATTTCACCATCTTTCATCCAACTAGTCATTTCTCACAACACTGAGTTGCCTCAGCAAGAAGTCAGGAGCACAGCTGTTTCCTTCCATTGCTCAGGGCCCTGTAATTACATAAGTTTTAGAAAGAAGGGATCTCCACCTTCACTTCACTCCAGGCTACTATCTTAACACATGTGTACCTCATTTTCCAGCCTGTATTTTGTTCACCTCCAGGTTCCTTTTGGCAACTGTGTTTCAATCAACAAGCTCTATTCAATTCTTGCAACAGATACTTAATCCCTGTCCAGACTCCAGGTCCTCAATAAGCAGACAGCTTTTCACGCCTTAATCTTTCTACAGTAGATAAGGGAGACTTCTGAGCCTTGTGTCTGAATGCAGCAGTTTTTTGGTGCTTGTCATGCACAGAATCACGGAGAATCACTGAAGTTGGTTTAGATCTCTAAAATAAAGTCCATGTATCATGCAAGGCTTTTTGTTTTGTTTTGTTTGATTCTTCATCTGCTGTGGTCTTCATACATCTTGTACAGAATTCAGGCTGCCTAATGATTTTTTTTTTTTTTTTTGCATTGTATTTTGAAAACAACATGCCTCAAATTAGACACTGGGCTAACCTGATGATTTTGCAGGTATAAAATGGCTGAGTTTGTCTCACACCTCACAGTCAGCCACAGCAGGAAGCCTCCTGCCCTTTCCTCCCCTGTCCCTATCTCATTTCCACTCTCCCATGCTATGCCCTGCCACTCCCTTGTGCTTGGCAGGAACACCCACCAAACACTCGGCAGAGCTAACTCAGCGCAGATTAGTCATTTGCTAATTTATCAAACTGAATCATCGCAGTGCAGGCCTCGATGGGCACCAGATCAAAAAAAGGAGGAAGAAAACAGAGATCCCTCTCCTCAGCAAGGGCATATTGTCAGACTGCCTATAGAAACTTGCATTCAACCTTCCTATGGTTACAGCCCCAACAGTATCTCAATTCCAGCTTGGCCAGACTGGCAGAGTTCATGCTTGGCACATGAGATAACACTTAAATAGCAGCTTTGAGTATGAAACTGTGAGTTCTTTCTCTAAGCAAGCTCAAATAACACAGTATACCCCTGCTTAATAGTACATTCAAATCCTTGTTGATATTTTGAATATCAACACTGACAACTCTCCTGTGCCTAAAATGGATGATCCCACAAGAACTTATCAGTCCAGAGCACAGATTCTTCTGCTTGAATCATGAAAGTAGGCAGTCCCAGCGAAACCACTCAACTCCACACAGTTGCAGGACAGCTGATCTGCTGATAAAGCAAGACCCTTCACTTTCTATAGCAGTTCTGTAAAGTCAGACTACAGACAGCCCACCAACAGTGAAATTAAGTTTTTCAAAAGCTTGTAATTCAGGTTTTGCTTTCGTCATTTAAGATCGCATGAGCACAAATATGAAATTCCCCTGGAGAGCCCCACCCTCTCCAGGCTGACATTCTCACCAGTTCTCAAATTCTCACACATTTTGTTTAAGGAAAAAGTGTCCAAACTAATTATAACCTATCTACTCAGTCTGCATTATTGACATTAACCACTACTCATATAAATTATCTAGCTTTCTAAAAGCAATCAGTTTAAAATGTACTATCATTTTCCTCAGAATTCAAAATAAAACCCTAGAGGCAGTTGTTGTGCACCTTCCTTTCAGTAAAGCACAATCCAGACATCTCTTTTCATCTCCACACATCTTGGCAAAAAGTTTAGGAAGACTGTTTCTCAGTGGCCTCAAATAGTTCCACATTTAAGAGCATCACAGCAAGGATCTTGCTGTCCACAACCACGAGGACTGCTTGCAGAAGTAGAGGAGGAAGTTTTCCACTAAAGTAGTAAGATGATAAATGGAGGCAGCCTGAGTCACCTATCAGTTTTAAAGGTGGTTTCTGTAAAATGGTACTATTTTTCCAAGAGCTCAGCTTTTCTACAACCTGCAAATCAGGATCACAACAGGGCCATAGCAGAACTGAATTCAAGCAGCTTTGCTGTCAAACTGCTTATCTGTCATCATGTGTGCACTATCTACAGTTTCCAATCAATGTTAGGATCATGTATTCTTCCTTCTCTTTTAGAGTGAAGAGGTAGATATTTAACATTGAGGTATTGCTTTTACAAAGTACATGAAAAAAAGCCCTAGGCATAGCAGCAAGTATGCTTATTAACATGGTAAGAGAAGAGAGAAATGTCTTAAAAACAAGTCATATAAATGGGAAATAGAAGTTTGGACTGCATATTCCAGTTCAGCAGCCCTCCGCTTGGAAAAAAACCCTCCATACTAGGGACTTTGCTACTTTCTCCACACCCAAATGTTTCTTTTAACCAAATACCAATGTGCATACAGACTTTTTTGAGCAGGTTTCAGGAGAATCGTCCCTGATACGTACTGAAGCAACGGGAAGCTTCTCAAAAAACATGTCAGTGTGTTTCACTCTGCGGTTTTGCCAGAATTATTTTTTAAAGGCTGTCGTGTGACAGCAGACTTTCTGGTGAGTAACTAGCTGATGTCCTGGGACTGCTGTAACTCCGCTTTCTTTCCTAAAATGGAAGCTGCGCTCCAGCCGAGCTCTCCAGGACCCAAAACCCCCTTCAAGGACCACCCTGTACCCAAGGGCCCTACTGGGGGGAGGACGACGTATTCACCGCAGATGATAAACCAGTCAGTTTCCAGTGCAGAAGGCGAGAATACTTTCCCAGCGAGTTAAATGAGGAGAGAAAAAAAAAAAAAATGCCTGGAGGGAGTGAGAGAGCGCTGTTTCCCCGGTCTGGACTGACGGAAAAACACGGCCAGCCAGGGACCCGCCCGGCTCCCTCCCGGGGCCGCCTCGCCGCCCCGCACTGCTGCCGCGGCTCCGTGCGGAGCTGCAGCGCTCGGCCGCCGCCCCAGGGGCTCAGGGCAGGGGATCCCTCCCCGAGCCGCTCCAGGAGCGCTTCCACCCCTCCTCACCTCTGACGGAGATCAGCACGGCGAGGAGCACCGGCAAGAGAAGGAGCGTCCAGCGCCGCATGGCTGCCCGCGCCACAAACACAGGGAAACACACCACGCGCTGCCCTAGAGTGCTCCCGGTACCGCCGCAGCTGCTCCAGAGGCGGCAAGGGCGGCACCGCCCCGGGGCCGGGCCACCGCCCAACGCGCTCCGGCCGCCGCGCCCCGGGGCCCCTCCTTCCAGCTGCGGGGGTGGGATAGCTCCGGGACCTATCTGCTGAGCCGGGAGCTGGGTTTGCGCTGTGGGCCGAGATGAAGAAGGAATGGGAGTGCGTTGTGCTGCTCAGCACGACCGCTGCCGTGCAGCCTGCTTGCGAACCGAACGGGGCTCCGAAAAGAGGCTACGGGGCTTAAACTCTGCTCCCAGGTTTTAACAGCAGAGATGAATGTGCTCAAGGTGCTCAGGGTGCTCAAGTACCGCTGCTCTCTCTTAAGCCAAGCACTCCTTTTCATTGCTTTTCCTCAGAAAAAGTTACTCAACACACCAAGACACCTAATAATGCTGCCCATGGCAGGCTTGCTTTTTCTTTAGTCAGAGGAAAATAGTTTTGAGTTTTGTATTTGACACTTGTGCTGAGCTGTGTTGAGGGGCATGTATGAAAAAATACACCGCTCCCAAATCCTGGTTCTTCAGTTGCCAGGTATGCACTGGTTATTGACTGGATAACAAACACTATAGTGACATGCACAGTGTGATTTAGAAGGTAGCTGGTTATGTGCAGCTGACATGGATTCAGTAGTCATAGACCTATAATTTCCTCAGAGAGGTCCATACCTCTTATTTATCGTTTGTAAGACCTTGCCAGCTGGAAAAGTGGAATGTCAAATCATTGTCACTTGTTCATAAATTGATGGGTGTTTATTTTTTTATAAACATTAAAAAATTTATAAACATAAAAACATTTATTTTTAATAAATCAGGTTATTTTTAGATTTATCCTAGGGCATAAAAGAGTTTATGTTTAACTGTACTAATAAAAACACTTAAAATTATGCTGTGTTTTAAATTAAGGATAAGATTTTTCATTAAAATATCTGAGTTTTGCAGGAATAGTATTGAAGTCAACATTATGTGGTGGTTAGCAGCTCCCATTTTTGCCAGACTCCAAGCCTAGAAGGTAAGATTGAATACGTGCACATGCATTGTGTAATCCATCAGTATGGATCGTGCCATTAATGCTATGTGCACATACACAGGAAATTATTAATGTTGTTCAAAGGATGTCCTTTAACAGAATGTTTATGGTTGTTGTTAGGAATCACCTAAGAAGTTGGTCCCTTGCCAAAAAGAACATGAATTGGTACTCCTTAGACTAGTGCACACTTCTTTAATCACATCATACCAAAGCAGAGCTAACAGAGAAAGCCTAGTTATCTCACTGATAGTACCATGTCAGAACAGGGCCCTGTAGTTTCCTGTTGCCAGAATTACTCTTCATCAAAGCTGCCTTCTTCAGATGAAGTAAAAGCAACTTCCTGTTAGGAGAGACATGAAATAACTGCACTTTGTACTAGAGCTTTTGTTTTGCACTTGGTTCAACCCTTGAAGCAGGGCCACAACTAGCTGGCATTAGCCACATTATGGCTAATAAATTTTCCAAATTTATAAATATTTGTTCATTTTTTTTCAATCTTACTAATCTTATGATCTGAAAATTTCACTGATATTTTGTGAAAATGAGGTTCCTGGTTTGTTGTTACCAGCTCTTCTATGTGTGGACTTGATTAGAAAAAAAAGTCCAGGCTTTATGGTTTCACGTGTAAAGCCAACTCATCTGTAAAAAATCAAAATCATTTAGTAATAAGTGTGGTTTTCCTATTGTGTGAGTAATAGTCATAATTTGAGACCCACTTCTTCCAGTAGCACCTATCTTTATCTTGCTCAGCCTGCAACAGTTGTCCTAGCAGGTTTTTTACTCTCTCTGTACTGTCCATAGCCTCTACCAGGAAGTCTCTGCAGACAGCATGGGCATTTTTTCTGATCTGAAGATGCTGTGGTAGAAGAAAAAGTTGCCATATGGCTTATTTCTAAAGAACATAAACTTTAAAAGACATGCATGGTCTGTGGCTTGACCTGAAGAAAAATGTGACTTTATAGAGCATCACAATGAAGGCTGGAAATTGTAAAGCTGGTTGAAACTGCTCAAACTTGAATAAAATCTGTGGTGTGCACAGCTGAAGAACTGTCTCTGAGCTATGAAGGTAAATGTTCTTTCTTCTCAGTTTCCCCTAATTCCTCTTCTGAAGTAAGACCCTCATAGCTCTTTTGCTGCCTTACCCTAATTTTTTTCCCCTTTTATCTGTGAGTTTTCAACCTTGCCAGAAACATGATAGGTCTCCAGATGTCCAAAGAAGCAAAGAAAAGACAAATAGATTTTTATTTGCTAAAACCCAGATCTTCAGGGTGGAGTTAAAACCTTATTGCTCTATCCCCCAGGGACATCCTTTGCAATCAGAGGGCCACAGCCACTGCCTGTGGATGGTGAAAGAGATGGACAAAGACAGCGCTAAGGAAAAAGGGAGATGGTCAGGATTGGTAAACTATTCTTTGAATCACACTTATGTTCATTTACTGCTATAAAATTGGTATGAGCACAAAAATAACCCTAGAAATTATGTTGCCTTTTTTGCTTTTACAATTCACCAGAATCTGGCAATACTCTGTAATGACTATATTTCAGGTGCAATGTTTTTGAGGTTAAGAACACTCATCTAAGGAGTGTGTTTGGGTGTGTTGATGCTGTGGCTCTATCTAACAGCATGCATTAGAAGAGTATTTGCCATAAGTATCTTATATTTTTTACTCATTCAGAAATCAAACTGAAGGCCAGGATTTCATTTCTGGTTTCTCTCTTGGCATCTACTGAAGTATGAGCTCTGGTCTTTAGGTTTCTTCTCGCTGTGAGACTGTAAAAGTTTACATTTGTATGTACTTTTAACTTAAAGTCAAACATGTAACATCTTATTTTCTCCAAGTGTTTTCGTATTGAGCTGTGAGAAGGGGCTAATTCCAGCAGCAAAGTTTCCTGTAATATTTTATCAGCAAGTGAAGTTTTAGGGCCACAACCTGATACGATATAGTCAGTCAACACAATCTCTTTTTTTTTTTTTTTTTTTTTTTAAGGATTAAGTATAAAGAACTTGTTAAAAACATGATTAAGCCCTATTTGCTCTTTCGTCACAAATTATAAAAACTGTATCCAGTTTTGTTTAGATTTTGTTTCATTAGGGTTTTTTGGGTTTTGTTTGTTTGTTTTTTAAGTGACAGTAGTATTCCCAATTCTAAAGATATATTCAGAATAAGCAAGAGTCCAAAGAGGCTTCAGAATTTCTGCTGACTCCCCCTTGGATGTTATTTTCTGATGCTCTCTGCCTTGCAGGGCAGGAGAGACATTAAGATACCACAGCCTAAGCATTTCTTCCCAAGGAAGCAAACTAGATTCCTCTGAAACCAGCTGCTTGATAACAAACAGTGCTTCAAAAAGGAGTTTCTGCAGGCGATTCGGAACAACTACAAATTACCTGATTTTTGCCACCCTGAGCTTTTCCTGCAGTAAATGTCCTCTTTCTGCTGATACCTTTTGTTCCCTCCAGTAGCAGCAATAATTGCTGTGTGCTTACATGACTTTCAGCACTGACTTTCATGCTTTGGCACCAAGGTCTATCCAAATACCTTTCTATGTCCAAAGTATATTACACCTTTTTCATAATAGTTCATAAAAGGAAATACGATTTTTAGATATTTTTTCTGCATACTGATCTAGATTTGAAGGGACATTGGGCAAAAAGTTGTTTATAAAGTAACTGTTATTTTGTGACATGGATACCATCAAAGATTAGTTCCATAAGAGAAAATGCAATTTATTGATTAATGAAATAATTTATATCTCTTTAAAGGATTTTCTTAATAATATTGTATTTTATCTGAAACAGAGAGATATTGTTTTTCATGCACCCCTTAAAAAAAATCCTGTAGCAACAATCCTTAACATGTTTTTTCTTTAACTCTTGTTTTGTTAGACTACAGTATCTTCACTGAATTCTACTAAGTTGAACTTTTTGGTGTTTATAGAGACATTTATGGCAGTTTTTCTTCATAAAGTACTAGCTAGAAATATCTAGTCTAGTATAAATGCTGAAAGCAGTCTGCTTGTAGCAGTAGATGGTATAGACCTCAACACAGGCTTATAAATGATAGTGAAAAGATTGTTTCAGGGGGTTTTAAAGATGAAACCTTTTAAGGCAGGCTATAGTATAAGTTTTTCCAAAAAAAGTAAAGTCTTTTGCTGATAGGAGATCTTGATTCCTCTAATAATGTTTCAATTTTATGCTAATTTATATAAACTTTTCTTTGTATTTAACTTCTGACATTGAGGTTTCATGGTTCACTACACATCTTTTGAAACCTGTTTCTTCTATCTCTTCATTTTACCATGAAACTTTGTTTTGAGTATTTTAAGTCATTTTTATGTAACGTAAATATTTGACTTACTGAAAAGAAAATCTGGAATACCTTTCCCCTTTTTTTGGCAAAGTGACATTTTTAATAATGAAATGTGTGCTCCTTTTGAAAAACCTCTGATGTCCATTTTTTTCTTTCATATTGTTTCAAGAACCACATAATTAAATTTTAAGATGATAACTTTATGCTGGTTTTGTATGTTATTTCTCCTGATACTAAATTCTGCTTGTCTCTGCTCTTCAGAGAGAAAGGAAAGACAAAATCGACTGAAGCAGTTCTTAAACAAGTAAGTGCCACATTCAGTTTATACTGCTGATTGAGCTGCATCCTTCCAAGTCTAAGTTAATGTGATGTTGGCACTCCTGACATATATTAGAGGTCTTTTATTCTATAAAACTGGAGCATGTGAGTATATGTTTTAGCTGTTCAAGTACTGCTGCCAT
The DNA here is from genome assembly GCA_013398615.1 of Brachypodius melanocephalos. Classification (NCBI taxonomy): domain Eukaryota; kingdom Metazoa; phylum Chordata; class Aves; order Passeriformes; family Pycnonotidae; genus Brachypodius; species Brachypodius melanocephalos. The sequence continues at coordinate 49,681,441 of VZSR01003803.1, forward strand.
TTGCCGTATTATCTAAACATTTCCTATTTAAGGCTTTTGTTCCCATTTGCATTTTCTCCTCAAAGGAAAAGTAGCTCATTGTCATAAACTGTTATATTCACAAGAAGTAAAACAGAGTTGGAATGCCTTCATATTCAATAACAGAGCAATGTTTGTGGTATTCCCAGTACTGACATTGTCTAGACAGTAAAAAAAGGGAGAAGGTTCCTTTAGTCTTCAAAATCTTCCTTTCAAGCTCAAGTCTGCGTGTCTCATTGTTTCAGAATCAAGCTTCCTAAAGCATCTTTCCTGTAAGAATGGAAGGAAGCAGTCATACATGTCACTGCCTGTGTTCCACTCCTTCTTGCCTGAGGGATGCATCACAGTGTAACCAGGGTTTGTTAGGGCTTTCTTTGCTGCATGGCCTCTGATCCATGCAGCTGAAGCCTCCTGCAGTGTGGGCCACAAGGCCACCTCCACCAGGGTTGTGAGTTGGACCAGTGGCCCCCTCCTTTGAGGGGCTCTTAGTTTGATACCACCTCATGAACTTTAAGATGATCAGGATTTAGAAATTTCCAATGGGATAGTCCCAGGTTATGTGCTGTGCTGATGGCTCGGGTTAAAAAAAATTGATTTGCAACAGGGGAGAAAACTAAGGTTTAATGAATGCTAATTATTCTTCTATGGTTTGTTGTCTTCTGTATCTCCACCTCTGTTATGTAGGATGAGTTATGTGACTGCTGAGTTTCGTAAACACGGTGAGGGTGTAGCTGGATTCTTGAAAGAGGCCAGCAGATCTGACAAATATGGCAAGAATTTAGCATTCATTTGTGAAGGCATTTTGTTCATGATGACTTTTGTATATGCATACAAGATGCATCACATCAGGGCAAAATCTTTTGAGCTCCACTGATAAAACAAAACCATCTCTGTATTACTTGCTTAGATCTCCTTCATTAAGATGCTGTGGCAAATGCTGTTGGCAACTTCAGCCATCTACAGCCTGACAGGAATAAACTATTTTAGTCCTGAGCTGCAGCTGCTCCAGTATGTTATGAAGTGTACTGTTGTTACCCTTAGCCTTAAAGGGGCTGTAGGAAAGAGGGAGAGGAACTCTGTATCAGGGAGTGTAGTGAGAGGACAAGGCATAATCTAGGGGAACCTGGTCTAGCAGAAGGTGTGCCTGACCATGGCAAGAGGTTGGAACTGGATGATCTTTAAGATTCCTTCCCATCTAAACCATTCTATGATTAAAGCTTTTAAATTTATTCTTCAAGCCCTAGTTTGAAAGACAGTGGTCTTTGTCACTGCATAGCCTGGCTACAGTGACCAAAAGAAACTCAAGTTGTGTATGTGCTGGGAAAAATGTTCCATTTGGCGCCTGTTCACGAAGACAGGAAAACACTGTGATAGAAAAGACATAGTTATAAACATGAATGAAAAATCATGGCTGTGAGAAACTTGCAGTGCTTTAAATATAGAAATACCCAGGATCTATCTGAAGTCATGCACAAAAGAACTAAGCACATTGCTAGTCATGCATGATCTGAGGAACAGAAGAATCCAAATAGTCAAATGTCTCCCTAATGGGGTCGGTGTTTGAAAAGATGGCTAGGAAACCATAATTCTTATTTCCCTTTGAAAACTTTAAAATTCTCCTTCAAAAAATCATTTTCAGCATTGGTGTGCATGTCCTGCTTTAGGATCTTTGTTGTGGTTTATCTCATCATCTGTTTAGGAGCAGATGACACTCTGTGTCTTTGTGCTCCATCATGCCAATAAGCCAGCTCATGAGGTCCCCTCCTTGGCCCTGAGAGCTTTTTTTCGGATCATGACACAGAAATACCTGGCTTTTCTTGTGCATCTTCTTGGTAAAAATATGTTGGTTTCCTGAGTTTGGCTCCCAGAGGAGGGCTGTTGGTATCATTTTCCTTGCAGTCTGCACCACAGTGGTAGAAAGAAGGATGTAATGATAGGGAAGTCTAGATATTTGTCTGGGTGGAGAAAGGAGAGAGTTGAGGAGTTGCTGATATTGATATTGTGGTGCAGCTGAGAGAAAGAAAATCAAGAAATTGAAAGCAGTTAAAATTATTACATGGTTCAATTTGCAAGAAGTGATAATATATTTCACAAATTAATCAGTGTCTTTGTATTTGGACTTTTTTTGTTCTGTTTTGTTTTTGAAACTTGTGATTTAAATTTAGTTGAAGGTCAAGAGTAAAACTGTAGGTTGAGGGTTTTTTCCATACTACAGAGGGCAATAGCTTTTCCTCCCATTCTCTATTTTTGCTTCCTTTTCACTTCTGCCTTTCTCCCTTCGCATGCAAAATAAGAGCATATATAACAGAAAGGCAATTAGTAAGACTAAATAATTCAAGTTTGCTTTTATTTTTCCCTTAAAGGATATTTTATGAATAAAAATATACATATTTATATGCAGTATTGTTGCTAATGCTTGGATCTGGGGAGGCAGATCTACATTTAATTCTTATTAAGAACACTCACAACTGTATTTTTATAATATTTTCCTCTTATTATATAAAGAAAAAAACAAAGTGCAGCTTTCTAAAGTAAAATTATATTGTTCTTGATTGTCTAAATTATACTGCATTGCAAAATTTAAAAAAAAAAAAGATAAATACAAGGCGAAATGGGAAACTGGTATGTATGCGAAATACCACACAGCTGGAACACCCCCTTTTCCTGCCTGTGAAATTTAAGGAAAGCCATTAAGTCAAACAATACAGCATTTTCCATTTGAACACATAAAATTTGAGTTGGTAAAACAAGCTAGCATAACTCTTCCTGCCTTGGGAACACTAGCTGTGAATAACTCATCCACGGAATGTAAGAAACATGGAAAGCAAGCGTCACTTGAGAAAAATAGCTTGTGCATTTGTCATTCCCACATCCATTTTCGTGAGTCATTTATTTTTATGCTGCTGTTTTCTTAAGTGTCCAGAGTACTATCAGAAAGCTTAAACAAATGACAGCAAATCCTCTTCCCTTCTTTTTCCAGGAGTAGAGTGGGGAACTGGAATGACGTCTTATTTGTCCTGATAGAGGCAGATTTTCACTTATGGGGCTTGTTATTGCCAGGTTTAAAAATCTCAGTTATTATTCTTTGCTATTCTTATAATTCCTTTACCTTCTTTTCCCCAGATACTGTTCCACTTTGCTGCCTTGTCTCCTTCTTCTGCATCTGGGTAATAGGAAAAGTCAATTAGACTTGTCCTTGCTGTCAGCTGAAAGCACTAGACAGGAGCCAGCAAAGGAATTCACCACAGCTTTGATGTTAACCACCCCAAGCTATGTCTGGTGCTATGAAGTCAGAGAGGAGAACGTGTTGAGAGAGAGACTAACTGCAGACCCCTCCTTGCAGCCTTCTAATGTAAAATCTGAAACTAAATGCTTGCCAAGATTTAAAAGAAGCTAAAACTGCATAGTGATATCAGATGTGGAGGAGGGATCAAAAGCACAAATGTGTATTGACGAGGTCTTGCATTGCTACTGACTACATTGCATCTCATTTGTTGCCAAACCCTAATAACTGGGATGGTTTGTTATGCTTCAGCCTGCACTGTGTTAAGTGCAGTGACAGACTTCAGTACTTCAAAGCCAGATAAGAAAGTGGAACACATCAGTTGATCATATCTTATATCTCAGAAGGGCAGTAAAGTTTATAGATCTGTAAAGGGCATTTCTACCATAATTATGTATTTTATGATAGATGGTCCCCAGTTCTAGTTAGCACCTGCTGACATATGTGCCAGGGAGAATCATTTTAGAGGTACAAAATACTACAGAAGTCTATAATTAGTTTCTTCCTGCTTGTTAGTAAGAACTAATTGTGTGTTCACATCTGTGCTTTGTTCCAAATATATATTTTTTACCCTTCCCTCCACATGCATCCTGTTAGCTTGGGTTCCTATAGGAGACTGCCATGGAATGACACACTGGGGATAGCTGTGATCTGTGCTTTAGATGAACTTTGCAGAAAGGTAGAGAAAGGTGCCCTTAGCCTCTCTCTGTGAATATTCTGTGAGGCAATGTGATTATGGGGAGTGAACAGTCTTTTTATAATTAAAGTATCCCAGTCCTACAGACCTCTTCTTTATTAGAGTACAGAATGTACAAAATTATTTTTGATTTGTATAAAGGTTCAAAGAGGAGCCTTTCCACATTTTGAGCAAAGGCAGTGATTGTTTAGTGATGCAAATAGGGAGATTACAACCTGAGATTTCTATTTCTGTTACTGTTTTGTGATCTTGAAACACCGGAACCTCTGCTTCTAATTTCTTTCCATAGCTCTACATATGGACTGACATGAAACTTCCAAAATTTAGCTCTGACTTTTTAGCAAGATAAAAGGTGCCTGCTGCTGACCTTGGATACAGCCACTGTAGATGCATTGAATGACTTGAATAAACCACAGGTAGTATAAACATAATTTCTGTCTTCCTGGATACAGAACCAGGAAGGATACATTTCAGCCTGCACGGCTGAAATTAGCACAGCTGAGATACTGACCAAAGCTTTATGGCAGCATCTTTGCAGAGGCTGTGTGAGCAGGAGGGTGCAGCACACTGAGCCTCAGCTGTGTTACATTCTGGTGCTGGGGGGACTCGGCATTGCGAAACTGATACCACCAGAAAAAGCAGACGTTTAAAATGTTTTGTTTCTCTGACATAGCAACAACAACCCAATGATTTCCAGAGGCTTAACTTTGTACAAAGGTCTCCTCCCTGCTCTGCCAGCCATTTTCTACAATAGCTTCCCAGCCCACTTTCTGAAGACAGCACTGAAAAGGAGGTAGAAGTAGTCTCTTCTTTACTGTCTTGTGCACAGATGGAAATACTTTGAAACACCTTCAGGGTTCACAGCATTTTTCTCTGCTGCATTAACTCTACTCACTGGCCTTAGTCTTCACACCTTAAAACTGGCTAATGAGAAGGAAAATCAAAATTTATTTATGTATTTGTCTTACAGTAATGTATTTTCTGCTTCAGAAGTAATGCTGGGCAGGAGAGGATGCATTAGGAGGGTGACAAACCTGCATCTGACTCAACAAGTTCTGTTCTCACACAGTGCTTTTGAAATGAACTTTTTAAACTCAACACAATGGGATTTAAGAAAAACTCAGCTCAGCACACCAGTTTTGGCAACAGTTGAATGTCAAGTTTATGCTGTTCTTGCACATGCCTCTTTGCCTTTATTTACAAATAATAATTTACATAACTTTTAATTTTTTATGTAACTCTTTAAGTTTTCTGTGAGTTTCCAAGTATGTTTAAATACTAGTGTAATTCACAGTATAATATATATTGTCTTCTCTCCTGCACTCAGCATTTCTTCAGTGAAGCATTTGTACAATGTACAAAGTATTTTAAAGTACAAAAGATGAGATTAATACAGACAATTGTTTTTTATATAAACAAAATCTAATGCTGTTTAAGTTTAATTAGATTAAGTCTACATCGCTAAAGTTTTTACATTGTTTTTCAGCTGTTCTAGTTTATCGTATGGGAAGGTAAAAATCAATATTTGATCGCTTGATCAAATCCTCAGGCATCTGGCTTGCAGACCCTTCATTATGTCAACAGCATTAATTTTGTGTGGAGCTATTTTAGAGCTCAGAAATATTCCTTAGTAGAGAATGGAAGAGTGGAAGAAAATAATTACCAATACATCCTCAGAAGTATGTTCCTTCAGAAGCTTAAGTTGGAATTTTTTTCTTTTTTTTGCACTGAGAGGAGGATACATCTTTATGTTGCCATCAGTGCTTTACTGATTGGGGAATTGAGTTTGTTTTCAAGAAGAAAAGATCATTCATTTATGCTGCCATCCTCAAAAACTGTTTGGGGAATGTCTGAGAAATGCCCACTCTTGCTGGAGAAGTCAGAAGGAGTAGCCATGAACTGATACCTGATCTCCTCCAAACTGTGCAGGAAAGATTGCTGTTCTTTTTTTCCATAGAAAGGTGTTTGCTGCAAACCAAAACCCACCACAACTTATTCCCAACCACTATCACTGTATTGGTGATCCAACAAGGCAACATAGATGCTAGATTTAGTTACTTTTTTTGTTAGATTCAACTGCCTACCCTTTATGTTAAAATGCAAGCAACCAAAGGCCTGCTGAGTTATTTCCATTTCTTTACAAAGAGTGGGAAAAGAGGAACTGGGCGTGCCAGCGGGCACAATGAGTGAGCAATAGGAGCTATAGGAAGCACAGCTCCGTAGTTCACGTTAAGGGATTTCCTGCCTGAGGTTTTTCAGATAATTTCATCTGCAGCAGTATGTGGTAAAGGAAAATGGTCTTTTGGGTAGGGCACATACACTCTGCCAGACAGAACTTACACACAAGTTGAAACTTTATACAAAGCACATTCTCCACCCTCAGAGAGAGGAAACAGTCAGCAAAGCGCACAGAACAAAGATGCTTATGACTCATGAAACAGTTGAATGGGGTTTTACTGGCATGCCTAGTTTGAGTTGAATATGGAGGATAAAAAATGCCTCAGACCATCCCTGGTGAATTAAGCAAGTGCTGGATTCAGCTGTGATTGTGCTTGCCGCTCCTATTTGGAAGTTGATTTCTCTTGGAATTTGTCATATCTGTTGTTTTTCTTCATAAAATCTTCTTTTGTGTAGCCAGTAACTGTGGGTCAAAAAGAAGGCATGCACACATACAAAAGCTGTGGGTTGTGTTTTAATAGGGATCCCTACTGCTTATCATTGCTGGTTTATGTAATTGGAAAAGGTCAGCATAGTTTGTGCTGTGAGCAACCGAAGCTGAAAATTTTTGTGCTTTTTTATTTTTTCTTTCCCTGCACTGGACTTGTAATCTTTTCAATAAATGTAGTATGAAAAAGAAACTGTAGGAAAAAAAATTACTGAATTTTAGCCTCAGGCTATTGCACCTTTCTTCTTAAATTGTTGTGAATCTTACTAACAAAGCTGCTCCCAAATAACAGTTGGTCACAAAATATTTAGTTTAAAGACCAAACATTTTCAGATCTTTAGCTCGAAGGCAAGTCCCACTTTGCTTGGCTGGATTGTTTCTGTATCTCTCTTATAAATCCTGTGCTGGAATATCTATAATTTTGATTTTGTTTTCTCTGGTACATACTAAAACAGTCATATTCAGTGTAATTTTTTAATGTTGATTATACTTCTCTAATTATTTCTGTAGGTCTGACATATAATTTAAAATATTTTCTTTGCTTTGAATACTGTTTTGTTTAAAGCACCTGACTGGTTGCTTAAAGACATCTCAGATGAGGACAGGGGTGAGGGAGTGTTCCTGCTATTGGCTGAGTGAAATTAGCCTCTGCTGTCAAGGGGAAAATCAGGAAGAAGAATTCAATGTCAGCTTTTATTTGAATTTCAGATCACTCTAGAAGGCTCTGAGAGTTTTGGGCATGGTGCTTGGTCCTTGAATTTCTGGGGAAGGAAGCCAGCCCTTGTGTTGTATTGAAAAGAAAAGCTGAAATGTTACCTGCAAAGCCAAGGCAACCTTTTGTTCTTTAGAAATGGGGAACCAGAAGAGATTACTGGCAGTGATGCTATGTTATGGAGCTGCAATCTGAGGAAACTTAGAGCAAGGACAACAGGATCAAACTGAAAATAGTCCAGGGAAGACACTGGCAGAGAACATTGGGGTTCTTCAGCATTTTCCCTTACTATTAAATATGTAATGGATGGAGTGCAAAAGATTTTATTCCAGTGTTCCCAAAAAAAGAAATATTAATTTCTTCAAATTACAAGGCTATATGTTGTTATTCCTGCTGTCTGCCTTTGGGAAAGCAGGGAGATAGAGCGATATGCATAACAGAAAGATTGCTGAATTGTCATGAAAGCGTGCACTTTCTTCTCAAACAGATGAAAATGTTCCATTAAGAGCTGGACAAGATGCGTTTTTACCTGGGTAACCTGGGAGTGATTTCCATCCTTGGCTTCAGATGTACCTCTTTGCACCATTTCTGTATTGAGTAAGGTGAAGACCCAGTTATACATCTCTCCTGAAAACTTCAACATGGGAGATAGTTGCAGGATTTTTCAGGAGATCTCATAATCAGGGTAACTGGGAATCATAAGATGTTATGGTTCTGCTGTGGAGTATGTCTGTCCTTTGAGGTAAATATAGTACAGATGCTCAGAAATTGAAGGCATGTTTATTACATAAGGAGTTCATCTACCCAAGTAAAGAGAAAATAATATCTAGGAGACTTGCTTTGTAATTGCAGAAGCAGTCATAAGGAGTGCCTTTTGACACACCTGATGTCACTTTCATAAAATATTTAAAGAAACATGCGAGTAATGAGCTGTAACCAAAATAAGCTTTGCTTCTGAAAGCAGTACTCTGTAAGTGAAGAAATCTGCCAGATTTTCTCAGAGCAGCAGAAGCTGCAAGACAGCTGTCCCATCAGAATTAAACCAGAAGTGAAGTCTTTGTTTCAGTAGGGTGTATGTACTTGTTTGTCTTTTATTTCCTCTTTGCTTGTTTTGCCCCAAATTGGACACAATAAAGTAGGTTGATTATTCATATTTGAATTTTGTTTCATAATGAGTATGGCTTCCTGGGAACAGGACATCTGTGTATACATTAATTTCATTTAGAGAATAAATAAACCTATAAATAGGGCAGGCAATTGTACTTTCCCTTTACCTCCTCTTCAATTTTTCTTACCAGTATCAGACATTTGCATGTACGAGGCTACAAAGTCACAAAGGCCAGATAAAATTCTGTAACAACCCCTGCTGCAGTTGTGAAGGGGAATATCCTTCAGCAGATGTTAGTCAAGACCACTGTAGATAACAGAGCTGGAGAGAGACTCATTACCTGACACAGGTGTCACTTCTCTTACCAAAGCCAGAACATGCAAGAAAACACAAAAAGCTAAAGTCTCAGTGTGGGCAGGAGAGTGCAATCTAGACTTTGTCCTAGCAGGGTGCTTTTCTTGGGAAAGGGAAAAAAATAGAGGGCCATTGACCTAGAGTGCGGTTATAGGAAAAAAGTTGGGTCCTGGAGCCCTACAGTGCCAGGGACAGTCATGCACTGAAATGCAAAGGAGTCCTGCAGGGTGGGTAGACAGTGCTGTTGGTGATGTCTTTCTATTGCCTCCTGAGCTTGTCTGAATAACTTTGTGCCCCAGAGGAGAAGTCAGAAGGAAGTGCAGGCACAGAATTTAATTCTCTGTGCATGAGGGAACAAGGCTGGAATCTGCATAAGAAACAGGGAGGATCTGAAATTAGTCATGACACAAAAAGGCTTTTGTGTGATATAACCAGCTCATCTGTGATTGCTTAGACAGCACTTCAGCTGTCCTAAAACTGCCTGCTGGGGACCAAATGCTGGCTTTTGTCAAAAGATCAAATGCTAAATAACAAAAAATCAACATGTCAGATACATTACCCTCTGGAAGTGACTGAGAGTATGGCAAGACAAAATATCAGAAAAGGACAGTCTTGTCTAAGTCAGAGTGGAAGTAATGCAAGGGTGTGAGTGGCAGGTGTTAGTCGTCAGTATTTTCCATGCTCCTGCTACACTGGCAGATCCCAGTTGCCTGCTTAGACCAGATGCAGCTGTGCAGGGCAGTGTACAGCCCCCAGCCTTATCTGTGGAGAGGTTTGAACTTTCTGGCTGAACAAAGATTGAACTTTCTTCCCCTCCTCCAGAGAGCTTCACTCATCAGTAGAGCAGATGTGGAGTGTATGTTCTGCTGACAGGGTGGAGGACCTGACTTCTCACAAGAAATTCCTGTGAAATTCTTTGGATTTGGTAAAGTACTTCAGAGCAAAACCTCAAAACCTTAGTCAAGACTGACTGTTTCCTGAGTCCTATCTGGTACTGACTAAATGTCTGCTGAATGGCTCCATACCAAGAACCAGTTTATCTTATCATCCCCGAAGAGGGAGATTTGCTCCATTGTGAAACTATGAGACTTTAAACTTCTATCAGTTAAGGCTTTGAGAGCCTTTCAACCAGCAGAAACCTAGAGTACTGCACTGGTTGACTTGATTCTGACTTATCAACAGTGAGAACACAGTGCTAATCTTTTCATAGGTTGTGATTTATTTATTCATAGAGGCTAAAAACCAGATAACAGGAATTCATGGGCCATCCATTTAAGACTATATACTCAGCAAACTCCAAATAAATAAGCCTAGACCAGAAAGTTTGCCAAGGAGCAGTATTTATATTTCTCTTCTGCAGTATTTATGTATGGCAAAACTCTAACTCCTACAGCAGCTAGAGTTTGTGAAGAATCTTTACTATTTAAATCTCTAGCCTTGCTGCATGCAATAGGTGGTCTCTGAACAGAGCTGAAGATCAACACAGCTGCAGTCCAGAGGCTTCCTATTTTCATTGTTCCCAGACATCATCCAAATAACAAAATGAATTTATTACCACCTGATAACATAGAAAAATCATAGGTAGTTTGGCTTTTTTGTTTGGGTTATTTTCATCTTAGATATTGGGTTTAGAAGAAAATCTGAAAAATCCATGTCTAGGTGTGGACTTGCAAAGAGAGGAAAGGGGATCTGTTACCCAGTAGACTTCATATTGGATGTTTCAACCTTTCTTCTCTCAAACTGGAGCTAAGCTAGTTTGTGTTTCTGGGAGGAGCATGCAGCACACTGAGCAGAATACAAAAATACTGATCTTAGATAATAGGATATTAAGTAACAGCCTAGGTTCTTGGGAGCATTTGCAAGCCAAAAAATTTTGTGATTGGGGCAGGGTTAGGCAGTAGCAATCCATTTCCACTGCAATTGAACTAGTCAGATCCTTTCAGCTCATGGAAATTCATAACATTTAAACCTTATTCCTGGGCCTCCAGCTCTTCTATGCATACATGGTGTTTTGGTGTGTTGATACTAGTTGAGGCTAGTGAAACACAGTACTAAAAATATATTTTAAAGCTACAATGACAGACAGTGTTTTAGCAGATTTTTAGTACTAACAGCACTGAGTCCAAGCTTTTCTAGTCCCCTTTTCAATGTAATGCTTTGGAGTCCTAAACTTGGACCTATTTAAATCTCTGCCTTTATCTGGTCCTAGCCTCTGGAATCTTGAAATATTTTTCTGTTGCTGTTGTACAAATAGGGCAAATCCGAGTCAAACATCCTAGGACCTGATATTCTTTTCACCTCATGTGAATGTAATTAAGGAAAAAAAATTAAAGAATAGTTGCACCGAATTATAAAAAAGTTCTGCCGAGTAAGCATACCCATCTGTCTTCTGTTTGCATGCTATGACTCACAGATGTCTGAAAATCGTCCCACTTCCTGCCTGCCCTGAAAAAGAGGTTTTTACAATTAGAATGTAGCTACCTTCTTTTAGAGTTAGTTTTGATTCCTGCACAGAAAATTAATTCTAGAGAAAATAAAATGGATTTCTAACTAGTTAAGGAAGAATGCAAAGTCAAAAAGTATACTTACTTTCTCATCTTTTATCTTTTTCTGTATGTGACTTCTGTGATGCTTTCAAAATCCTTCTGGAGTAGTAAGACATGATATATCTGCTGTTCCTCATTCTATGTGTGGTCATCACCTGGATAGAAGGTACTGAGGGAGCTGGTGCAAGAGCTCACTGAGCGACTTTCCCTCATTTACCAGCAGTCCTGACACATCAGGGAAGTCTTGGTTGACTGGACCTTATCAAGTGTGACCCCCACCTACAAGAAGGATCAGAGGGAGAATTCAAGAAGCTACAGACCTTTCAGCCAGACCTTGATGCTGGGGAAGGTCATGGAGCAGATCATGTGAGAACACGCAGGACAACCAGGGATCAGTCCCAGCCAGAATGTTTTTAGGAAAGGCATATCCTGTTTGACCAACCTGATCTGCTATGACAGAGTGACTCACTCAGTGGATGAAGGAAACGTTTTAGATGTTGTCTGCCTGGAAAATTTAGTAAAATTTTCATATCATTTTCCACAGGATTCTCCTGGAGAAACTAAGTCCATGGCTTGGACATGTGCACTGTTCACTTCATAAAAACTGGCTGGATGTCTGGGCCCAGAGAGTGGTAGTGACTGGGTTTCATCCAGCTGGTGCACAGTCACCAGGGGTGTTCCCCAAGGCTCAGTGTTGGGGCCAGTCCTGTTTCACATCTTCATCGATGATCTGAGTGAGGGAATTGAGTGTGCCCTCAGTCAATTTGTGCATGACAGCAAACTGAGCTGGAGTGTTGAATCTGCAGGAGTGTATGAAGGCTCTGCAGAGAGATCTGGGTTGATGGGTCAAGGCCAGTGGTGTGAGGTTCAACAAGGCAAAGTGCTGGGTTTTTCACCTGGGTCACAACGACCCCATGCAGTGCTTCAGGCTGGGGGCAGAGTGGCCAGAATGCTGCCCAGCAGAAAAGGAGATGTGTGTGTATGTTGACAGCTGGCTGGACATGAACTAGCAGTGTGCCTAGATAGCCAAGAAGGCCAGTGACATCCTTCCTGGCTGGTATCAGCAATTAGAATGTGTTCCCAAATCACAAGAGAAAGCATTTTGTAAATATTTACTACAAGGGCATTGTTAACACTTGATTAACATGACTGAACAAGAGACAAATGTTATTGTTGTTGTTCCGTTTAAGGTTGTTTATTTACGCTACTTTGTTTTCTGAAGGCAAAAGGACACACAAAAAGAGTTTAAACAGTTTAGAGAACAAGGTTATCCTTGCAGCTAGAATAACTGCTTTGATTTTCAGTAAAATGATAATTCATGAACACTCTCACTAGATGAGTGGAAAATTAGGAAGATGTCGCTGTGCAAAACTTTCCGTACAGATAGATTGAATGTGTCAAGTAACAACCTACCGTTTGATCAATGGTGGTTTTCAAAGAGATCACTGCAATTACCTTGCTAGATTTGTGTTGGAAGAGCCTGATGAAGCTGATGCTGTTTCGCACGCTACAAATGACAAGTTTATTGGGAGGCTCAGAGGAGTAGCATTTCCAGCCACAGACTTGCTACTGAGACACCAGCAAAGTCAGTTTTGTATACTCTCCGTGTTGAAGCTCAGCAATGCACAATCAAGGAAATGCTAGTCTCGATGTTCCAATACACATTCATTTGCAAACAGCCCATAGGCTAAGGGCTGTTTTGTTTAGCCATAGACGTATGGTTTTTGTGGCCAGCTTCAATAAACATTTAAGCTAACACAGCAAGGACATAAGTAATTATTAGTGCATGCAGCTGCTTGAAACAGCTTGGATAGCTTTTTGGATAAAGAGAACTGCTAGTGCAAATGCTGATACATACTGACATTTGTTCTCAAATTGTGACCTTTCCTTCTGTGGTGTTATTTAGTTGAACTTGAGAATTTGAAATAACATCCTTCATTTTGAATCAGAGAAGGGGTAAAATACATCCATTAAAGATGATTAGCAACTGCAAAATAATTTTCACAGCTTCATGACTACTACTTTCCCCTCCCTGCAAGCCATTCATTCTGGAGGTTTATGGTTCTGGAAGAGTGATGATTCATTAATGTGCCCTTGACACTCAATTGTTTTACAAATAGGACTAGTTTGTAATAGCCTAGGATTTCCATAAAAAGAGGGTGAAAACAACTTCAATTAATGTATTATCTCACAATATTGTGTAGGAACTTGGCTTTTGGTATGATACCTCTGGATTCTGAACTCCAAGTCTTTGATAATTGGATTTATTGTTCTCTCTCCTGCACGATTTCTTTGCTATGCAGTCAATATATCGAACATATTGTAAGAGCTTTTAATGAAAGAAAACTATTTTAAAAAATTGTTTGTGAATAAGATTTCTTTTCCACTGTCCTCCAAAAGTACATTACAGTCTTAAGCATGCTTCACAGAGGTATTTGTATTCAAAACATTTCTCCCTGCTTTTATGTTTAAAAAAAAGATTTTGAGTCTTCCTGGTAAAATACATGAAATCGGACTAATAAAAGAAAAGTAGACTACTCTCCTTAGTCCTGCAGTGCTCAGAGCAGAAACTAAATGCTGGAAAGAGCTGCCCTAAAACTAGTGGTACCTGTTAGACTCTTGTTTACAGTTTCACTAGAGCTCTGAAGGCACTGGCTTCAGCAGCTTAATAGACACCATGAAAGATATCTTTTGAAAAAAATGGCAAGGTGTGATTGCTTACCTTAATGCAAGTAGTACTCTATGATTTATCTTTTCCACAGAACAAAAGTGCAATTATTCTACTGATCTCTTACTGTGTTTCAGGTTCACAATGCTCTGGCTCTGTAGGTGATATACTCAAGAAATGTTCACACATGGCTGCTTGACAATGGTGCCAGTGTGTGCCGGTGTCCTGAGGGTCTTCTGAAATACCATGACTCTCACACATCCACAGACTGGCATGACTACTGTGGGAAATCGGGGGCTGCATATGAAGGCTTGTTTCTCAGATCTCCCTTCCTCCTTTGTGGAGATGTGATGTATGAGAGGTGCATAATAAATGCTTTTGAGAGAAATATGAGATTGGCACTCATACTTTTCACCTTTGTCCCTGACTTAACACAATGAAATATCATCTTTGTATTGGCTCAAATTATCATTCTGACACAGGTATTTAAAAGAACCTCCAGTTCTACTTTTTATCATACTCAAGTCATTATTCATACAGACTAGATAAGAGCAAGGGCCATCTGTTTTTGTGTTTGTATGTGAGGGTATTGCACTCAGACATTCACTGCTACAGGGAGAAACATTTGGGAAACGACTGGCACATAGCAACAGAAAACAATAGGTCTTTTTTGCTGTTTATAAGATGAACCCTTTTACAATCAGAATGGGGAGTCTGACATTGCAAACACAGAATCACAGAATCATTGAAGTCGGAAGACATCTCTTGAAACCATCTAGCCAACATCCCATCTGAAGCAAGGTCAGCCAGAACAAGCTGCTCAGGACAAGCCTCATACTGATCATCAAATGATACTGAATTATTAAAAAACTACACTAGTTGATTCAAATAATATGCTTCGTCTTACCAGATTCTGTACTTAACATTCATGGTTCCTGTTCGTAACTCTGAAACCATAACAATTTCTCTGAAACCATAACAATGATGAGATGTAATTGAGAAAACAGAAAAGCCTGTTCTTAATCACCTGATTCCAAGAGGTGACATTTTATGACAAAAAAAATATGCAGAGATTTTTGAGTTATGCAAACAGCATGTCACATCTGTTCTAGACTCCGCACAAAGCTGTATAGGATCTAGAACTAACAGCCAGCCCTTGACCAGAGCAGTGGATGTGAATTAACTCCCTGTACTGTGAAAATAATGTATTTTATAATCAAGAACTTCCTCAGGCTTTGCTCATCTCAGGGATGAAAACTAGCAACTGTTTTAGGAAGAAGCCACAGCTGATCTCATCTATCATCATGACTTTTTAACTAAATGGGCACTCCACTTGTTCTTGGCAAGGATTGACTGCTTCAAAAACAGCAGAGGAGAGGGAAATGTTGATGAATTACTTTGAAATCTGCAAATAATCATAACCATTCTATGCCTTCCTCTTCTGCAAGCTTCAAATTCTTTCTTATGTCATTTGCATTTCCATCACATGACTTTCAGTGATTCATCCCCATCTCCTGTTTGTCATTTCTTCTTTCACTCTCCTTGTTTACATTTACCCCACCTTGAGGTTGTTTGTTTGTTTTTAAAATAACATGTGTTCTTACTTATTTAAGTACTCTATAAAGATCCTGGAAACAGGAGACTTTTTCCTACTCATGTGAGTAATGTCACAGGCATGATGTAGCTAGGATTTTAATTTTCAAAGGATCCAAACACGTTGGTTTCTTAAAATTATTGAACAGGTGGAGCCAAAAGATTTGTTGGCTGGTTGGTGGTTGGGTTTTTTTTCAAAGATCCTCTGATGAACTTGGTTTGGCTGCAGGGGTCAGTAGGGGTAATTGATTTAGAGGTTTGCTCCTCTAACTTTTCTACAAGTATGCTGTGTCATTTCTGAGAAAGTTGACACTGTTTTAAAATTTCACATGGGTACAATGAATTCCTTCATCTCACATCATATTGCCAACTACCAGTAGGCATTGATCAAGGGTTCGGTTCAACAAGATGCTATTGACCTTGAAAATGCCTTTTGCACCTTCATAAAGTAAACCCAATCTGACTTTATGAGATGACCTAGAGGAGGTTTTTACCAAGAATAGGTTTGCTTCTGGTAGGATATTTTCTACTCCTATTATTTGCAGATACAAGGCACCTTATCTTGGGCTTTATTTAGAGAAATATATCTTCTAAAAGCTTACTTTTTTAAAACCTCATTTCTGTGTGTTTTCTTTTAACTTCAGGGTTTTTTTTTTCCTAATAGAATCCCTGCAGATTAATACTGCTGTAAAGCATAACTCCACAATACTGAAAGGAGAGAGTTGTGAGAGGTCTGCTAATAGTCTAATTTTCTCTGTAGCTCTGGTACAGTACTACTGCACTGCTGAGTGTTCTCTTTGCACTGGTACTGTCAACCCTCCCATCCATAACTGTGCTGTAGAGCTACATAACCTCAAGGGGCTTCTAGGCTGAGCAAAAGCACATGGGGCAGGAGTGCAGAGCCCAGGTGAAAATGAGAATAATGGCCACCAAGTAGTTAATTTTACATGGTGATCAGGATTGCTGAGATTAATTTGGATTGGTTTTGGAGTGTTTTGTTTTGTGTATTAAAATTTTTTTGAAGTGTTTACAGTCTTTCATTTTTTTCCTTGAAATCAACCGTATTAAAGCCAATCGATAAAATTTGAACTTTGCAAGTAGAAGTTGATTAGCTACTAGAAAGTGAATATTGACCAAAAGACACAGCTGTGTCAGAGTTGAATGAACAGGGGAAAATTAGAAATTGTAATCAATAAACACTCACTATAAAAAAAAGAAATAATCAATTTTAATAGACAAATTTTGTAATAAAGTTTGTGATCTGCCAAGAGAAATTAAAAGACAACCTCCCAATGTTTCTGGACACTGAGTCATGATACTTCAAATCACAAGAGTGGGGATCCTGGGTTTGTCTGGGACAAAATTAACTTAAGTTACAGTGCTGTGTTTTGGATTTTTGTTGCTCAGTAGTGCTTAGTCTAAGCCAAGGACTTTTAAGGCTCCATATTCCCTACCAGTGTGTAGGTACAGAAGCAGCAAAGAGACAAGGAGAGCTGATCCAAACTGGCCAAAGGGATATTCCATAGAATATCAGTATATAAACTGAGGGACTTGGAAAAGAGGGGCTGATCACTTTGTGGGGACAGGCTGAGAATTAGTCAGTGAGTGCTGACAATTGCATTGTGCATCACTTTTCTTTCTTCAGATTTATTCCTCCTCCTCTGTCTCCTTTTCTCTCCATTACAACTACTATGATGATTATTATTTTTTAAAATATATTTTACTTAAATTACTAAACTGTTCTTAATTAAACTGATGGGTTTCATCCTTTTCTGGTTCTCCTCCCCATCTCCCTGAGGGTGGGGACAGAGCCAGTGGCTGTGTGGGACTTCGTTAGTGACGGTGGTTATGCCGTGACAGCAGTGCAGTAGAAAACATAGACTGGACTTCCTGGCTTTAGGGAAGAAAACACACCTATGTGTTGACTGATATCCCCACTCAGATCCTTTTCCATTATTTATTGCCAGGAAGCTGGAATGTATGACTTAATTCCTGGAGTGGATCTTTCACTTTTCCTGTGAAGAATAACTTGTCCAATAGATGTAAATCTTGACGAAGATTCTTGAAGCCTCTTAGAAAGGAGAAAGAAAGCTAAGCAAAGTTCATTTTCTTCATCTCCCTGTTCCAGGGCTGCTTCCATCATTTTTCCTCTGGGCAGTGCTCCTGCCCTGCTTCTCTTTTCAATACCACTTGAGTCTTCCAAAGTTTCATCTTGTTTCCATCTGACTGGAAGGAATGGATAATGGATGCGTTATGAAAGAAACATTAGTGAGCCTCTGGTGTCCTTTTCTCTCATCACACAATTTGCAGTTGGATATAGTTGGTGCATTGAACCCATCTTGTCCTTTAGGAACCTGAAAATTGTGACAGATCTTGGTTATAAACCAGAAAAATCCATGCTGCAAATTGCAGCTCTTCAGGAGCTGACCCACCAGCACTTCAGAGCCCTGCTGTAGCAACTGGAAGATAGTTTGCTATGTCACAACACCCTGTCCTAAGCAAAGTAACCCTCACATGAGAGCCACCTGCAGACAAACCACTCACTGATCTCCTTTTTAAATGAATGCACAACTGCTGGGTCTCAGGAGGGGAAGGAAGGGGCCTCTGGTCACTACAGAGGCTGGCATTTGTTGAGCTATATGATGTGTCTGATCTAGAGGTGAAAATGTAGGTGGTGACTTTTGATATAGTGGTGAGACATGGTAAGTCACTGACAGGAAGGGTGACTTCAGTTTCCTTTCCAGAACACCTTTTCTCAGAGAGCAGGCACTGAAGGGGCAGAGTAGGAGACTACTTCTCACTCCTTCTCTCTCACATCTCCTCAAGGGACATCATGAAGAGCACTTACCTTTCTGGTCACACTATGCACTTCTGGCTACCACTGAACTTGAAGAGATCACCACTAGCATATTTTAATAATAGTATATTAATATATATTAATGTATGTCAATAAAAGGTGCTGCCAAAGGCAGTACAGACATGAATTTTATTAGTAAGCTGTGCTTTGTAAAATGTGCATGTGACCTGTTCAGTGACCCCAGAGCGTGCTGAGGTTATCAGGAAGATACAGCTGGCAATGTTAGATCTCTAATCAGGAAATACTCTTAAGAATGTTGAAGATAACAGAGGCATTCTATTGGGGAAAAAAAGCAACCAGCCATTGTACAGAGGTCACATAACCCAATCATTTACAGAGCAGTTTGTAACAACCTGAATAGGCAGGGACTGGGTATTCAAGATCCTGATGAAAACCACTAGTTGTGCACACACTTTTGCTTCAGCCCTGGGTATGCAAAAATGTTCATTTGTTACCTTGTATTACTTGTACATGAGTGTTGCAACACCATGAGGGGGAACGAATAACCCTTGTTTATATGCTTCCCAAGGCTCTGTTGTACTTCAGCTACAATTCCCTGTTTTATATATAAAATTAAAAATCTCTCTATTTTCAGCCAGACAATTTTTCCTTGACCTAAAGAGGTAAATAGGCCTCAAAATTAGGTGATGACTTAATTGTCTTTGCATTTATCATCACTGATGATTGCAGAGCCTACATGATAAACACTGATGGCTCGTATGATGACTGAGGATGCACTGAAAAATAATCATGATTCATTTGCTTTTCTCTTACAGAAAGTTATTTTCACACAACAGCCACAAGGGGAAAGTAACAGGAAGGGAACATCTGTCAACAAGGCTTTAACCAAACACTTTAGTAGCCTTTTAGGTGAGACTTAAGAAGAGTGATGGAGAGAGGAAACTAGCTAGAATTTTGTACAGCAAAATCTTGTTATGAGAGAACTCCAGGACAAGATAATTTTGTTCTTTCTTTTATAAATACAAAAATTATGACTTCACTAACATGCATCACAAGGCCAGTGAATATTAAAACATGCAGTCTTATCTCAGATGCAGAGTAGAACCTGTAATAAAGGACTAGCTCTGAGCTAGCTGGGATGTTGTGTTAACACTAATCCCCACTCCTTGGAGAGCAAGTAAAGAGCAAAAGGACACATAGTCAGAGTGCTATGCAATCACTGTAATGAATGCATATTCCCAAGGAAATCATCACTGGATTTTTTTTATAAGACCTTTTTTTTACTGTGCAGCTGTAGCAGAGATGTAGCAAGACCGAGCTTAAGAGAGGTGAATGCCTCTGTTGGTTGGGGAAACAAAAGATCTGCTCTACTAACATTTGTTTTGGATGAGCTCAGCTTACAATTCTTCTGTAGTCAGCCTTTGAATCTGGCGTTTTCATCTATCTGGCTTTAAAAGCAAAACTTGGCTCTAGGTAGCAGTTGATATTCAACAACTTCACAATTTTTTTTATGACTAGACTGTAAGGAAATCACAAAAGCAAATGGTGTTGCTAACAATAAGGAGTGATAAAAATATCTCTTTGGAGAACCGAACTTAAAAAGGATAGATCTCTAAAGAAATGAAGAATAGCAAATATTTTCTGCTCATAGTTTCCCTTTCCCCTTTTTCCCCTACCCCAGTTTTTCAAGCAGTAGTAGCATTAGCTTCTGGTTATCATGTTGTTGAATCTTCCTCTTCATTAATTCCTGGCTCGTCTTCTTCCGAATCATGCCAAAATTTAACCCAGTGTAAAATTTTATGATGAGGCTGCAAAGTAGAAGCTTAGCAGGGGAAGTTGATGTCAACATCCAAAGGAGTGTATACAGTCCTGTTCATCTTTTAAGGGAGACTTGTGTGGTAGCTCTGATCTAGCTCTACGCATTGGAGATTAAATTAAAAACAAACAAACACAACCCCCCCCAAAAACAAACAGCATTAAAAAAACAAGCACCAGCCAAAATCAGCAGAAAAAACACTTTCTCCATAACTCAGCCTCTGCATTCTCAACTGTAACTGGCTTCATGCCAAAGACCCACAGTTCTTCCTTCCAAAATTAACTTTTCCAGTGTTATAAACTTCATCTGCTTCCAACAGGAATACTTTTGAATTCTGAAGAATTATTTTAGTCAGAGCAGAAAGAAGAAAGTATACCTAGGCCTGTGCAAACAATATAACTTAATATTCTAAGTGTCATATCAGCAGTGTTCTCTTTCTCTATCCCTTCTTTGTCATTGTTAAGAATACACTATGATGCCTCTCTCCCTGGCCTTACAGTTTATATTCCACATAAATAAAACCTCTCTTTTCCTGGATATGACTTTGGGCTACCAGTAAGTTTTACAAACTGACAAGTTTTTTTAATAATATTTTGAAATAAAATTTCCAGAAATACAACCCTGCCAGCTCTCCAAACTTCCTGTACCTTCATTCTTTTCTTCATACTTTTCAGCTAATGGTATCACAAGACAGTGTTTTACATGGAGAAGCTGAGGCGCGGTAAACCTGCAGGTGTTTGATGAAACCAGACACAAATCCAGGAAATGAAGAGCAGTTCTGGCCTTTCAGCATGTTCCAGGAAAGCAAAGTATGGGCCAAAAAAAAAAAAAAAAAAGTTTTCTACCAGAAATGGAACACTTGTCATATGCTGAAAACCTGACAAAAAACCCCACTGGCTATTGATTCCTTCTTTATATATAAGGGAGCCTAAAGAAGACCAAAGGAAGGTGAACCAACATTCCAACATTTAAAACCTGCATTGCAAAACTCTCATCAGTATGCAGGAGGCTATCCTTTCATAGTAACACTCTCGTTGCCATCTTTAAAAATTTGGTGTGGGTTTTTCTAAAATAAAATGATTAAACTTCCTCGTCTTCAGAAAAGAGAGCATGTGTCCAGAGATGCAGTGTGCAGCCTTCTGCATTACTCTACCTCTGATTCTTCATTTTATCCAGTGACATTTTAAATAAACTTTAGCAAGAGTTTTAGGGTACCTCACAGAAGTATATCTCACAGGCCATGAGGTACTCCTGGAATCCCAGTGCTGTGAGGAAAACATTTGGACTTGAGCTCTCTCTATGTCAATTAAGCGACTTGATACAGAAGACCTTATACTCAGACTTCTTTGAAAGACAACTAAAGCCCTTCTAGCTAAAGCAAAACAATATCTGCAGATTCCACACAGAGTTAGGAAGTTGCCTGCATCTCCCTGTAGACAAAGCTCATTCTATGTTTGTACTTTGAACACTGGCATCTGTGGCACCACAAAGTGACTTATTCCCTCTGAAGAGTGTTGGGACTTGTTGGGAGAGCTGCACAGGCAGCACTGAGCATTATGCTGAGTTTTCCACGTGCATGTTTCCCTCCCTATTGTTCAGTAGAGCTGTTAGTAAGAATATCAATGCAGGATACCCCTTTGCACACTATTAGTCAGCAAAGGCAATAAAGAAATGGTGTGCTTCCGAGTCCCTTGTCAATGAAAACATGATGAAGGTGTTCAAGATCTCTAAGATCACAATTATCAGCACAGAGCTGTATATAGCACACATCTCCTGTTGCAGCGACACCCACAGTTGAGGTTCTTTTCTTCTTTGTGAAATCTAATTCCCATTGGTTCTTGCTAGAAGACAGAAAAGGGTCCCTTAGTCACTCACCGTGGGAAAGCACGTGATAAGGGTTGGGAGCTGGCTAAATAAATTTACAATGTGTTTATCAAACTTTCCTGCAGAAGAGGGCAACAAGGTTGGTGAGAGGCTTGGAATACAAGCCCTGTGAAGAGTGACTGAGGGAGCTGAGGTTGTTTAGCCTGGAGAAAAGGAGACTCAGAGGTGACCTTATCACTCTCTACAACTTCTTGAGAGGTGGCTGTGGTCAAGTGGGGGATGGTCTCTTTCTCCAGGCAGGAATGGACAGAACAAGAGGACACAGTCTCAAGCTGCATCAAGAGAAATATAGGTTGGATATTAGGAAAATGTTTTTTTACAGAAAGGGTAATAAAATATTGAATTCGTCTGCCTGGGGATGTGGTGGAGTCACCATCCCTGGATGTGTTTAAAAAAAGATTGCATGTGGCATTTGATGTCATGGTTTAGTTGAGGTTAGGGTTGAACTTGATGATCTTGAAGGTCTCTTCCAACCTAATGATTCTGTGATTCTGTATTCCCAGTCTTCACAACCTTAAATTAATACTGATAGAGCAGCACAAGGCAGTTCTCAGCTTTTCCAGTGCAAAGCTGTGAGCATATTTCCAACAGGGGAAAATGCAGAGTTTTGGACTTGCAGGGCAAATACAGCTGAAAAGCTCATTTTAATCAGGGTGATCTTTGTAGAATACTCCAGTTTTTACTTTTTCAAGGTTGTGCAAACAGAGATTTTCTGTAACATTAATCAAATTTTAATGCTACTTTGGCAAGATTACAAAATTACTGCCTCAAAAGTAAAGACATACTGAGGGGTGCACATTTTGCAGCTGTAAAATGCTGTCTTGTACCATCTGGGAATCTGTAGTGTGATGTAAGTCTTAAAAAGATTGGGGTTTTCCCCACTGGTCCTGGTATATCACTCTGTGGCCAGGGTGGGAGGAACCATTTCCTGAGCAACTCTTTCCTTTCTCAGCATGCTGCTCTGTTGTTTTTTTTTTTTTCTTTTGTTGTTGTTTTTTGGTTTTGGTTTTTTTTGTTTTGGTTTGTTTTGTTTGTTTTGGTTTTGTTTTTGTTTTGTTTTGGTAAAATTGTTGACAGCGACTTCAAAATTCAACTGTCTTGCACTGTTCACTCTTTCATAATGGAATTCTCCTTCTAGCACCTTTATTTTCAAGATTATGGCAAAGAAGCCTCTTGCCTTGTTCACTGGTCACTATTTCATCCTAGCTTGTGTGATGTACCTGTTCTCCATGAATTTTTTTTGTGTTGCATGATACAGGTGCTTCAAGAAACTGCATGAATTCACCATCGCATTGTGGGAGAGAGAGATTGTATCCTTTACATTTAAGCAAGAAGCAGCTGAGATGCAGAGGAACCCAGAGAAAATCTTCCCACGGTTTTGGAAAGTCCAGCCTGAATCCTCTGCAGCCTGATTTTTTGTGAACATCCTATATCAGCACTTGGATTTAAGCTGATGTTTGCAAGAAGCACGGTGCTAATACTCACTTACAAATTTTAATGATAACCTCATTAGAGACATATACAATTTCAGCTTCTATGAGACTACTTCTTTAAAAAAGAACTGTAACAGTGTGCTGATACTTCAGTGACTCAGTTGGCTCCACTAGAGCATAAAACAGGTATTACATGAAGAACAAATTGCACCCTTTCTACCACATATTTATAGAAATTTGTTCTTATGCTAGCAGAGATAATATGAGATTCCAAACCAGCAATCAGTTTGCCATCATGAGGCTCCACGACTCTTTCTGTGTCACTCTATCACTCTGACAGTAGCTATTTATCTTAGATGGCAGCTCTCCTAGACACAGTCTAAATTATTTGCCTCTCAAGAGACAGCAGTCAAGCTTTCTGCAAGTGATAAAGAGGAAAAATATGCTGACCAAGTGCAATGCACGAGCTGCTTTTAAACACGTCACTGCACTAGTCTTTGTTTTCAGTGGCTTGATCTTGAGAGCCTGTTTACTGACTGTAACAGCTGAGGGCAAACCTTTATACCTGCAAGGGATTATGGAATGACAGTATTATCCATGTTTGTTTGGTTTGTTTTTTTTTTTAATTTATTTCTTTGACTTCAAGGGCCTTTCTTGTGTAACTATGTGTACTTTAAACCCTCTTGTCTTTTGTTGTATTCCTTCCCCATTTTGGCAAAAGCGTTTGATAGTTCCTGGTGGTTCTAAGTGTCAGGAGCTGCAACTGGAAAAGTTTTAAAAGATAATTAGCAATTCCTTGAGAAATTAGAAAGACTTGTTCTTTTTTTATTCACATAACTATGAAAAATCCATCCCAGAATTGTCCACAATAGCCAACAGTCCCCTGGAAAACGAAGAGTTCTGGTCAGAGGAAGAGGAGTCAGGAATTTTGCCATCATGAACCCAATCTCAGACATGGGTGTCAGCTCTCCGGACTCCTAGAGATTCTGCTCAGGCCTTGAGGCAGGTTTTTTTTGTTGGTTTTTTTTTGTTTGTTTGTTTTTTTGGGTTTTTTTCTTGTTTTGGTAAAATTGTTGACAATTTTGATAAATTCAAACTGTCTTACACTTTTCACTCTTTCATAATGGAATTCTCCTTCTAGCACCTTTATT
>VZSR01003803.1:49706286-49916091 GCA_013398615.1 Brachypodius melanocephalos
GATTTGTTTAGATTTTTCCCAGAAATGGTAGCTCTGTTTCCTTCCTTTTCTCATCAATTGCTGTGTCCTATTTTGAATAAAAGATAAAGCAGCCACTGGACACAACCATTCAGTTTTCTTCTCACAGAACATGCTAATGAGTATAACCCTAGAAATTTTACATGCTATGTCTGGCTGCAAACCTTTAATCATGAGCAAGCTGCATTTTATGAGCTATGAAAGGATTTTGCAGACTACACGTTTACAAGCAAGGGTTTTGAGGGCAGCACTTCATCCTGCAGCCCACCTGTCCTCCAATAACCAACATGTTCAGGGTGTGTACTCAGGAGGTACAGCCAAGGGGCATGAGGATGCATCTGCAGTCCCACACATAAAATGTGTGCTCAAAATTCAGGCTGAACACAAAAATACACTTCCTCTTTTAATCCTTTAGGCTGGAAGTATGCTGCTCTGGCACGTCACTTGCAAGCTAGGCATTCAGAGGATGGTAGAAAAATGAAGATGGGATTTGTAGGAATCCCTAGCACCTTCCCCACAGATTAAAAAATCCCTCCTGGAGCTGTTGAAGTGTCAGAAACAAGAAATCAAGCATTCCTCTCTGTTAATATTACCACTCCCAACAAAAGAAGACACATAATAGTGGCATGAAATTTCTGTTAGTGAGTTGCTTTTTTCCAGCTTGTGAGATGCAAAAAACTACCATAACATGTGGTAGTTATGCCAGTGGCAAGATACTATATATAAGAGATCATCTATAAATAAACAAAGATCAAAAAAAAAAAAAGAAAAGAATGATGAGTGATGATGTGATTATGATCTTGGAAGCAGAACTTTCCAACCCCATTTGGTGTGCAAAGCACTGTGAATATTACTTTTCCCCACTTGGCTTTATCTCTTATTGCTTCTGAAGATGGAAATTGTATTTTCATCCTCACTTCACAATGACTTTGGAGTAATTGGCTAGCAAAATACATAAAGCTGAGGTGGAGAAAGATTTACTGCGGCAGTTTTAGTTGCATCCATACAGAGTGCCATCTAGGGGAGCTCAGTAAAACCTCATCCAAGACTGATAATCACATCTGTCCTTTAAAATCCAACTGGAAAATTCCTTACCTGTAGGATAATGCTCCAGGATCTTGCTACCACTACCAAGCACACTGCTTGGAGTATATAGGGTAACATTATAATTATAGGAAAATAAATTGGGAAGAGATTACAACAGGATACAAACGAACTAGGTCCATAAAATCAACAATACCTTGTTCAGCTTGTGAGAAAAATGATGAGCTTTAAAATCTTAACTTGTAAATGTAGTGATTAAATCAATTAAGAAAATTACTTTTCTTTTTTCTCTGACAGGACAGAAAGTAAATCTTTAACTCTTACAAACATATAAGGCAATGAGCAAATTTTTGTTTCATTTTGTTAGCCTGGTTTGATCTCCTCTTCTAACTTTATATATTTTTAATCAATATATATTTGGAGTAATATGATCAAGTCCATAATTGCACTTCTGCTTAACATTTCCTTTACTTAGCATTGCTTGAGTCAGCCTAGAGAAGTCTGTTTTTTCTCCTACCTTTCTGGAAATCGTGATAGGCAAGCATATAAATTCTGAAGGTCTCAAGGCAGCTAATTATGCTGAGCTACTTTGATGACACTTGAATTTCTACCATTATTTAATTTCCCAAGACAAACTTGCTAAAGAACATGTGCTTTATTTTTATTCTTTTAGAAAGACTCCTAAAATTCCTGTAAGAAACGCTCAGAATGGCCTGTGCATTTCGGACCAGCTCTTTGGTCTTCAGACCAGGCTCTTTCTAGGTATTATTTCTGAACATTCATAAAGCCAGGAAATGGTAAAGGATCTTACTTTTATTTCACACTGAGTAACAGTGGGTGAAGTTGTGCTGTGATGTATTTTTTCCTTGGTAGCCAGCCCTCTAATGCAAGCTCTTCTTCCTCCCATTTTCTGCTTTTCTGCTGTTATTTAGCAAGTGGCTTTGTCTGCTCTACTTCATGATAAAATGACAAATGTAGAATAGTAAAAAGCCAAAAAATTGCAAGGCTAACACAACCATTTTTTTTCCTTTTTAAAGAACAAGTATGAATAATCATCCATAATAGCATATGATTATCTTTTATAGTATCTACATTATAAGAACCATAAAAGGACAATAAGCTTCAGAAAGGTAAAAATTAGCTTTGCAGTGCTTTTTATTTTGTTGTTCAAGGTATACCACACTATATGGAACATAATTAATACCTAATAAATGTATAAAATAGAGAAGCTTAATTCTTCATACTGGGTATAACTGACAACATTATTTAATTTTGTTGGCCAGCAAGTTTTTACTTTGTGTTTTGTTTTTCTTAGTAGCATTCAGGCTTTGACATACCTATGTGCAATTGCAGGGCAATTCCCATTCACCTGGCACTAAATTGCAGTAAATCAGAGTTTTAAACTGAATAATCTGCCGTGGGAGAATACTGCATGAGGTTAAGCCCTTGTCTCCTTGAAGTGTTCTATGTTAAAATGCCAAGATGGGAAATTGCATTAGCCCAAACACCTCTCTGTCTGCCAGTAGCTGCTTTGAGTGGAAATCAAGTGATGTGAAGAACGTGAACTGGGGCAAATCCCTCCCTGAGTGAGGGACTGGTACACAGGCATAACTGTCTCTTTCTAATTAGCTCCAGTAGTCACTGTGCTCATGATTCAATTAGCACTTTGTAATTGTAATTTCATTCTAACCCTATTTTTGATTTTATATAATGCCTCAAGCTGACTAAAGTTCTTTTCCTTCTGTCAGAAGGGAGTTACTAGCAGGGAGCTGGAATGGCCCTGCCAGACCTCCCCTGGCAGATGCTGTGCCTACTATGTGAAAATGTACATTTCAGCCTTCAGCTAGATCTAATTTAGAAATCTTTGAGCTCTTAATGATTTCCTATAGTTTGGCCTAATTGAATCTAAGTGCTTTTGCATTAAAACTAGAATGCCCAGCTGGGCTGAAGCTGAAAACCTGTGACCCTGAAACACAGTCCCAGAAACACAGAAACCCTCCTCTATGTTGGCAGTTGCCATCCACTGCAGCAAAGCCACAGCCATCTTCCATTTAGACCCACTGCATAGATTGCAAAAATGTGCAGCAGCTGCTCTGTGCAGTGATGCTGCTGCAACCAGAGGGACTCTGCTGTAGGAGCTGCTCTGACCAAAGTGTCCCCCTGGGAGGGAAGGGGCTCTGTTTCTGCAGGGAAATGTGCCACCCAGGTCAGCATCACAGTGGGGAGCTGCACTCTGGAGCTCTCTCTTCTCTGTCTGACTTGAGGTGATGTGAAAGATTGACCAGCTCCTCAAATGTTCTGCCTCCAGCAGATGCTGGGAGCAGGGAGAGACATGATAGCAGAGTCCGATGGAGCTGCCTGGGCTCCCCTCTCTGTGTCTTCCACCAGGGTTTGCTGTTGGCTTTTCTCCAAATCTGTTAAAGCCACTAGTGAAATCTCATTAGTTTCTCTATGAAATTCTCTTCTTGAAGGCTCCCACAGCAGGGGACCATGTACCATGCACCATGCACGGCTGATCCATTACCAGTTTGGGTTTTTTTCCCCCAAATTCTGCTGTTCTCTTTAACATTCAGGCAGGAACAAGAAATAGTTGAACCATTTCAAATTAGAAACCTCTTCTAAGAACATCACATCACAAGTGCATAGTACAGAATTTCTTATTGGTCTATTAATAAACGTAAATTATTAACAAATAACTTTTAAGCACAAATACAGAATATAAACTCTTAATCTTATCCTCAAGCTAAGAATGATTCAAATGATGGTATGAATATCTAACAAATTTCTAGCCACTAAAATCATAACCCTACAAAACTAGATAGACTTTTTTTTTAAAGACTAAGTTTAAGTAAAAGCACTGTCCAGAGGGTAGGAAGAACTTAGCCAATTGCTGTCATGCATTCAAACTAAATCAGACTGTTAGGCTCAAATATTTACATTTCACAATTTCTGGCCTAAATTATACTTCCAAAGTAAATATCATTGCAGTGTAACAAATTATTTACAGAAGATGAGCTAAGGAAAGCAACTGCATCATTTCTGTTTTTATTGAGGTGAAAACCACGATCATCTTACTTAATCTTATGCTTATCTTAGCAGGAAATTTTCCTTTGAAGTCAGCACAGCTCTTTGTTTCACAGGAAAATATTGTATTCTGTAGCAACACCTCACCTTGCTATCAGTAAAAGATGTGCTTCTGAAGGTGTTGGTATTAAAGTGAGATCTTCAGTGGTGCTTCCTAACATGCTACACTGGCAGGAAGAAAAACACAAAAGATTTCATAGAATCATAGAGGTTCATCTCAAAGAACACATTTGCTTCTGGTTGAGAAATACGTGAGAGTGGGTCTGAAATTTAAGAAACTTCAAAGTAACCTGCACTTCAGCGTGGAAAGAATGTTAGACCTTATGAATTTTAATAATCCCCACAAGGACAAATCACCTGATTCATTTAATGACTTCTGTGTTCCAGTTAATGTCAAGATGCATGCAATATAGCACCCTAAATTGCTGATTTTGAAGTTTACTTCTGTTTTTAGCAAAACCCCCTTTGTTTCCCCCACAAATGTCACAAAAACATTTTCTTCTAAATGAAAGATCTTTCATTTGACTGGACAGAAGTATCTTTTTTTTTTTTAGCTTTCAATTTGGCAAGAAGCAGGAGAATCCTCAGTTTTATCCATAATTATTTATTTTTGACTTTGGTTTGTTTGCATTTTCCTTCTTTGAACTCTTTCATAGGTGACCTTCTGAAATGTATTATAATTCCAAATTGACAGTTAGAGACAGCATATAGCTCCAAAATCACTTCTTCAGTCCTCATGGGATAGTGTGTAGGACTATCCTCTTCCTGTTCTCAGCCTTTGGACCTCTCCTAGAGATGTTCACAGTGTGCAGTTAAGGAGGGGTGGTGCATAGATCTCGCCAATTTGCCTGCATGTTTCAAACAGAACAATATTGTCTCTGGATCCTAGCCAGGGAAATAATTTAACTTCTCAGAGCAGACAATTTTTGTCTTTGGCACAGTGGTACTCCCTAAAGAAATAAAAAGATCAGCTTATGAGCTATTGACTTAGAAAAAAGAAAATATTTTAACAGAAGTGTGTTGCAGTAATGTTACTTTTAATGAATTTAATTTTTTAAAAAAATTCCAATTCTAAGTTTGTGCAAAAAATACTCATCCAGATGGATATATAATATCAAACACACTTCCATATTTATGGAATCATATTTCCATAAATAATTGGCAGGATGATCTACCAATGGTTCATTTGTTGCAGATATTCCCATATCTTTATAAATTTTATTACTTTAACAGATTTTTTAAGATTGAAGATTTTATAAAATTGATCACTACAAAAGAAACGTTCACAATTTGTTCTTCAGTTTGAGGTGTTATTTTTTATAAAGTTTCAACCTTCATAAATTTTAAATTCATGATAACTCATGAGCTGAATACCAAGATTAAAATAGTAACAACAACAGTCACTTTCAGGATTCAGCATAACTTGTACACAGCTTTATTTTCCCTATGATTGCTTATTGCCAAGCACCCCTTTATCACCTGACCCTGCAGTAGAGCACTTGGGTGACAGTCACACTAGGCTGGACATCAAACCATGGGTGGGCTGTTCACACTAAACACACCTTGGAAATGTGTTGTTAAACTTTAAAAATGTTTCAGGTCATGGTTTTAGCCTGACCAGATGCCCAGAGAATTTGCAAGCATGGCTCAGGGGTCAGCATGGGCCATTGACAGGTTCAAATACACTGCGTGCAAGTGAGCGTGCTGCTGTCGGTGTCTGCGAGCTCCAAAGGTGCAGCCTTTTGGGGTCAGCTGGTCCCTGCCAGAGAACAATCCTCTGCATATTAAACTTCATAGCATAGATGAAGCTTTAGAGGCAGCAGTACAGCTAAACTAATTTCCATGTCAGTCAGCAGTGGATGAATAGTTTTCGAAAAGATGAAAGAATGAGCCTGATCTTTACAACTCAGTTGACTTCACACTTGTATTAATTTCCTCTTTCTTAAGTAACAGTTGCAGCATTTACTGATTTCAGATCCTTAGCAGAATAAAAGCAGGTAAAAAGATCAGTGCATCTTACACTTTTTTTTTCTTTGAGATCCATAAAAGCTGTATCTTTGCACTGTTGCTGATTCTCGTTTTTCAGATGCTGTCTCTCTGTTGCAGCACAACCCCAAAAGACACAGCCACCACATCAATGATGCACAGACCAGGCAGCAATACAGTACAGTGAGGAAAAGCAAATGTTGAGGCAAGGAGGAGCTGGGGCAGGGAAAAGGAGGGAAGCAGGAAATGCATGAAAAGCATAGCATACAACATAGCAGAAATCAGCTACGTTGAAGTATTAGCTATGACAGGAATCACATGAAATGAGTTCTGCATCATCTGCAAATTTTAACATATGTCCCGTGGGACTTCAGCTGGAGCACTGTATCAGCATCATATTGCAGTCAACCACACTCTTTCCCACAAAAACTTCTCTCCACATTCCACTTGAGGGGAAACCCCAGAATGCTGACAGGGTAAAAGCTTCACGGGATCTTGGGGAACTTGTAGGCCAAGGAAAAAGGATCAGCCTGATCATGGTGATTCATGAAGCAGCTGTTGTTGACAGTAGAGTCATGGGGCCGGGTGGTGGAACAACTGAGAAGTAAATCTCAGCAAATTTTATTCACCATCTCTTCTTTCCAGACCTCTCACTGTTTTTTTTTTTTTTTTTTCTCCTAAGCAGAGACTGCTTTAACCCATGGTATCTCAGTAATATCCAGTTGAAAGTCAGGCAGCTGAAGCAGTTATGCTGTTCTTCCAAATGTATATGGTAGTCTAGTGTAGGCATCAGGAGCATAATTCATCAGACCAAGGCTGGACATAAATATCTGAATTAGCTGTCTAGACTCCATTTATCATAAAATTAAAAGGTTGTTTCTACAAAGTGACACACCTCATGCTAAAGTTGCTTTCTGAAATGAATGGTACACCACAAAGTGCTTATTTCCCTCCATTGATATCAGAGGGAGTTCAGATGTGCTTCAGACATGGTCACAAAGCTACAGACACATAAAGTTTATGAGGTGAAGCTCAGTCGTTGTTGCTATATACAAGGAATAAAATAATCCAGAAATGAGACTATCACAGTCCAAGATGCCTTGTAGCTGAATTAATACAGTCCAAGTGTCATTTAAAAAACCATTCCATTTCCCACAGCATGTTTCAGTTTCTATTTAATACAGAAAACACTGTCAAATGAAATATTATTATTTGTAGTATTGCTCTTGAGTGTCCACTTGACTAGTCAGGATGTATCACAATCGGAACAGGAGATGTCACATAGACTTTAGGCACAGGATTACTTAAAATGTGTCTATTGCTAGAAGTAGGTGTCAGCTTGCTTGTTTTTAGGAATCAGCTATGCCTCCTTGCCAAGCAGAAAGCTTGTAGCACCTGTAGCCTTTTGCTTCCTCACAGCTTTTTGGGAGCAGCATCTCCTACCTCCAGCCTGAGGCAAGAAGCAGTCATGAGCAGTGGTGTCCTTTGAGACTCACACCCTCATGTTTTTTCTTCATCACATTAAAAGTGTAAGCATGGCCATATGTGTCATTGCTGAGTTTTCCAGAGCAGAACAAATTTACAGTGACGTGTAAGGAGGGCCTTCAGAACAAAGCCTCATTTCTGCACTTATCCACAGGTACAAACCATGAGATTTAACAGGGATGTAGAAAAACCCATCTGGATCACCCCTGTGGTCCCTGCAACCATTATTCTCACTTCAGCAGTGGCAGCATGATACATTCTATAGGGCAAGTATGTGAATGTCACATAAAAGGGGGAATTCCTTGAACAATTTATATTTGTTTGGTCTGTGGGTGCCCCAGGAAAGCTGAGACCCTTGTGCCTGCCCCGTTATGGGGACTCCTCTGATCAGTGTGCTTTACTGGGGGGCAGTTTGGCTGACTTGCTCAGGAACATGGGCTGACATTCTATCAGAGCTGAATATTTTAGAAAAAATTAGGAATAGGAACCCCTCCCACACTGTTATCAAATATGATTTCTAGCAGCCTTGAAGGACACACACTAAATAGATATGGAATAGCATGTTTTATCAATAAACAGTCTGATAATAGAAAATTGTGAAAAACTATGTTTAGAAGATTGCAGTTGATAGCAAACCCAAATTTAAAGCAATAGACAGACAGGCTGTAATCACCAATGAAGGCTATTTTGAGATAATCATTCAGCACACATAGAGTAAGTTTCTTTTTATCCAATAAATGTTCCTATGAAGGAGCAGACAGGTTCAGCCATGTCAGCTGATCTCAAAAGTTATGATGGAATGTTCCATAATTTATTCCCATTCTTAACTTTCACACTATTTCTTTAAATTTTGGGTGGACCTTGATTGACTCCAGTCATACGTACTTTTGTTACTGATTGATGTAAAATTCTCTCACTTTGCTATTAAATCCCAGAATCACAGAATATTCTGAGCTGGAAGTGACCCAGACAGATCATCGAGTCCAACTCTTACACACATGAGGCTCAAACCACGGCCTTAGTGCTATTGGGACCATGGTCTATGGTCAGGAAAACATTGAGCACATGCCCAGTGAAGGGGTGGTTGTATCTTGGAGACAGGCACACCTGGGAAGTGTCTGTTAGCATTGCAATTAGGTTATAGGAACCAAGTCCATCTGAGGAGAGTGGTTTTGCCAGTTGCTGGTTCAGCAGCAATGCATCTGCTCCCCTCTCCCCTGGCTGGCAGGTGCTGTGCTCCTCATTGGCTACGTGATACCATCGAGTTCCCCTCACTGCAAGGATTACAACAGAGCCTGGCTGAGATGTCTACACTATGCTCTACCCTCCATTTCATCCCTCTCAAGGGTTAAGGTTGCATACTGAATCTGTGGGGAGTCACTGTGGAACAGGTTTCATGCATGCCAACCACATTCCATCCAGGAATAAGCAATTGCATTTCACCCTAAAACTTCTGTCCTGTTATAGCTTTCATTAGAATTTATATACAGCTTCCAAGTTTTCTCCAATTTCAGCCCAGTCATCTTCCTACAGTGAGTCTACCACTTTCCACAGTCTATTCCCTCTCATATATCCTCAGAATCAAGTAATTTCATTCATAAATTGAAATTTGCAATAGTATGACCTCTTTACCTTTTCTACCAAGTCACGCAGGGATTTTATTGGAGTTCTTTTCTTTTTGAATTGAGGCAGTTTACCATGGCTTATAATAGATATTTGTAACAATATCAATACAATAATAACACTACTGTATGAGTCCTGGCATACTGATGTGGTATTTAAAGCATCACAATTATCTGGATATATTTCCCTTTGCTTGACCTTCAGCCATTCATTGCAACCTTGAATACAGAGCATCTGACTCAGCTGCTCTCTGTCTACACCACTAGAAACTGTCTGTCTGCTGATGGCCTTTTCTCTCTATTTCCTTAGACACCTGTCAGCACCCACAGCCCTCTTTCTAAGACAGCATCCTTTGGCTTATACTTTGACTTTCAAGAGTAAAATTTTCTTAGTATGACAGGTATCAGGAAGCCATATTCCCCAACAAACAGCATCCTCATTGCATTTTCAAGGATTCATGTTGCTTTGCTTTTCTTGCTCACCCTGTTACCATCTTCCATTTGGTTTAACTCTCTGTGCTGAGGCAAAAAACACCTTGTCAGTAATGCAGTTAAGGTATTAAAAACATTACATAAAATTATCTTGGTTTTTATAGGCTGTAAGTTTAATGGTGTGCTGCATCATGTCCCTCAGATCTTGGATACTAAAGGATTTTGCTTACTGTCAGGATCTCAGCTTTCACTGCAAAAAGGGGAAATATCTAGCCCTCCCTGTTGCAAAGAAAACCCTGAAAACATTATTGCAGCAACAATAAAAAAAATAAATATCTGGAATCAATGTAATATAAAAGGTAGTTTCATGATTTTTATCATTATACATGACTTTGGAGAGGGCAGAGGGAAGGGACAGTCATTCTCTATTTCTGAATGCCTGCAGGGGTAATACTGAGGGTGGAAATTTCATCTTTGGGAATGCTTTGCCACCAAATACTTTAGAGCAGTAACAACAGCATTGTCTCCTGAGTTGGTGTGGATATGAGTAGTCCTACAGTCTCATTTATTCCCTCTGCAGATTCGGACCTTGATCTTGAAAGCTATTTATTTTGTACCCATGAGAAGTGCTGCAGTGATATGCAGTAGTGGTATGCACAGGTAAGAAGCCCTCACTGTGCAAGATGACAGATCTTGCAGCTAAGCAAACTGAGTGCAAAAATTCAGGGACATTTAGTTTATCTATATTAAATTTGCCTTTATAGAAATTGCAGTAAGTTCAAATCCTGTGCTACTAAAAAAGGAGATTACATAGTATAAAATTCCTGTTCACTAATTGTCCTTTACTCCAAAAGTCAAAGGATGCACCTCCTCCCACACTCCATCCTGGCAACATGCAAACACCAGCATGAAAGTAACGAGAGGGATTTTAATGGAAAATCTGGAAGGCTGATACCTTTCTTTCTGTTCCATTAGGTGGAGCTCTCAGACAAGAAGAAACCAAGGAAAAAAACAACCCAGCAGCGGCACACTTAGGAATTATTAGTACTGTACTATTGCGGGTATTTTTCCCTGCCGAGAGCTCTCTTTTCTTGATAGAATTCCTTTTTATCCAACTAGAACTCTTATTACATGCTTTCAAAACTACTACTACTCAGCAGCCTGCCTCTACAACTAGGTTTTCTTTAGCTTAACATATTACCGAGATGAAGCTGCAAACTCGGGAGGTAGCTGGAGGCTCATAATTGATCTCAACATAAACAGCCAGACCGACAAAGAAATAGCTATGGAACAGGGAAGAAGAGAAGAAAAAGAATTTAAAAACAATTTATGAAAATCAGAACATTCTAGCAAGTTATTGACCTTTAATGACAGAAGTACACTGACATTAATGGTGCAGGATTCAGCTGAAAACATCATGCAAATGCAAGGGCATAAGTCAAACAAAAATGGCAAAGTGTTTGCTACTTGATTTTCTGCTGTTTTCCAATTCTAGTTTCTGCTTTTGTTTTGATCTCATATTTAACATCTATATTCTTGCCAAATAAATTCCTGGTTTTGAAAAAAATTGGAAAAAATGTAAACAATGTTATAAAGAATATTATCTGAATTAACAGAAATTAGCAGAGATTGTCCAGAGATACAAGGAAGGAAAGAGTCTGAACTGTTTCCTATTAGATTCTACACCTTAGTTAAGAGAAATTATTAACTTAATTTAATCAATTTAACTGTAATCAAATCTTGCTAGTTTTATCTTTTATGAAGGCAAACATGACACATTTGTAACCGGCAATTTCAGCAAATTTTAGCCTATCTCCTAAATTTATCCTTGGTACAAAAATATGATTATTTAATGACTTTTGAGGTATGATGCTGGAAAGTGGTTTGTATTTTGTGTTTGAATATCATGTCTGGTTCCAGATTTTGCAACAAAATCTTCTGCAGACAATTGAACAGTCTGAAGTCTGTTCCATTTTCAGACTTTTAAAAACCTGTACTCTATTGTACCAAAACCACCTTTTAGCACATTGTGCTAAAATAAAAAATATACAGTGCCCACGAGACATGAGAACCAGCAACTTTGATTCTGTGTTGAAATCAGTTGGCCTCAATATTTGGCAGGCTTTACTTTTACACATTACTCTAGATTTGCTTCACCAATGTAAAAAGAAGCCTTCTCTAAGCATTACAGACTGGTGCAATGTAGGAAGGGTGTCTTTCCCCAACACTGAAGCTTTCTCTCTCACTTCCACATTCTGCTCTGCACAATTCCTCAGAGGGATGTTTTGTGACAAGGAGTATCTTTTAAGCTTTTAATTTTTCCCATGGGCACCTGCCACTGACATTAGAAAGGAGTCACAGATCACATCTGACCTTTCCTTCTTGGCACAGATGATGTGGAGCAGGATTGTTCTGATCTCACTGAGCAAAGAACACTGCTACTGGTGCCTTGTAACTTTCACAACTTGTTTCAAAGGCAGAAGGCACAAAAAGCCAAAGCATGAGGAACATATCTAATTTTTTAACTTTCCCTTGCCTGCCTTTAAGATGGCTTTAATGACGACAGCACGGGTAGGCAGTTTCCAAGCTCTTGTCTCTGAATCTGTTCCTCTTTCTGATGACATTACATATCTGTGCTTTGCTATGCTACATTCTTGGTCTATATGGCTACTCATAGTCTCTACTGTACTTATCCTGAGATCCTTACCTCTAAGGGAGGGAGTTCTTATTATCCCTATTTTATATCTTCAGGGTACGTGATTTGTTCATCATTATCCATGGATCCCAGGGCAGAGTAGGAAACTGAACCCAATTGTGATACATTCCAGCTCTGCCCATTGAACTACACTTCAAGATAAGGTGATGTTACACAAACAGGTGAGGGTAGGTCTGATTTAAACTTCAAGTGTGGGGATGTAGGTTATGGTAGTCTTACCCACTTGCCTGGATTCCAGAGAGAAGGAAGCAGAAGCACCAAGATGGTGCAGAACTGAAGTATTTTGGTGCCCCACAGTGAGCCTCTGATAACGTCCTGTAGGTAGAGAGCACAGCTGGTAAGATTCATCTGGCTAGGCATGGCAGAACCAACACATCCATTTTCCCACTGTAAACCAAAATTCTCTTTCCAAATTTGATTTTTTTTTTCCACCAAGAGCTTGTTTTCAGGAGATGAATATTTTTCCTTGGAAATTTTTACAGCAGAAAATTCTCAACAATTTGCTATACACTCCCTTAATTCCCCTCCTGCTTTCCACTGTCCATGTCCCTGAAGGGATGAGAATGTTCGCTTTTCCATGATTCATAGTGTCAGTTAAAAGACAGACAGGCAAACTCGACTACTGAGATTTCCATAAAGTTCAATTAAAAGTGCCAAGCTATTGTGACTAGCTTTGTCAAAATCTGGGTGATAATCTTTGCATCAAACCATGCTTCTTTCACAAAAAGCTGGTGAGGAGTGGCAGGATGTTTCTTCCCAGGAGGCTGCAGGCACACGAACGTTCTGGCTGTATCTTCTCAGCTTCCATCTGACCCACGCACCCCAAGCTGAGCCACCCCTTTGAAAAGGAGAGTGTGAGAAGACAGACAGTGCACATGCTCTGGGCTCAGAAGGGAGACAGCATGATCTTGATAGGAAAATAGCATTTACACAGCCAAAATCCTCATCTGTTACTGATCGTGCTGCACTGTTATCTTCCTCTTCTTCACCTGATAATCAGGCATGGTGCTTTAAAGTGAACATAAATCCACTTTTTTGACTTCTTTGCCTATCTTTTTGGAAAAGTGCTCAGTGCTTGTACTGTGTATCCCAATATGGTTTCTTTTTGAATATCTGTTTCATAAAAC
Organism: Brachypodius melanocephalos; assembly: GCA_013398615.1. Taxonomy (NCBI): domain Eukaryota; kingdom Metazoa; phylum Chordata; class Aves; order Passeriformes; family Pycnonotidae; genus Brachypodius; species Brachypodius melanocephalos. The sequence continues at coordinate 49,719,801 of VZSR01003803.1, forward strand.
ACACCCCTACTGCAGCACAGTGCAGCCTATAGCAATGAAGAGGAAAAATAATGAAATCCTTAAAGACAGGTCTGGCATTCTGAGTGCTATACTTGGGCCAAACTTGAATCTCAAAGGCTTCTTTGGACTATCAGAAAATATTTTCTCCCAGTCTCACAATAGGTTATTGGAATGTTAGAAATTTCTACTATAATTATGTTTGAATAAGTTGAATTAGATTAATTCATTATACTTCTTAAACAAAATTTTTGTTTACTCTGAATAAATTCAGTGTCCTATTTAGTAGCAGTCTCCTCCTCCTTCTAAACTTCATTAAAGCCTCATGCTGTCAGTGGCTGGGCATCCAGTAAGATATGTGCTTTGAGAGGATCCTGAGGTACCGTGATAAACAAAGCTTCCCAGGAGAGTTACATGTTTCACTCAGGACTGCTCTGTTCAAAACCTGGTAATCCTGCACATTTGTTTAAACAAGTGGTTCTGTCATGACCAGCCCTGACCTACTTTTCCCAATGCCTTATTTGTTGCACACACATTTTGCCTTTCCTCTGACTATACTCCAAACACAAGCTGAATTTTGCTATCTCTTAGAAAAAATGTTCAAAGCAATGTGGGCCCTGATGAGGGGACACCAATGCCACTCTGCTACACAGAGAAAAAAGTGCAACACATAGCCAGCACCCATCAAAACAGAAGTATTAAACTGCTCCTCAAGCAAGCTTGGGATTCATTTCTCTTAGCTGGCCAGTTTGACTTCTTATGTCATGGAAACAGAGGAGAAAGCTGAACATAAACATGCAACTCCTGTGAAAAGAAAAAACTATAGAAGAAAATACAAATGCCATTGAAGGATAACAGCATTTAGCAGTGACCATGTCTAACCTCTCTTTACTACTATCAAGAGACAGATAGAAGATAAAGCTAGTTCACTCCCTGCAGAATACATTGTTCCTCATCTTTCAGATAGACCCAGGACACAGCCTTTTTTTAGGCATATCAATATTTTTCACATTGCACATGGGCTATCCTTTTATTTTCATGACATCTTTCTGCTCTTTAAATCACAGCTTGATTGTTGGAACCAATCTCCATCACAACAGAACTGTATCTAGTGGTTGAGTGAGTGGAGCTATTAGTCCTAAAGTACAGTTATGCAGTCACTGGCTAGAGAAAATGATTTAAAGTTGAAAGGATTCTGTTTTGATGTCCAATATCCAAATCTTTAACTCATTAGGGATTCTCTAAAGGTGCATGAGAAAACAAAAGAAAGCTTCTCCAGCAGCTCTTCCAGTGAACTCAATATAATGTTGGGCAACTCCTAGATGTTTTCTAAATAGTTCACATTGGGTTTGGTTTTCAGTAGAGAGTTTTTAATTCCAAATGTATGATATAAAAAGACAGATATATTTCAGTGCAAATAAAAAAATCTATAACCCAAGGTATTTGTAAAATGTCCATATAGGAGTGTGCAGGATGAGGGGAGGGGAGGGGAAGGGAAGGGAAGGGAAAGGTCTTATGAATTTGTATATGGCTCTCTGCCTGCACCAAAAAAACCCCAAAACAACAACAACAACAACAACAACAAAACAAACTAAAAAACACAAACAAACAAACAAACAAACAAACAAAAAACCTAGGTTAGCATATTTAAAAGGAGTCAAACAAAATCCCCCTATTTTTATAGATGTCTCCACCATTGTATCAGGTAGGAAGGAGAAGGCATGAAAATTTCATCAGATTTCTCTTTTGAAATCTGATAGAAACATAGCTGAGCCCTATCAGCTACCTGTTAGGATGAATGTGTGCCTAACATGAGCTCTCTTCTGTTCTCTGACCAAAAAGACATATATCAAAATTGTTCATAGACAATTAGGTCAGAGATAATTCCTTTGAACCTCCTTTTTCTTAACTTGCTTGCTGAGTTTATTCCAGGTTTTCAAATTCCTGTTGATAAAATTGAAGAGCAGAAGTGCAGCTGGGGTTTGTGCAAGTGGCAATTTTAGGAGTACCTTCATTCTCTAAACAGCTTGACTTTTCTTGTCAGGGAAGCTTATCTGTCAAATCACACTTTCCTCTCCCAAAGATCCACTAACAGTTGGCTGATATCTGAAAAAGGATGATATTCAAGAATAGGCAGTATTTCACAGTTACATTCACAACAATACAATGCAATTACATCCACTTTCTACTCCTCCTGGACAGAAGAATTAAGAAATCACCCAAACCTAGATAGCGAAGCAGTGCTGCAGGCAGGAGTATGACTGAGCTTTCCCAAGTCTCAACCCCACTATACAACCACAGGGACATATAACTTGCTCTCGTGGTCTCTTAGAAACCCCAAGGCACAGTAGTACACAATGACATCAAGAATAAATCCAGCTGGCACCAAACACAGCCTCAGCTAGGTACAGGATTGAAATTCAACCTGAGGAATACATAGAATATGGTCCTTATGGCCAGGCCATGCTACACCATCACACAAACCATCTTCCCTCTTTCTCTGGGATGAAGAGTCAGGTTTGGATCATGCACAAGGACAAGGACAAGCCCAGCAGTGTGTGAGGCAATAGCACAAACACTACCCCAAATATAATTGCCTGTGCCATAAGCCAGATGCCCTGAGAGAGCCCCAGGGAGCCTCTAAGTAAACCCAAAGGCAAGCAGATCTTTCCATGCTCTGCTGTTATCTTCCCTGAAAACATAGGAGGACTTCTATCTGTAGCTTCAAGAGAGTCTGGGAAAGTAGATCTACCTGATTTTCTGCCCCAATTTGGGGCTTTGATTTGACAAAAATTCCATTCTTACAGCCTTGGGTAATTTTAGTTACTTTTTCTTGCCTTTCTTTTCCCAAACACTCTAACCTGGAAAGTGGAACTCCAGTACCCCAGGAGGGTATTACTGATGTGATGCAACCTGACAATATGTAACTCCTGTCTCCATCCTGCATTTCTACTCTCAAGTATTCTATAAAGAATTTTGTTTTTCAAAGTTGTATCGTGCCTAAGACTCAGTTAATCTGTTCTTTGCTGTGGCAAATAGGAGCTCTTTCTTCTCCCCATAAATGACCATTCTTTTATACCTCTTCTTGCTGTGAATTTCTCCAAAATGTAACCTCTTACACCCCGTACATTAAACTGCATCTTCTGAATATTGCATATGGATGATGAACTTCTATGATTTTTCTCTTTACTTTGGTTCATCCAAATAGCTGACCAAAGAGAGGTCCATTAATTAACATATCTGATAACTCAGATCGTGTTTTCTGGCTTATTCTTTTGAGAATTTTTCTGTTTGACTGCTCTTCATGCTGTGTGTTCATGTCTACTCAGGCTTTTATGTTGTGTCCATCATCATGAAATGTGAGATGGTTGATAATTCTCTTCTAATTCACAGAATGGACACTGTCTCAGCAACAGTGCATTTTGGCCTAAAAAGCAGTAATTGAATCTTGACATGTAATCTATGGATTTGTCCAATCTAATTACTGCCACTTCCATCAGGTTTTTTTTTATGATACAGACATATATCCACTCAGAAAAATCACTAAAGCTACTGAGGTAGCTGCCAGGCAGTCGTTCCAACACTTTTGGCTTGGAAATTATTTGAAAGATGCTATAGAGTTGGAAGGCTCTGTTAAGCATGATCAGTCTCTTAAACAATGTGTTTTCCATTGTTTCTGCTCACATTCAAGCATTGTTTTAGTAGATTAGACTCAATTTTTCACTAATTTAACTGTACTTTCTTGTAATTAGGTAAAATTCTGGTTTTGTTGTAAGTCAGTGCGTAATAAAACTTCTACAGCAAAAACTACTGAATATATCCATTTTTAAGATAATAGACTGAGAGTTGGGGTAAATTAACATGCATTGAGCACTGTGCAGCAATCCCAGAAAAATTGCTGCACTCAAGCTTGTTTGTTCACAATTGCCTTTAGTGTTTTTAACATGTGTGACCCTCTTCAATGCAGACACATTCCAGGAACAGTTGGCCATGTGCACTCACTGGGCATCTTAGACATGTTTCTGACACTCATTCTCCAAGGAATTGTTCTGTAAGTCTGAAAATCATTCTAATAAACCAGAAAATGTCTTCTTATACTTTTCTTGGATTCGAAATTCCCGTGAAGCCATTGGAAACTGGGCATGCAATGAAAGATTATATTTAGAAATGATCAGTCTGTGTTTGACTATCTGCACCAGAATTGCCTCCAGCTAACACCAGTGGCAAGCCTTTCACTGACACCCCTGAAATTACACACAAAAGCAACTGCCTTAAAAAATGAAGGTATTAGGCTGGGTAGATGTTTTCATTGATAAAGGAATTTTAAAAAGTGGTTTATTTAAATCTCAACTCATCAGTGTTCCGCCCAGTCTGGCCTTGTCCTTGCTGAAAGAGGGAAACGTGTTGGTTTTTCATTGCTGCCAGTTTTGGGGTTATGATGAGGGAATATTAACTTCTCCAAGTAGCAATCTCTGTCTGTACAAGCATCATCCACCAGCACATGCCACTGGTTGCTACCTTGTCCAACACCACAGCCCACTCCCAGGAATCCTGTGGCTTTGGATCCCTCCCAGGCCAGGGACGTACCATGAGTCCTCAGGATTTGCTCCCATTAGTGGAATTCAGGGTGACATAGACTGTCCAAGCCTGCGGATATAAAACTGACCCTGACTTTCCAATAGATTTTAGCAGGTCTGAATAAACATCCTAGCAGAAGGACTGGAGAGTTTACAGAGAGCAAGGATAACTTCATTTTGGCTAAGATTGCCAGTGAAATTAGTGAGAAACAGCCTGGTCTCCTTGTGCCATTTACGTTGCACAAGAATCCCTTACATTAGTGTGGGATTTAATTTGGGCATTTAAAGGTGCCTGCATTACGTTGTGACTGTGGGTCTTTTTACCCATCACTTCTGCATGTTCTTCCTTGCAAATGTATGTTTGATGCAGCACATTTTCAAAGGGAATCGAGAAAGAGAAAACCAAAAGCTACACGTATTAGTATTCCTGTTTAATTTAATATCAGCTTACTAGGTGGAAATTAAAATGATTTTTCCATCACTGTTATCTCTCCACTTGGCAAAGATTGATTTCCTTCTTCCCTGCTGCTTACTAATAAGACATCTGAAAATAAAGATGGTTTTTATGTTTACTTCTTTGTTTAAATCAGCTTTCTTATCTAAGGACAGCTTTGGCAATATATCTGTTGTTTAACTTGTGATTTCTGTGTTGGCTCAGGCTCCACCAGTGACAGAACATCAAACTCAGAGAGACTATATATTTTTAATTACTCAGGGATGCCCTCATGCATAAGTACATGCAAATTAAACAAACAGATTTCAAAACTGGTTCAGAACAGATTGTGCATTACACAAGCAATCACATTTTGGTTTCAGAAATGATGGTGCATTGTTTTGCTTCTCCTGCTGACAAGTAGGGAGGTTATCAGCCATCTCTTGCCATTCCTCCTGCTGTGTGAGGCACTGCCAGGTTTGGTACCACTTCATTGAGAGCTGACAAGCCAAGGAAGGCTGATGGCAATGCACAAACACTTGAGTGTGAGAATCAGATGGACAACTACTCGACTCTACCTTCCTACAAAGGAAATACCAATGTCCAGCAAGTGGATTAGAAAACATTTGTCTCAAAGAATAGGATGTGAGCACCCAGCCATCTGCCTCCAGAATCCAGCACTCCTTTGAATTGGAAATGATAAACTAATGAGTGCAGTTGCTGTTTGGAGTCCAAGCTGCATAGTATGAACTTGGTACTTGCACCCCCGTGGCAAGACAAACTCTCAACAAGATGTAATAATTTCAAAAGACACAAAAGGTTCAGTGGAAATTTTGCAGGGCAAGGTGGTCATACCAAAGGAAAAAGGTGGGAAAATTGTCCACTTGCATACTGCAGGAGAGGAACAAAAGCATTAGAGACAGAGGTGGCATGGTGGGTATCCCTAAAGCACTAACCATCCCTTTTGCACAAAAAAGCTGAACTTTTTTGAAAAGCTGTGTAATGTGTCCTGCAATACATTCTTTTGAGATATTATCTCATGCCCTTTAGACATTTTACTGTATTGGAGGTCTCCTTATTTAGGAGCCTAATATTTCTCTTTCCTACTTTCTTTCTACTCCATCTTAAATTCCCATGCTCAGCATTAATAACAGTTTTTCCTCTAGAGTATTTTTGCCTGGAATACCTATACAGCAATATCTTACTTTCTTCCTCTCAAATTTGATTTTCCTTCATTTATCTGCTTTTTATATATTGAAGTTTAAGTCTTTCTTTCTCCCTCTCGATAAATTGCTCTTGTCGTTCTTGGGGGATGATGTCTCAAGGTTTTTTCAGCCCTTTCTTACACGGTGCAATGACGTCCTTCTGTGTTTCTGTATTTTTGATACAACTGCACTCAGAACCACATTCTGTGAAGATGCACCTGGTCTGTCCGCACTAGAGATCAAAGTGCATTGTACCTTGCATTGTACCAGAAGCAGCTCACGCTGCATGAGCAGCCTGTGTCCCACCAAGGGTGCCCTGCTGCTTAGGTGACCTGAGGGAAGGGTGCCTGCATCTCTGGTTGCCTCGCAGAGCAGGGCTGCTCTTTGGGCACCTGGCTCCTTGCTCGGCAGCCTGGTGCTGACCAGCTGTGCCAGGCAGGCAGGCAGGCAGGTGTCAGGACAGACTTCAGGTGCTGAGTGCCAAGGCTGGCGTGCACGCGATGTGCCTCTGCATGGGCGCTTCTGGCGCTGCAGAACTCCGAGGTGGGGGGGAGTTGAAAGCTAAAGCAGACCTGCTGCTGCGGGTGAATAGGCAAGCAGTGCTCTCTCATCCAATTTCCAATTTCTGTCTTCCTGTACTATTTTTGTGTTATCTGCCCTGGTGCACCTCTGGTGCATATGCCAAAGGCCACAGAGCCGCTGAGGAAATCTGTGACCCATGCCAACCTGCCTGAATTGGAAAAAAAAAAAAACAAACCAAAAACCAAACCAAAACACCACCACCAACAACAAAAAAAACCAAAAACAAACAAAAAAAACCAACTTTTTTTTTTTTTCGAAGGTGAGGAAGGAGTGACCTTTCTGCTTCGAAAACGGAGACAAGCCTCAGCCCTCCTCCCCGCCGCCGGCCCCCGCTCCAGGTCGGTCTCTGATGGGGAATGTGGGTGATGGAGATGCCAAGTGCAGGCGGAGGGGGCGGTCAGGGAAAGGAAATCCCGTTCCTTCGCACCCCGCTACAGCTCCAACCACAAGGCAGACCCGGCCGGCGGGGCTCCCCCGCGACGCGGCGGCGGCGGGAGGCGGGGGGACCGCAGGAGGCGGTGGCGGAGGAGGAGGAGGAGGAAGGGGCGAGCGGCTGGGAGGGGAGGGAACACCTCGGCTGGGCGGAACACGCCGGCCGGCGCGGTCCCAGACTGCCTCGGCCGGGCTGCCCGTGCTGCCCGCGGATCCCGCTGCCCCCATACGCTCCCCCTGGGGCCGGGGGCGGCGTTGCCCGCCGCGTCCCGCCCGCAACTTTCCGTCCTCCGTGGATGGCTTTCGTCGGAGACCTGCAAGGCAACCGGGCGCTTGACACCTGTCCCCCATGGGCCGCCCCCGCGCCTAAGTTTGCCGGCGCCCGGCCGCGCTCCGCCGGCGCCGCAGGGCGGGCTTGAAGCCGCGGCGGGGCCGCGGTGCCCATGGCCGGGAGCCCCGCCGCGCCGAGCTGTCCGTGCGCGCCGCCCCGTCCCGCCCGCCCGGGAGCCGCTGCGCCCGCCCGAGCGCCGCAGCGGGGGCGCTGAGCGAGGCAGCCCCCGGCTCTCCGCCACCGGCTCGGCGCCAGCCGCCGGTGCCCGCCGGGTCGCTGGCGGCGGCGGCAGCGGCGGGGGCGGCGGCGGGGCCGCGGGATCCGTCCACGCTCGCTGCCCCCGTGTAGTTCTCGAGTCGTCTGTCCTCGGCGGCGGTCAGCGTGTGACATGCAGTCCCTCATCTCTCCGGTGACCAAGGCTATCCTGGTGGCTTTGTTCATCTTCGCCATCCTGCTGATCCTCTACGTGATTCTGTGGTACATCTGCCGCGATGTGGATTGCGACCATGGGATCTGAGCGGCGCCGCGGGGCCAGGGCTTAGGAGCCGGGATTCACCCCGCGGGGCCGGGAGCGGCAGCGGGAGCCCCTCCGGGCGGCAGCCGCCGCTACCGCGGCCGAGCAGGGGAAGAGAAGGGGAAGGAAAGAAAAGAGGAAAAAAAGAAAACAAAAAAACCAAAACGAGAGAAGGGCCGCGCCGAAAGAGCCCGGAGGACAACTGCGATCAAGAAACCAACCTGAGCTTGACCTTCAGAGACCAGGGTGACCCGGTGAGTCTCCGCTCTCCGCGGCGCGGGGGATGCGCGGGTGCGGCGGGGCTGCCTCCATCCCTCCCGCTCCGCTCCCCTCTCCTCCCCTCGCACACACACAATCACAAACACACACACGCTCGCATACGCACGCACATGGATGTGGCACAGGCGCTCCATACACACGCCGCGTACACACACACACCAGTGGATGTTCGTGCCTGAGCGCCTGCTGCACTCAGGCATGCGTGTCCCTTGGGGACAAGCAGGACCAGTCCTGCTGATCGGGATAAATTGTGCCTGCCCCCGTCCCCGTGTCCCCCCATTTAAAATTTTTCGAGGTGACAAGGCGCAAAAGGCAGCGCGCCCGCGGGAGCGGCCGGGCGCGGGTGCGGGTGCCGGAGGGCGGCCGCCGCTCTGCCTTTGCGGCCCCACATTGGTATGCAGGCGGTGGCTGCGCCGCCAGGCAGACCTAAAAGGTGAGCCCAGGGGATGGGGGAAAGTCAATGCTTCATCAGTCCAGGGACAAATCGGGAAGTTACAGAAAATAAAGCGAGGATGTCAGGTATCCGGCCAGTGCCAGCAGGGAGACTTCGAGGAGGGGACGTGAAGCAGGGTGAGTTTCTCCTTTCTAGAGCCAGGCTGATGGAAGAAAGTGAGGGAGATGACAGAAAAATGTGCATGGGAAGTTCTGGATGGTAGCACTCTGTGTCTGGTCTCACTGACACTGCATTTCCTACGTGCTACTCTCTCTAAAAGGGTTAATGCTCAACGGTTTACCACATGCTTAAGCTGGGCAATTTCAGAAAATGTTAAAAAAAGTACACAGTTGATGAACATGTACGTGCTGACTGTGTTGGGACACAAGAGGGGATGTATCCTGCCCAGCTGTTTTCCCACCTGAGAGAATTTGTTTTTGGCGATTTCTGCTCTTACTGTTTGGGTGCATTGAATACCCTGTGCTGAAGCAGAGAGACAGCAACACATTGTGTTTAAAGTGGAAAAGACTTGCTGAAAGAAAAGTGGTCCCAAACACTTGGGCTGTAACTGTTTCTGTCCTTGACAGGCAAGCTGTCAGGAACAGGAGCAAACTCCAGCTGCGTGCGTTATCCCTGGCGGGATGCATTCGGATGCCGCAGGGTGTGAGTGCGTGTACACAGTGGGGAAGAGAAGAAAGATCAAATTCATGTTTCAATTGGGGGAACAGGGACCTAGCCAACTGTAAGGTGTAATCGTGTGGTTCAGGGTGATTTGACATTGAGTGTTGGTAACCAAAAGCTCACCTTTGTAACAGGGGTCTGTACATGGAGGAAACTGTTTGGAAGGCGATTCTCTTGACATTTAGGTTGGTGCCTCTGTTCAGACTGTATTTCAAGGGTCTTTTGATCTGATTAGTTGATCAAACATGACATTACCGTTGACACATGCTACTAATGTGATTATAACAACAGTGACATCAATGTTTCCTTGCTCTGCAACTACAGTAGCAATGCATTTGTTTATTTCCCCCATGCATGCTCTGAAATGTCTGTTACTCAACAGCTCTGAACAGCAAGGGAAGAGGGAGGAGGAGGGGGAAACTCTTACAGACATTTAAAAATGCCTATAGCTCTGTTTCCCTTATGCATATAATGATGTGGAAATAAAACAACCTCCAAGTCCTCTTCATATTCCCTTCCCCCCAGTCAGTACACTTGTTTTCACCTAAGTGGCAAAAACCTCTTCACACTTTGACATGTCAGGTTGTGTCACATGTTCTCTTCCGAATTAACAGCAGTGCACACCTTCTGCCCCTCTCCCAGCTGGCAGGAGTCAGTGGGTGAGACAGTTACAGAGGCTTTGCCATTTAGTGTTAATTATTTCACAGTAAACCTAACTGTTATTTATAGAACTGGATAAAATGTGGCAAATTAATGTGATTTTCAGAAAACTTTAAATATCAAGAGATATGTGTGCGGGCGATTAAATATTTGAAGTGTTGATATGACCAAACATACTTTGTACTACCCATCATAACTGACGTTAATCAACTTAATAATTGTAGAAACCATGAAACAGTCCCTTCAGTTATTGTCTGATTGCTAGTGTTTCCATCTGGCTCATTATTATTTTAAGCATATTGTTTTTAAGAGACAGGATATAGAATTTTTTTTAATACCTGGTTTTATTCTAAATAAGGTGAATATATATGTGTTTATATATAAATATTTATAAAATATTTGTATACAGTCAAATGGGTATTTTCCAGCCTGAGAGAAGTGAAAAATAAGCAGAGCAATGATTACCAGTATTGTATTTGATTTGTAGTTGTAGTCACAGATGTGTTGGCTGTGGTTCGATACTGTGTGTGCTTGTTATCGTATTAGCAAATATAAAACCCTAAAGATCTGAAGTACACCTTTTCCTATTGCAGCAATGCCTCATAGAAGGGAATGATATCTTGGCCTTGCTCAGCTCTGTGTGGAATTTTGCAGTTGGTTTTGACGGAGTCAGAAATATACTGGCAGATTAGAATGTGAATTTCTAACAGCATGATGTTACAAGTTGAGAGAGAGGTTAAAACAGTAAAAAGGGTAGGATTGGTTACTGTGGAATACCTAGAGACCTTATTTTTGTAATTATTTACTTGTTTGCACAGAAGTTTGGCTATGATTTTATTTCTATTTTGTGTTTGCGCTTGTGCCCCAGCTTAACAATTTTCACCATCTTGCTCTGTCTTAATGTATGGTAGTATTTAAAAGGTGCACTCTGAAATATTACCTGTGACTGAGATGCAGAGCATCATGTATAGAGGATATAGATCACCTGTATGTTTTGCAGTAAGACACGTTGTAACATCATGAGTAGGTGCTTTTGTTTAAGGCAAGGACAACACATTATTGTGTTTCTACTTGAGCAAAGAGAAACTTTTTACCATATTGCAAAAAATTAGTAATTTCATGGTCTGAAAGTATGTTTTTAGTCCAAAAGCTATTTAATAGGATGTTGAAAATTTGTGTTAAGTGATATTTCAAATATTTGCCTTTTTATGTGTGGAAAAAGACTGTCAAGTTACCACTGCTTCATCAGCAGAAGTGCAATGAATTTTAAGGATTAATTCCTACTCCAAGGTAGCATGCTATAGGAATGGTCCTAGGAATCTTGTCATATCAGACTTAAACATGCAGTATGTTTCTGGATAAGTCATTCTTTACTCAATTCCTAGTCAGGCATATTCCCTGCAGATTTATTAAATATTTTCTGTAGGTGGCATATAAGAAGAGTAACTAGGCAATAAAAAATCACAAATTTGCTTATTTTCTATTTTCTTCCTTATAAAATGGATTAATAATAATCAGTGTCTTCATGGTATGCCCTCTGCATCTTATACCATTTCCCTAAAACAGGCTTAAAATGAGCAATGAAGATGATTCCAGCATAGGAGGGTCTCTGCAGAGATGAAAGGTTAGCCGAGGTCCAGGGATGGACAGGGCTGCATCCTTGAGATGTCCTTGTGTCATACTATTGCTCAGCTGTACCTTTTCACCTCCAGGTGAGTGTAAAGCAGAGAGCCTCCAAGCTGCTGTAAGGCAGGGCATGTAGATCTGCCCTATGCAGCTCCAGCCCCATTCATTGGAGGGCACAGTCTAGGACTGATTTTCTGCTGTCCCTTCTATGCAAGGTGATGGTTTTGTAGTTGCTCTTGGCAGTCTTTAAATCTGTGAGCCTTAGATTACTGGTAATGTGACAAGGACTTGGCCCAATTTGTGTGTTTATAAACAGCTTGAAGGTGGAATGGTTGGGATTAGTTATACAATTGATGCCACAATTCTAACACTAGAAACTGACAGGGCCTTTTAAGTGACAAATTTGGAGGCAATATTAGGGAATACAGTGTCGCTGTAACAAGTGTATTAAACCTGCAGCTGGCCATATCTTGCTTCTTGCTTTGCTAGAATAAGTCATGCATTGTAATGTTAATACAAACTGTGTGTGTAAGGAGTTATTGAAAAGGTGGTGTAAGGGAGTCATGAAAAACAGGCATATTTGCTCTTCACCTGAAGATCCATCTCTGCTCTGGTACGATGTGCCATTAGATGCTCACCTGGCTGCTCCCTCCCTGCTGCTTGGCACCATCAGGGCTGCAACTGGGCATTCAAACATGTGGCAAAGTTCCACTGCTGTTTCTCAATGGATGCCTTTCCTCCCAGTTTTTCTTTGATGCATGAGTGTTTTCTCCTTTTCCTTCTAAGCATTAATCCTCTGAACTGTGACTTGGTGCGTAATGCGGTTTGTAGACAAATTGCACGGATTGATTTTCCTGAAGGGGGCTGACCAAATGATGAGTGTATTGGAAAGCAACACACGCTTGCTTATTTGTTGTTCTACATTAAGCTAGGTTTTTTTTATGAGATATCCTAATGTCTATTAAGATAGCTTTAAAAAAAATTACAGGTTACTTTTAATATGCATTGCTGGTACAGTTCATGTAGTTGCATAGCAGCATCTCCTCTTGTTAGAGGCATTCTGACAACTTTTAAAATTTTACCCAAGTGAGAAAATGTGAGCTGTAGCTTGGAGGGGCTTGTAACACTGTCTGCTGTTGTGAATTACATTCTTATTTTAAATATTTTTATATATTACTTTGGAATACTAAAGATATTTACTGGTGTTTTCACAAGTCATTAAATCATACGTAAAGAATACCAGTAAGGTAACATTCAGAGTTTCATTGTAGAGCGTAGTTTGAATGTGGATTGTGGTTGTGGAAAACATGGAAAAATTCCCTGTGACTGATGGAGGAAGACAAAGGACTGGGAAAAGAAAGAAGAGTGTTATATCAAGACAGTAGAAGAGAGACTCCAGTATGTTCAAATTTTAAAAAGTGGAGCTAATGCGAAGTAAAATGAGAAGCTCAAAGTACAAAAATTGCCACTTTCTTGTACAGAAATTGTATGTACATATATGTATACATGCCTACATATGCCTGTGTATATGTATATACATTTGCACAGTGTATGTGATCAAATTAGAAATATGCAACTCTAGAGCAAGCTGAGAATCTTTACATGAATGATTTTTTTTTCCTTTTTCTTTGAAACCTGACTCTATTAATGGCCAGTAGGAATTTACTTGAAAACCAGATAGTGTTGCAGTTGCTTTCTTGAGGACTCAATGATCAGACATAAGTGATGTTGAATATATTAGTGTTATAAATCAATCATTTTATAAAGAAAATGTGAATTCTCTGTTCACTTTGGAAAAAATAATTCTAGTTATGTGGGCTGGAAGAAATACATTAGTAACAAATAGATTTTATGTCTCGTGTTTTCCATTTACCTCAAAGAGACAAAGTCAGTATTTACCAAGGAAAAATCCTATTAGGTAATTAACCTATTATGACCAAGAAATATATGTAAGAAAAGAGCATCTCAGAGAGAAGATAGAAGAACTGTAATATTTTGGCTCAATCCAGGAATAGCCAACATCTTCTTGCAAAAGTACAAATGCACAACTCTTTGATGTAATACACCTTCTGTATCTATGTTTTTAAGTGCAAAGGATGAAAGAATCCTCCTGAAGTTATGAGTATTAAAACTTATTCACAGTGAAACCTGCTGCAGGATTATGATGCTTCTTGGGTATTAGGGTATTTTATGTAACACCTGAGTAAGAAAATATTTTGGTTTACATTAAATACAGCAATGTATTACCAAGGGCTATGGGGAGGAAAAAAGTGTCTTTTATATGAATAAACTCTTCTGTATTTATTGCACATTGGGGTAAAGCTGAACTCATGGAGAAAATTTTGTTTGCAATCCAATATCCATTTCAGTGGTGAGTTTTGAGTGCTGTGAACCTTATTAAATGAATACCCAGCAAAGTCATGATATCTGCAGCAAAAATGAAACAAGGTCTTCATTAAGTTGTATTCTTCATGGACGCTATATACAACATAGTTAGGTAACCTGCAGTGCATGCTTCTTATGATTAATGCACTCCTGAACATACTATCATCACCTCCCTTGCAAGATATGTGTATATAGATGGGCTTAAAAATGAGTTTACCACCAATCTCCATTCTAATGACTTGTTTTTATTTTCTACTGCAACATTATTCTGACACACTTAAGAGGGATGATAACTGAGTGGGAGTTTAATGAAGTCTCCATATCAGTGAAGATAAAAGTTAGACACTGAGCACACAGAAGGACATCAGTATATGTTTCTAGTGACTGATACAGTGTAATTCAACTTGGCTGCAATGACCATGAAACAGTGAAGTGTAAGATCCTTGAGTCAGTGAGGAGAGAGCACGGCAAGCTCGCTACCCTGCTTGTCAGGAGAGCTGACCTTGGCCTCCTCAAGGATCTGCTAGGTGGAGTATTGTGGGATAAAACCCTGGAGGGAAGAGGGCCCCGAGAAAGCTAGTTGATACTCAAGGTTTGCCTCTTCCAAGACCAAGAACAATGTATCCCAAAAAAGAAGTCAGGCAAAAAATGCCAGGCAGCCTATGTGGCTGAACAAGGAGCCTCTGGACAAGCTCAGACTCAAAAAGGAAGCCTACAGAGGATGAAGCAAGGATAGATAGTGTTGCTCACACACGTCAAGGGGTCACCAGATGTTGCACTATTTGTGCAGCATTCGTGAAGTTTGGAAAGGACAAGGCAGGACAGGTCCGGGGTCAGCATGCAAGAATTCTCTTTATTCAAATTTTCTGACTCCATTTATATACACTATACATAAGTGGCCAAGTATTGGCCAAAAGCAGATCATCCCATCGCTCGGATTGGTGATCATTCCAATCACTCAAATGTTCTCTCATTACAAAGGAATGTAAACATTTTCTTATTTACATGAAAAGGCTTGGGAACTCAGCTCAGAGTTCCAAAACATCAGAAGACTTTAGCTTTAATATTAGAATGCAAGTCTAAGACAGAGAAAAGCAGAGCGACAAGATAGCTGAAGAGGAATACAGTGAGGTTGTCCAAGCTGCCAGGGATAGGATTAAGTGAGGTGAAGCCCTGATATAATTAAATCTGGATGGGGACATCAAGAGCAACAAAAAAACCCTTCTATAGGTATGTGGGTTATAAAAGGAAGACTAAGAAAAATGTGGCTTCTCTCCAGAAGGTGGTTTCCCAGGACATGGGGAAGACTGAGGAATTCTGAAACTTTTTTGTTAGGTACATGAGTCAGCAGTGTGTACATGTCCTTGCTTCCTCTGAGGGATTCCTTTTTCTGTTTGAATTTGTTCAGAAGCTCCTTCCACTAGACCAGATTGTGCAAAGCCCCATCCAGCCTCGCCTTGAATACTTCAAGGAATGGGGTATCCACAGTTTCTCTGGACAAGCAGTTGCAGTCTTTTCACCATGCCCACAGTAAAGAATTTATTCCTAAAATCTAATCTAAACCTTTCTAAATCTAAACCTCTTTCAGTCTGAAGCTATTTCCCCTTTTCCTATCACTTCATGCCCTTGTAGAAAGTCCTTCTCCAGGTTTCTTGTTTTCCAGTACCCTTTAGGTATTGGAAAACTTCTATAAACTCTCCCCAGAACCTTCTCCAGGCTGAAAAGCAGAGGTGATATGCTCCCTGTTCCCCTGGTCATTCCTGTGTCCCTCCTCTGGACCTGCTCCAACAGGTCCATGTCTTTTCTGCACTGAAGCCTCCAGAGCTGGAGTTGTGTAGTCTTCATCCTTGAGGGTTTTTAAGACCTCTTGAGCAACATGGTCTGACCTCAAAGCTGGCCCTACTTTCTGAGACCTTCTGAGGTACCTTCCAGCTTGAACTGTGCTAGGATTGTATCATCCTATCAAGCAAGTATTCTCGAGAGTTTTCTATGGGAATGGGCACTGGCTGGCTTGTTGTTATGCACTCTTTCCTTTTAATACCTGCTAGACTGGCAAATCAAAAGGATAGGTGCACAGAACTGGGTCTTGGACTGGGTGAGAATCTGTTCCCAGTAGTCCTAATCATCCTTACCTTTTACATCTACAGTTCCCATACAATACTCCTGGATATGGTGAGGTGTGGAGCTGAGGTGGTACCTGGCAGTGCACCACTGGAGCAGAATGATTGCTGTGCTCATACATGGTGGATGAACCCTTCACAGATCATAGTAGCCTGAAGGTTGAAGACAAAAATTGCAATATACTTATAGCCTGTTTAATTCTTACACCTCTGTGGGGACTCCAGCATATTTCTAGGAACTGGAAATTAATTCAGTTACATCGCTCTGACTATAATATAATCATGCTGGGCATACTCTTGTGTAGTGTAATCTTTTCTGTAATCTGGTCCAGTTTTTATCTTTGTGTTTGTCTTCAGCTGTACAAATCCTGTTACATTAACTGTTGTGGCTGTATGGGTAGTTGGTGCAGCAGAATTTTTAGGTACTGCCTGGCTTAAATGTGAACTGTGGCTTTGAAGAAAAAAAAATAATCTCAAGGAAATGGCATGCTTCAACACCAAACATGTCATCTCATACCTAGGCTACTCATAGCTTATATTTAGGTGGAAAGCAGATTACTAACTAGAGGAAAAAACACTTAGTGCAAAAGGCCATTGTACCTTTTCTTTCCAGGTAGAAAAAGCATTTTCCTCAGTACTCAGAGCTGTGCTGTGGTACTTGCCTGCCCGTCTGGATGGTGGGCAGACTCAGGGGAGACCAAAGAAGCTGCACAAGGTGATAATGGGTCCTCTTTATTCTGACATTTTATTATACACCTAAATGTTATCCAAATTTACAAGACAGAGCTATCAAGAGTAATTATTTTCAGTGCAAATCCAAGATAAATGAGGGCCTCAGTGCATCTGTTGTCAGGGGTTTAAACAGTGATTCTCTCATGTTAGTATACAGGCTCACTGCCACCCCCCACCTTATTAAATTAATGAAAAACCACATTTCTATACCTCAGTTGGCTTTTTTTACTTGGAGATGTATCAAAAATGATGAAAACATTTTGAGCCTAGGAAAAAAAACCTTACATATTTGAATGCATAAACTGCTATTTTTGAGAATTCTGAAGTGACGTTAATTTTTCCTCTCATGTGGGCTTACAAGCCTGGAGAGATTTTAAATTAAAAGTGGAAGCGAAAACTTGCTTTTTGCTTGAGTTCATGAAAGCTCTCTTAGTTCTAAAACTAAATTATGTATGAAGCAATAAGGTTCTGTATTGTCTATTAAATTCACATGACAGTTCCCTCTTTAAAATTTTACATAGTATTCAGGTGAATAGAGAGTATATGTAATCTATTTATTCCAGACTTCTATGAACCTGCTGCTGACTTTAGGAATTAAAAGTCTTGACTGTTCCTGCCGCAGGAACAAGCAATTGACACCAAATTCATTTAGTTTGAGTCTACATGTTGGAAGTGCTGTGAATTCCAAAGACAAACATATGATGGTCTTATAAAACAGTATTATCTTTATTATCAGCCAAGGGTTACTTCTCTTACTTTTGGCCAAACAAACAAGGTCAGTTGGAAGGAAGGTAGAGCACAACAGACAAAGCTGGGACTGGCTTGGAAGACACTGCAGCCACTATTGTGAGTCATTCTTTTTTAATCATGAAGGCAAAATCCTGTGGGCATGTGGGATGATACATAAAGGAAGGCAGAATTCTTCTTGCTGTGGAGGAGCTGTTCATTTGTTACAGACATTCAGCTGACTTCAGTGGAGTGGTGCCAATTTCTGTTAGCATGGGCGTTGGTTCTGAGGATACATACACACGTTAATAAACAGTTGGAGTCCTTCTCCAGGCTGCAGAAAGTAGCAACTGAGTAAAGTGACGCAGCTAGGATGACATCCAGCCACCTTCATCCTCTTCAGCCTGTGTAGCCAAGTACCTTTTTTTGAGCTGATTTAGCAATGATTGATGTAATACACAGAACTTAAAACTAGTAACAGCTATTAATGTGTTATGTGTGTTCTATGCAAAGTGCTGCTAAAGTAAAAGGCAAATTGCTGTCTCACGAAATAGAAATGTTCATGATATATGGTTGAAAAATATAGCTATGTAATGTGTGCCTTTGGTTCAGCAGATTTCATGAAAGGAGGTGAAAGAGTCAGCACTCCTTAGAACCCCTGTATGAACCAAAGTGGAGTCATTCTCTGCTAAGCTTACTAGATTCTGCTGCTCTTTTGTGAATGTCAGCTAGGCAAACTAGACTTCCTATACACACTGTGGTCCTCTGGATGACTAGGGAAATCAAATGGCTCTTGTGATAACTGTAAAAATAACTTAAAGCCTCTTGAAATTAAGCAAGGAGAAGGTTCACCAAAAGGCAGTATCCTGGGTGGGAAGTACCAGTGGTAGCTGCACATTGTGGGGTGGGAAAAATTTTTCAGGATACTTCGCTAGTAGCTGGAAGAAAAGATTAATATACAGAATAGCATGGATGGATGGATGGATGAGTGGATGGATGCATGGAGGGTGGATGGATGGATGGATGGATGGGTGACGGATGGATGGGTGAGTGGATGGATGGATGGATGGGTGATGGATGGATGGATGAGTGGATGGATGGATGGATGGATGGATGGATGGATGGATGGATGACAGGCAAATCCTCTGGGGAGTGACAAACCTGAGGTGCATTTCCCATGCAGAGAGGCACTTTGAAGACAGAAGAATCTACCCTGACAGAGGGTCTTCAGTGTCTGGTGAGGAGGGGAACTGCAGGCTGTGACATCAGGACATGCCATATTGTGGCAGTCACTCTTTGATGCAGTCTTGAAAACAAGGTCAGATGCACAATACAACATTTAGAGTGATGTGCCTTATCAAACAACATGATGTTGTGATCCAGCATGGGCATGTAGCAATCTGTTTATTGGATATTTAATCAAATAACATTTTGGTCTGTGTAGTAAAATGCACTTCTTATTTTCCATTTTTAAGATGGCTGTTGTTTGAATTAAGCTTGTGCATAACCTTTCTTTTACAGTCCTGTGATTCCTGAACTGGAACTGTAACTTCATTTCTTTTTGACCTACATTTGTACGAGTAGAGCAGTTGCTTAAACTGTGAAATCCATTTATTTTTCTCTTACCATTTCAGTTAGTGGGTAGTTTCAGAGCTCTTATGTTGTAAGAGTGCAATGTTGCTTTCATAAATGGCTGGATGGTGTCTGCTGCTTGATTTCAGTTCCAACACAACCTCTTCATGCTTTCTTATCCTAACATGCAGCCTATAGCCACCTATCAGCCTCATCCTCCTCCCACCAGAACTGTTCTGCTAGAAACCTGTGCAGGATTTTCTTTCTCATGTGTAGGCAGCAGGTTTTGTGCCCTGATAGAGGACAGACTGAAAAATGCAAAATTATCATAACCTCTGAGCATGACAAGAGAGGAGAATAAGCACTTTCAAAGCAGAAAGTGACTGTATTTTTCTTTCCCTTGCTGTAGTAGTAGCAGATGGCACTTGTGGGCCAGCATAATTTGTCCTTTGAATAATGATCCTTGGTAAGGAAAGCTTAATTTTGTTTTTTCCCATGTGTAAAAAGTTAATTTTTAAAAAAATTTAAACCCACATGTAAATCCTTCTCTTTACCTGCACTTTGCTGGTTTTTTTTCTACCAATTATAATGGTTCTGTTTTTCAAAACATTCTGTGTAATATCTGTTACATTAGGGTTTGCACCAAGAGGATTGTGTTATCAGAAATTTAAAGAGATGTCATAAAACCTCACCTATGTGCACAAATTTATTACCGGTGATGCTTGACTCGAATGTGGTCACTTCATTTGCCTATTACCACCAAACCCATCTTGATTTCCTTGTTTCACTTAGCTTTAAGTCACAGTTTGTTACAGTTTGTTGCACAGTTATGAGCTGGGTCAGTGCACCAGAAATGAAGGGTGAAACCATTTGGTTTGCAGCTCCTGGATCTCCTGACAGTGTGAGGTTTCTATGGCTTTTTATTACACTTATGCAAACAGGAGTGAGAATGGAAATTAATTCCTTTGCAAATTAAAGGCACTTCTGAATTAACTTTCTGGATGGGCTTTATCTCTGGTCAAGACAGTGGCCCACCCATGCCTGTCTCCTTTTCTACTCAGCACCTTGGGTAAATCAGCTTTGATATGTGGAATGTCCTTATTTTGGTGCTGAAGCACCATAAAAACTCTGTGGTGTTATAACCAACACTAAAATTTGGAAAATTACTTGATTTTCACTTCACCTGGACTTGCTCAGCTCTTCGTTTTTTGAATGTGTGTCTATCTATCTATCTATCTATCTATCTATCTATCTACCTACCTACCTACCTACCTACCTATCTTTATATAAATTTTATAATTTGATATAAAATGCAAATGATAAAATCCTAATGTATAGTTTTATATGAAAAAGCAGTCCAAAGATATGTACAGAAACCTGTGTCAGGAAATCATGAATGATTAAGGAGAGAAGAAAGGAAGAGTTAGTTTTAGATTGTTTATTATCTGAAATACAATATTACTTTATTACTTAGTTAAGGACAAAATTAATAAAGAAAAGAAAAGATGAAACAATATTTCTTCCATTAAGAAAGGCTTTCTGTCTGAGGGAGTTAACCAAAGCATAAAAGTATTTCTGTAAACATCTCACAAAAAGAAATTGCACTTCTGCACAGCACTATTGCAAGTTTTTTCTGTTTATATTTGAGGGTGGTTTATGCCTTTTTAACTGTGCAAGACCTACTGGAAAAAGCCTAGTCAATTGTAGAGAAAATTATTGATTTTTCTGTAAGTTTAAGTGCACTGGTGTGGAAAGGATGGTCTTACACTTCTAAAATATTTTTCAAATGTAAACAGCAGTCAACTTTGGCCAGCCTGCATTTGTGTTTGCTCAAGACCCAGCACCCTGGAGGCAAAAAACTGTAGCAGTAGGAATAATACAATATCTCTGTAAAAATAGAACAAAAACTGTAATAACAGAAATAATATCCAGCCTCTATACTGTAAATACAAAAACTGTGTACACCATGATGTCCAAACACTTTACAGAAAATATGGGTGTTAGTTACTCTGCTTTAAAGGAGGGGAAACTGAGTCTGAGGAGGCTGGGGGCACTTCTTTGAATTTGCTACTTGGACCATGGAAGAACTAGGCTTATAAACTGACTCTCTGTAATCCCAGTCCAGTGAGCTGCCCTTGAAACTGCTCTAAAATAAGATAATGATGTTGGTGATTACTGTGTTTTGATCTGAGAATGTAGTGGTAGTGGATTGCATATCGTACACTATCATTTTATGTAATTTTCCCAACATTTATAAATAATTCAAAATTCAGGTTGGATGTGGTACATCAAAGTTTCTCTTGTCACATCCCCTTGTCTTTTTGCATCAAAGGAACATTGGAGACAGTGCTGACATGTTATAGCCATTAAATGAAATGTGAGATTTTGAAATGAATGACATTTGAGTTCCAGAGTTTGGCTTATAATGTTAAAGTAAGAGCTTTGCTAATAAATCTGGTTAGAGCACTGCCATCCCAAGGAGTATATTGACACTGTAAACCTTTGTCATTTTAAAGAAAGACTAAAGGCTGTTTTTGACAAGATGAAAGAGGGTTGTTTGGTAGAGAGGGCAGGATTCTTTACAGTGAACATTCCTCTTAAATAATATGTTATTATATTTAAAAACATATTATATATGTCAGCTTACACTGAAGTGTGAACCACTGCTTTCAGCAAAAGGAAGCATCATCCTAGGCTCCAACTGAAAAACCAAAGCAACTCTGAACTTCAGATTTGATTATATTACAGTGTAAAACTAGAAGTGTTTGAATATACCTTTGACCTTCAAGCTCTTTTGTTAAATATGGGAAAAACAAAGGATGTTGCTAAATGTTTAAAGTTGCACAAATGAACACATTTTGAAATGGATGTGGTAAAAATCCTAGAAACACTTAGGAAGGGTCCAGAAGGCAGAGCTGCCTAATAAATTAGGAAAGAACCCAACATAAGCAATGACTGGCCATGGTACATTGGCTAAAACCAACGTGGTTTCTTATTTGTCACACACAAATGAAAACAAAACCCATTCCATGTGATGACACCTAAACTACTGTTGGCTGTTTTAAACTTGGAGAGATGTGTTACAGGCAGGAATGCAAACTTCCCTGGAGAGCACCTGAAGGAGGTAATGCAAAAGAAACCAACATGGAGAATCCTATTAGTGGGTGAAAATGCAATACCTCCTGAGACTGGAGATTTGGAAGTAATGAAGTTTCAATCGATTATAAGGCTCTCTAGGAGAAAAATGCCATTTTCAGTGAAAGCAAAAGAGATGTTCTGTTTAAACTGTCTGCATGTTATTAATACAACATGATTGCTTTTTTGGGTATTGTAATAATTTTTGCAGCAAAGAAATGTAGAGAAAAGATCTGCAGGGATCATTAGTTTAATCTGTTGAAATTTACAGTGCTCCACTGCCCTCTTTTGCCATGTACCTGGAAGAGCAGCAGCTACAGTAACAGGTGCCACCACAGCAATGGGTGCCTTTTTCTTCCAGGGCATGTGCCTTTTGGAGGGGCTCACAGATCAGTGACAGCACACAAGTGATCCATTGGGAATCTTCTCTTTCATGTTACAAAAGGAAAAATACTTTGGATATGACCTCTTCATTTATGTGCCTAAGGACAAAATGTTCATTCTTCAGTCCTGTAGATTGGTACTTAGAGTTTGATCCCAAGCAAATTTGTTGAGAAGATGCTGCTGTGCAAATCATCTTACAGGGATGCCAAAGAAATGGAGTTAAAAACTGCATCAGGTCTTACCCTCTGCATGCATTCTGCTGGGAACCAAATCAATCTGCTGAATATCTCTTCTGTAAAGCATTTTGCAAAGGAGGAAGCCACCATAATTGTTTACTATCTATCTGTCTTGCTTAGCACGTTTAAAAAATTCTGTGCTAGCCTTTCAAAATCTTCCTGTTAGTTAAGAGGGTGCACTTGAATAATTATGCTTATAGTTGTCTTTCTGTTTTTCACAGTTGACAGTACCCTCTAGCAGCTTGAAAATTATTTTGGTTTTCCTACCGTTTTCACACTGTGTAGAAAAGGAATAGCCTTGAGCTTATGTTGGTGCATTACTGTCATGCCAAGATATGTATTCTTTCTTGCTTTTGCACAAGCATCACTGACAGTGAAAACACAGATCTTGGACCAGTTTTTATCTGCCGGGCTTCCTGCAAAGTTTGTAAAGAAAAATAATGAACAACTTAATCCATCCTAAACTAGAGTTATCTCCTGGCTAAACTTGTCTGTATGCATTTTTACAGCAAGTACTTTCATTTTTGTGTTTTGTGGGGAAATAAGCCTCTTATGCATTCATCATTTGTACAAAAATATAGGTGGAAACACACAGAAGCATATGACAGAAAATCTTTATATTTGTATATTGCATGTATTCTCTTACACCTTTTTTTTGGAAATTATTAGACTCTCAACTGCAAAATCTAGGTTTATAGCATCTAATCAAGGTTTGCTCTTAATGTGAAGTGGTAATAAATATTCTGAGGATTTTTAACTATTATTTCTATACTCGTCTATGACAACTCATTTGTTGCCATTGAAAATAACCACTCAAATATTTAAAATTGATATTTCCACCAGTGAAAAAGTGATACAGTAGGGTACTCACTGTTGTATTAAAGTCTGGGAGCAGGGGAGTTGCATGGAAGAAATGAAGAAGACTGTTGGGGAGGCAAAAGAACATTGCAGAGAGAGTGCTGTTTGAAGGAGGCAGCAAATCTAGAGAGATTCAGAGAGCACCTTAAGAGCATGCAGGATTGCTAGGACATAAGGAAATGGATACTACTGAGCCCCTTTAACCCCCTGATTAGATCTATGTTTGGCCCCAGTGAATTCTGAGATAGCGTGGCTTTATCAACATACCTGGCTTCCTCCAGCAGCCTCTAAGGAGACTGAAGAAGGACATGAGCAGGCAGGGTTTGTAACACAGCTGCCTGACAGATCTGTGAAAGTTATCTTGCACTGGACACTTCATGATACCAAATGTGTTGAGATAGCAAACATCACAGAATTCATGACACTATGATATGCTTTCTCTGGCCTTGCTTTGCCTTCCATTTTCTTGTCTTGGTTTGGCTGGGTTTGGTTTCCTTTCTCTTGCCTTCCCCATCTCTGTTTATCCGTAAATGGCAATTCCTAAATGACACAGTCTTTCTCAAGGTCTGTGAGATGCTTGAGTTCAGTTGCAAAGATTCCTGATTTGCTTATTTTAGGAAAAAAAACTTCTTTCAAGCAAAAAGCTCAGAAAGCTAAATTGCACTTTCAGGGTACTCATCTGACCCACTCTCAGGCAGTATATTTTCTAGGTCTCAATTTTATTTTATTTACTGAAGATAAAATGTGTCAAGAGCAAGCACCATGACACAGCAACGTCATTGCAAACCTGTAATAGAAGGACTTAACTACCAACACATGAGATTAATGGAAAGCATCTACATTAGTGTTTTGATTTGGATCAAAAACATGTATTTAAAATGACACTGCTGGTTATTGCCATTTGGCAGACCTTGGACCACATCACATACAGATCTCTCAGAGGGTGTGAGAGGCCTTCTCTTTGAGTAATACAGTGCAGTCTAGAAGCTCTCCTGATGTGCTCCAGCTGTCATTTACTAGTGATACTGGTCACACACAGCTGTCAGAAAAATATGGATGTCTTTTGGAAGCTACAGAATTTTCCAGAAGCTCCAGCTTTAAGTGCTTCAGCCTCCATCTACCGCCAAGCTTACTCCACAATGTTGGTTAGGACTGAAGCCACAAAAGTGATTTTTCCCACGTTTTGTAGGATTTTCAGCTGTATGAAGTAATCATTGGTGAAGTCCAGAAACTGCATCTGTAAACTCTGTCTTCATGACATTTGGGCAGCTTGTGTACCAGCAACTGAAGCTCTCCATCGTGGGTATTTCATGTTTGATGACTCCTATTTATCTAGCAACATCCTGTTCTTGATAATAATTTTTAGTTTTAAAAGTGTATAGCAATAGTTGTAAAATCTGATTTAATTATGGGTAGTATCAGGAAAATACTAAGCTGTTCAAAATTTGTGGTTGTATAATTTGAGAATTGGTGTCATTTTAGATATAGATAATTCTACAGTTCTGTTCTTTATGAGCCCATAGCTCTGATCTATTAAGCAGTTATATACTTGGCCCTCTGGGTTGCTGTTATTCTGCCAAATGATTATTTTTATATTTCAAATGCACAATATTTTGTGGGTGCAGCTGGGTGCAGAAGATGCAAAGGACAGTAGGCGTTTATGTCCTGTTGAACTTTAAAGGAAATGGATGCTAAAAAATGTCAGGATTTTATAAGCATTCCAATATATTGGACAGTAAAAGAATAGCAATAAACACCAAATTATTAAGAATTTAGTCTGTCAAAAAGAAGTGGGATAATCATGTACCAACCAAACTCCATACAAATTCTATCAATTATTAAAAACTTATGTAAAGAAGAAGACCTGCACACGACCCTTAGGTCAGCGTAATGGCCTGTCCTCTATAAAGAATTTTGGAAATTTGTAACCAGTTGAGAAACAGCTGAAGAAAAACACCTGTGTAGCTAGCTAAAGAGGCAAGACCTCTGTAAATAGACAATGAGTGTGTAGGGGAGAAAGAATGCAATTCTTTACTATATTAAAGCAAGGAATCCCACCTTTGCATTCAGTAAGTTGCCTGTTTAGCTATGGTTAATTACTGATACAAATACTAGAAAAGGATGTCTTTGAATATCTGAAGTATGAGCAAATGAGGAGCAGCCCATATGAATTTACAAAGATAAAATAATATTGGATAATACCACATCTTTCTGAGGGGGAGAAAAATTACTAAACATTGTAAAATGTCTAGAGGGTAATAAAACATTCTACATTGTGTCTCTCAAAGCAGTGTGTTGAAAGAGAGAAGACTGATTTTGGCACAGTAAACACTTGTACTAACATTGACAAGCAGCTTATTGGAGGACTGTGTTAAAGGTGGCAGGTGTTAGGAGCTAGTCAGGAACATTTACAGTGAGATAGATGAGAAAAAAATTTTCAATCCAGAGTTTATTTCACATCTCATGAGCAGTCTGCTTTGTCTATAGATTCCTTTGGCCAGAAGCATCCTTGATCTTGTGTTTCACTGATAGTAGACTTCCCTTGGGTTGCAGGGTGGTAATAATAATTGATTAAAAAATCAAGGATGTGTTTTGCAAATTTCAGTTTCCTCATTTGCAAGACAAATTTTGCCGTGCAGGATTTAGAACGGGTCCATCTCCTATAATGTTCAGGGGTCTATTCCATTTGATCTATTTTGTGGGATTCATAAATAATTATTTTTAGGATGGCTACTCTTCCTTGGATTTTCTATTTTGAGTGGCAGCAGGAGAGGTCCTCATCATCTAGTTTAATTACCTTGGACCACCATCTCTAGAAAGGCCTGTCATTCTCTATCAGCTGAACACCATTAATTAATTTTTTTTTTTTTGCTCTCCCTTCTCCCTAGAGTAACACTAATAAAAACCAACTTTTCTTCTTAGATCCATAAAGATCCATTGCCTCTAGTGAGGTCTAAATATCTACCCTTTGATGAGAGAATTTGATCCTAAGATGTGTCCAATTACAGAAGTATTCAAAGAAAGATTCACTTCATAAAGGAGCTTTTCTGGGAGTTACTGGTGAACCGCTGTGACTTTTTTTCATCCAGTCACTACTTCATTATTTCTGAGGCCCAGTGGTTTTGCTGAATGTGTGACATTCATTAGAAAGCAACGTGCTAATCAGAGCACTCCTGTTTTATGTTAGGTTTTCCTTTTTTATTACAGTGCTACCTGACATTTTGCTTGACATTTTAGAAGCTGGATGGAAATTTTTCACTTTCAGTCTTTATCATGCTGAATGCATGTGAGTGCTCTGTGGTTTCCATTAAAAAAAGAAAAAAATCAGGGAGCATATTGCTGTCCCTGTGATGAGGGAGATCCTGGGGCTCTGTAGAGGTTTACTGGAGTTGCTGGATCACTGTGAAAACTCTTCAATTTTCTTAGGATCACCTTCAAGTTTTTGAAGGTTGTGATAATCCAAATGTAGCTTCAGAGCCGTATGAGAATCTTCATTATGTATGGATCCCATCAAAGATCCAGTAAACAAAGAATCCAAACAAATAAAAATGACACAGCAATATAAAAATATAATTAAAATGGCTTGAATGACTAACCTCTGTGTTGGTGAAAACACATGGATAATTTAAAAGAGAAATTGCTGTAAATAATGTGACGGTGATGACAACTGTCATGTTTGTGTTTTATTAGATTCTATTCTTAGAATCCTCAACTTTAACTTTCTAATTTCATCTGGTTCCATTAGCCTCCCCATACTTTTAGGAAAAGTGTGTGTCTAGTGATCAGGATTAGAGAAAAAAGTATCATTTTACCATCCTGAAAGGTTCACAGACTCAGTAACAGATTAGAAAAACAATTCCTAAAATACTAATTTTACAGAATGTTCTTTTAGTCTGAAGATAACTATTTGGACCCAGACATCTGCTAAAATGCACTGAGAGAAGCCAGGTTCGCCCAAGCCTCACATAGAGATGGTGGTTTGGGGTGGACTCTCCTGCCCCGCTGGGGCTGGTGATGGGAAGCAGGATCAGGGGAGAGCCTCCAGAGGGAGATGCTGCCCAGCAAACCTGCCACCAGGGCATAGAGAGGCTCCTGCTCCATGGCCTGCCTTTGCTTCCCTGGGCTCCTGGGGCTTGGGTGCAAGCCAAGAGCTGCTTGAACTCACGGCCCTGAGATCTTGGCTCTGGAAGTCCTGGTTTACCAGCATAGGTCGCTGGAGAATTTTATCTCCCATGCTCGTTCTTGCTACTCCGAGTGCTACTTGCAAGGAAGTCGACAATTTAATGAGCTACTTGGCATTCAAAAGGTCTCTGTGCTGTATCCAAGTGCTTACTTTTATGAAAACCCATTTTTAGTTGGCACTTTGGAGTCGGTGAGTGTCTGGATCAAACTGTGAGGGCAATGCCAGGGCTTCCTACAGGAACTCTGCAGCACCTGAGTAAAGCAAGAGCAGGGGATGCCCCAGCACCAGTGCTGGCCCACTGAGGAGCACCTTACACTTTTGGGGTTGTGTGGTTTGGAACTTTAGCAATATGTCCTATACCTGTTACTTTTCAGTGCTTGTTGAGGCACAGGCTGTGTGCTGAACTTTGTCTGGAAATCAGCAATATCTTTTGGCAATACACTGAAAATCCCACCATTAGCTTTTCAGTGTGAGCATGTCCCTGCTTACTACATGGGCTTAGATAAGCTTGTTAAGTGATGGAGACTGACATTTGCTCCTGGAGAGAGAGGCCCTTATTTGGAAAAGTTATCAGATATTAGAATGATTCATCTGCTGCTTGAGGCTAGCTGTTTAGCTTTCCTTCAAGTCAAATTAAACAGTTGCTGTTGGCATGAAAATCAGGGAAGGCAGGCAGAATAAGAGAAAGGGCAACCTATAATTAAAATCAGACTTGATCCTATACCATACTTTATTATACCACTGAAGAAAATGGCTGCTTTTACTTCCAAATATTTAGACACTCCAAGCAATATTCATCCATAGTAACACAGCTTTAGACTAAGCAAGAGCTAGTATTACAGTAGGAAGATTAGCTAAGTAGTTTTAAATGCTCCTAAATGGCAACATAATCTTTGAAAAATAGTGTGGGCCTTAAAAAATTGACATTGGTATAGACATGAAGTGGCAGCTGACCTGCAAGTGTGGTGTTGCTTAGCAATACTTCACCATCAGGCAAATTGGGAAAGTGGGCTAGAATGATTTACACCAGGGAAGAGATAAATGCTAATTTTCTTTAGAAGATTCAGGTTACTGTGGCTGTTAGGAAGGATATTAGATCATAAATACCATAAATACCTCTCCTCCTCTTTTTTTCTTTTTTTGTGTCAAAAAGTACTTCTCCTTTGAAGACATGATGAGAATGTTGGGGTTCTTCAGCCTGGAGAAGAGAAGGCTCTGGGGAAACCTTATAGCATCTTCCAATACCTAAAGAAGGCCTACAAAAGAGCTGGGAAGGGACTTTCTACAAGGGCTTGTGGTGATAGGACAAGGAGGGGTGGCTTTAAACTGAAAGAGACCAGGTTTAGATTAGATATTTGGAATAAATTCTTTGCTATAAGGGTAGTAAGGCACTGAAACAGGTTGCCCAGTGAAGTTGTGAATGTCTCATCACAGCAAACTCTTGGGAGTGTCCAAGGCCACGTAGGATGGTGGCCCTGAACAATCTGGTATAGTGAAAGATGTTCCTGGCCATGGCAGGAGGGTTGGAACTGGATGATCTTTAAGGTCCTTCCAATTCAAACCATTCTAAGATTCTATGATTATATGATTTTGAGAAAGATCATCAATTCAAAAAATCAGTGTGTGAGAATGCAGGTGCATTTGTTTCCAGAACGGGAATTTCAGAAATGGTTGATACAAACAATACAGTTGGAGGAAAAGAATAATTAATAACACAAAGGAAATTTTATTTTAATGCTTCTGTAAACATTTTCATAGCCACTTAGATTTCTGGATCAGTTGCCAGAGTCCTGACCCTGCCAGAGCCCCTGCAGGTGGGATGCTGAACCTGCCTGGAGTTCAGCTGCTGCCAGAGGCTGTGCCAGCCCAGCTAAGCTCACCACAGGACCCAGATATGAATTAGCTGGTGGTCTGGGTTGAGACAGATGAGGCAGAAAAAGGAAGTATTTTGAATTTGGGAACTTCATGGCAAAGCTTGAGAGTTTAATAAAGATAAGAAACTTCTTTCTTCCTGTGTATGTTTTCATGTGATATCCACTTTTTATGTATCCATAGTAAGGAAAGGGGAAGCATTTGCTTCACCTTGGTTGCCTAGTCCAGCCTTGGTTGCCTAGTCCAGACAGATCTATTACTTTGTGTGAGAGTGTGAGGTGAAAGCTTTGTCTGTCAGACTTTCTTGTTGTCGTGTAGAAGACGCAGGATGCAGTGATGCCTGCTTGTGTACTGTATGGCTGACAGGACAGCTTTGCACAGTATGTGACAGAGGTGCTGTGCTCTCTCGTGTTTTTCCTAAAAAATTTCCCTGTGTCTTAAAAAGATAAAGATAGCAGAAGAAAGATAGCTGAGGTTCCATGTACAACCCCCCTCCTAAAACTGTTGGTTTTTACTGCTGGTGGTAGACAGGCAGTTTAATTGCACTTCCAGAGCATGGGAGCCATAGGTGTGCCAAATCTGTTTGTGTAAAATGGGTAAATTCTCTTTATACCCTCTCACTACGATCTGCACAAAACCTAAACCCAGTCTGAATTCTCACTTCAAAAGTTTCTGTATGAAATTAATGTTGCCCTCTGGCTGAGCTTGTAGCACCCCAGAAATACATCCACCCAACTGAGAGGTGCAGCATGTTTGTAACATGTAACATGTGAGCTGCTCAGTACAACATCCTGAAAACTGAAGTATAGTATAGGTTGGAGTAGATGGCATATTCTGAACTGCAATATGTATATTGTGTGATGGATTTCCATGAAAAGTATTACCACATTATTATGTGGTAGCTGCCCACAGAAAATAAACACAATAGCCTTTCATTTGCTGGCTCTTTTAGTACATGGTCAAAGAGATAAAAGGATTTCATACTGCTATTGCTTAAGCTGGAACTCTGATGTTTCTATAGCAGATGACAAATGATTTTCTAGGCACATTTCTGAGTTCATCTAAACTGAGCGGTAGCTGTTATCTCTCTGTAATATCCGAATGTTTGTTTGAGAAATAGTAATTCCTCTCCTTAAAGTGACATAAAGTATGTAAGAGCAGGATGCAGAGGGTCAAATACAGACTCTTTTGTGCAATAAATAACTCCCAAGTCATAACTCATCTCTTTATATAAGTATCTAGAAAGTTTTCAGCACATTTTTGTCTTGACCTTTTAGCACAAACAATAGTACTTCTGCTTGCTAGGCAACTGATTTTTGCCCATCACTTGAGAGGTTAAAATGAAATAGCAGTGATTTTTTACCAAGGTTTGAGAGAACTGCAGAAAGAAATGGTATTTAATTGAATGCATAGCTTCAGGGAATTATTAACTGCTACTACAAAAATAACATTAAATATTTCAGAATCTCCAGCCATTACAAATGGGGTTTTTTGCCAGTGTACCATTTTAATGATAATTTCAAGAGGAGACAAAACCTGTCAACATGTATCATGACAGAGAAATCAAAGCTGCAATCCAGAGAGCACTTTCAGGCAAGAAGCAGTGGGAGAGTTTCACAGTTCCTTTCAGATAAGAAACGTAAGCAACATACAAATGTGGAAAATAAATTAAAATGCACCATTAGAACTTCTTGCCTAAGTAAGGTAGTGAAGAAAATCCTCCCCAAAATGTATCCAAAACTTGCTGTGGATGTGTGTTTTCCTACTGTTATCATTGCAGCTTCCTGTGACTATACAAACCAGAACCAGACACTATTAATGATTAAGTAACACTGAGTGATGTGACTGTGCATGTTTTATAAACATTTACATTTTGTCTTTATTAATACAGACTTTGCTAAGCTGACAAATTACTGATTTCAGCAAGGAATGCAGGCTTCTGTTTGACCCCCAAATAATAGAAAATCAACCTCCTTACACATAAGTAGTAATAAAACACTTTAATCCAAAGTTAATACAAACTCTAGTCATATTCCCATCTTCATACAGACTTTGCTTTTGCAGGGGACTGTGCAACTTCACTTTCTTGGATGAACCGTGCAAAACTGCATCAGTGTATCTGCCTAACAAATGCTCCCTGAAGAACCATGAAGATCCTGAACGTGTTTGCAAGGGCACCCCATTAGCTTGCCCACATCATCCATGCCCTCAGTGCCCAGTCCATGGCCATAACCTCCTGCTGCCTCCTGCTCTCAGCTCGAGCACTGGGCAGGCTGGGTGAGGCTGCAGGAGCAGGCGTCTGGCTCTGGGGGTCCATGCCACAGTGTCCCTTTGTCAAGACATCAGCCATCACACACGAGCGTTAACTACTTGCCCTTCTCCAGCCTGGAAGAGGCACCTGTGGAGCAAGACATTCCCTTGAACTCAAGTGAGAAGATGGACAACAAAGTGAAATGTTCCTGAGTTTGCCAAAAATATTTTACCTACCAAATGACACAGCTTTCATGGGCTGAGAGACCTTTAGCAGAGAGGACCTGTGGAGGAGGAAATCTGGACTCATTTTGCTGTGCATATCAGGCTGTGGCCAAAACCAAAGTAGCTGTGCTAACATGTGAAAAGTCATCAGATGAAAGGCTGCTGGCAAACAGGCCCATCTTAGAGGAGGAATAGCCTTAATACATTATTTTTCTTGGTTCCAGAAGATGTCTGTGTCTTATGACTGTAATAATACTCAATCATCATGCTATAATGAAGGGCTTTTCGTGTAATCATCTGTAGAACTGATTACTTTGGTCTATACCCTTATCATGCTGAGCTTCCTGGCAAAATTCCCACTAACATCAGTAAGAGAAGGATTGGACCTTTCCTCAGTAGTTTACCACTTTTGTTTAACAATACTATGCTTTTCAGACACCTCACAGTGGAGATTAAACATTCAGAGTCTTAATTCCTGAAATATTAGAAAGGCACTGTAGAGATAACACACTCATTCTCAGAAGTCTAAGTTTGTTCTGGTCATTATTGCTTCTAAAGAGTACAGCACCAAAGCAAGGCATGAACAGGTATGGAAAGGATTTTATCAAAGATGCTGACAATGGTAGACTCTCAAGGTGTCAAAAATAGGAAGGAAGATAGGAGATTTTATATTTTAGATGATATAGAAACATTTGCTTGCTTTTTCTTACCATAAAAAATAACTGATTAAGCATTCCAAACTACTAAAACTTCAAAACATAATACACCCACAGATTTATTCATTATTTTAAAAAAAATGTACTTCATCCTTTTCAGCCAAGTTTTGCCATTAACTCTGAAGTGACTAGGATGCCCAGGAGATTAGTAGGATCTGAAAAAGGATTGGACATTTATAGGGATAGCCACAACACACGATACGAACTCTATAAGCTCGTTTGTAGAGGTTAAGAGCTTGTTTTTCAAAATATTGAATGTATGTAATTCATTTTGACTTGAGTGGGAGTTCAGGGCATGCAGCAGTGCCAGAGAAGAGACCTTAATTTCCTGTCACAAGGGCCAAGTGTCTCTATATTTGGATATTCTTGCTTTTCATAATTTGCACCGCAGTAGCAATTAAGGGATAACATTACAGGCAACGATCCCATTGTACTAGAAATAACAGTTGTTCATTACTCCAGAGGCCTTCAGCTCTAAAGCCAAGGCAATTATCGAAGACAGTTTATTGAAAAGAAAAGCGAAGAGCAAATCCCTGCAGTGCCCGTCTTTAGGCACCATGTGCAGGTGCCTGGATGTGGAGGCTGCTCTGTGGAAATCCTTTGCTTGTCCAACACACAGGCAGGCCACTTGAAGCAGAGGCAGAGGTGCCAAAGAGTGGCACAAGCAGACATTGCAGCATTCCCCCTGGGGACCACGTAGGTCAGGGCTGGGGAGCCCAGCCTGCACAGGGCAGGGACAGGACAGGACAGGATGAACAGGGCTGTGGAACTGCAGCTCTTGCTGAGGGGTGAGAGACATGTCATCATCAAACATTATTTTCCCCTACTTCCAGCAAAGCTTTTGATGCAGTTACTTTCAGGAGAACAGCAGGCTGGGCTTTCAATGAAATAGTTATTTATGAGTGTGTCACAGGAGACATCCTGCCTGAGTACCCATTTTCCAGACACAGAGAAGCAGACTAAGGGGCTACAGAGACAGGTCAGGGAATGTAGGAGAACTTCTCTACCTTCCAGTGTAAGCATCACCTTCGTGGGTAGGCAACACAGGTGCACCTGTGCTGTGGTTTGCCATAAGACTTGTATGTTTCCATAGCATCTTTACCATGTTTCCTAAGGATCATGCTTCACAAGTACTTCAAAAGATCCAATCTCAACTAAGGGGTTGCAGGAATATTCTAAATTTGGTGGATGGTACGTGGAATTTTATGGCTACGTCTGCACTAGCTCAGCAGAAGCAGACTGGAGGAAAAGGGATCTGATGCTCCAGGGGTTTTTACTTTGGATCAAATCCATGGCATGGCCTGAACACCTGCACACCCAGGAATGCCTTGTGAAGGGCTTCTTGTTCAGTAGCCTAGATGCCTCTGGGGTGCAAGGCAGGCAGGCTGCTGGGACAGGCAGGAGCTCTGCCTCAAGAAGAGTATGCCTTGATCTGAACCTACAGACTCCTGCAGGTGTACCACCCACTATCTGCGCTCCCACGGGCATTGATTTCATGGTCAGAAATAGACATAACATTTGAGGTTATGCACAGCACTTTAGCTGGCCAGTCTCTTCTGTGAACTGATGCACTGAGCTGTTTTTCCAGAAGCATGACATTCTGAAGCCCAGTCTAAAACCCAGGGCTATGCTGCTTCTAATCCTAGCTCTCCTCTGAAATGCACACCACTCTTTGTCCATAATTTTATCTGCTTATTTGCATTGCTTGGGTTTTATGAGCATTCAGTGTTGCACACTAGTCTTAAGATGTGAAGGCTTCCCTATAGGCACTGAAAGAAAAAAAAAAGTTAAAAAAAAGAAATGCACATACACTAATAAAATTGCTTTATCATTATACTAATATAAAGGAGGGGGGGGAAAAAGAAAGAAAGGAAAGAAACAAGAAGGAAAGACAGACTTCATGATCAGGATATTATCAAAGATAAGTGGTGCTGAAAGGTGTCGAAACTTAGCTAGTATGCAGACATTTCCACAGTGCTTAAAATCTCCTCCACAACATTCTTGTTCAACATCAAAATATTCTGTTTTGTGAGCTGAAAGAGTTAAACTTTCCTATTTCTTTCATGTTGACTTTGTAATCATATTGGAATAATGAATTAAATGCTATGTTTCTACTAAATGCTGCAACTATTGATATACGTAGGGCAGTACTTTGACAGTACCTGTATGGAATACCTAAAAATCATAATTTTTCAGAATTTTTCTCTCAGAAGAATTTGATTTTTTAAAAAATTCTGAATCAGCATGAAAACAAATGTTGAAATATTAATGTTTCCCCAAGCATGGAAATTCTTACTGGTTGCAGTTCTAATTATCCTAAATACTTTTGTTTCTGAAGCCAAATACAGCAATAGCAGCTAGAAAATCTGGCCTACATGTTGTAGTCTATTGAAATTCACATCTTACACTTTCTATTTGAGCAATTTTCCTTAATTTTTATTTTCTTACTGTGTATGCAACTTATGCAAGACACATTTATTCTAGAGTGGCTTTTAGTAATTTAAATAATTTGCTCTATTGTTTCTAACATCAGCAATGGGATCTTAGCAAAGCATAAAATGTCTCTGATGTTTTATGACAACCTTTCTTTGATCTGTTCCCTTCTTGGTTAGGTTATAAGACTAGAGAAGAATAGGCTATTGATAACCAAAGAAAAATATGTATGGAAAGTTTTAAGATTTTTCCAGTAAACCACTCAAGCACGAGCTAAAATATTTTTTTGTATACTAGACTTATTTTCTTAGGTATTGCCTCTTTTTTTTATGACTATGTCTAGAGATATTCATTCTCCCCAGGTGAGACCTGAAAGGATTTAAGGGGAAGAACACACCATCTGGACCACTTTTTCAGTTTATACATTTACAACACGATTTAGCTGTACCCATCAGCTCTGCAGCTTGGCTTGGGTGGCACAAGTTGACTGGTGTTTTTTTAGCTGCTGTCCCATAGGATTTATGGTTCTGCAGTCCAAATCCACCTTCTAGTTACCTGCAACCCCACTGATAATTCATGACGTTGTATGAGGTTAGTTGAGGATATAATTTGCAGTTATGGGGTATCATGTGATGCCTCTTTTTTTTTTTCATTTTTTTTCCCCTAGGGTCACTATCTGGAATGAAATCATGGCTTAATTACGGGGGCTTTGTGGTCAGTGAGACTCAAAGGCAGTGTTGCAGTGATTAATTATAAAGCAGAAGAGTCATGGTTTGGATAGTAGATTATCTACAGCATTTACATTTCAGTTATCACTGCATTTTTTCCACTCTTGGGAAACCTCCCCCAAAAGCAGACTGGCCACACCTAGGGCTGAAAAAGTCCTGAAGGATTTAGAAGATGAAGGATTGGCTCCTGGCTTGCTCAAAGAAACTACTGGAGAGAAACAAAGCCTTTTTGTTAGGATTGATGGAGAGAAATATTTTGTGTTGGAAGGTCATTCTGGCTGCTGTTTTATTTTCTGTTTGTCATCTGTTTTTACAGACCTGAAAAAGTGCTGGGTATTTCCAGCCAGCCCTCCCTCCCTACCATCTTCCTTTCTACAGTATTCTTGAATATTCTGTGCAGCTCTGCCCTTTCATTTTGCATTTGTCATGTCCAAAGCAAATCAAAGCCTACTGAGATGCAATCCATGGACTTGTTTGGCTTTGATTCTTGCCCTTCATGCATTATCAGAGAAAATTCTCAGCCTAAGGAATTTATATAACTGTTGAAAGATACTAACAGCTGGAAATTGGCTTTTTCTGGCCACAGAAACATAGAATTACATTGAACATTTCCAAGGATCACAACTAGTACTAGGTCTGGAGATAGTTGGCATTATGGGCCATAAGACCATGCAGCCTCTCTCTCCTTCCTTGAGTTGGACTGGGGTTCCAGTGGGGTTTTGTCATTCTGTGACAGAGAAAGTGACAGGTGAAGTTGAAACTCCATTTTAAACCTTTAACTTTTCATGTCACTTGACTATACCCTTGAAGCAATATGATTTATGATTCTGGCTTTGCCTTCCTTGCTCTACTAGGAGATGAAGTGATGCCTGACAGGGATATCCATCTTCATTTCTGATATTTTGATTGGAATTGGTGGGTGCTAAAGATGCAGGAGACAGTGACTGTGACTTTCAAAATATTAGGAGGTGAAGAAATATGCTTGAGGAGCTGGCAGATTATCAGAAGGAAAAAAAAAATCTGAAAAAAGAAATCCTGTTAGGAAACCAGTGTTTGTTTGCTGACTCTACTAATTAGTCCATAGGGGTTTTGTCATATAATTGTCACTGATCTTAACAGATATATTTCTTTCTAGGCACACAGTAGGTCTTATTTCTTAGTTTGAATATTTTAATAGGTTTATTCCATAGGCAAATGAAAAAAAGAACACTGAAAAATAAGCAAAGCCTAAGACTTTGCAAATCCACTAAGTATTACAAAATACAAGAGGATTTCTTCTGCTTCCAGGACTGCTAGAGCTGGGTGGCAATTGGGAGTGCTTGGTATTCTGGAAGTGACCCTCTTTTCTACACAGCCAGCTCCTCAGAAGAATCACAACACTGAGACATCACAGTGTGGGTTTGGGTTTGTCTGTAGAGAGGTCAGAAGCAGCAGCCTCAAGCTTCAAGTGCAGGCACAAGGCAAAAAATAAAAATAATCAGAGTCTTTGCAGAGAATGGACTGAAGGAAGAAAACAATATAATAAATAAATGTAACACGCTTTTTTCTCATTTCCAAACTCTGCCTAGGAGGGCTGGTAAATAAAACCAGTCAAGCTGAGGAGTGATTCCTAGAAAAGAAAATGAGTTAATGTGTGGCAGAGTGTAGAGCTTGTGTGCACCATCTCTACCTGCTCGTTTGTTTTCCTCTGACACAAATATTTCCTATCATCACCAGTGATAATTTCTGGAGACACTGGACAGAGGTGATAAAATCACTTCTCACTTCAAATGCATGTGGTTTTTACTCACTAATAATTTATATTCGTTTTTTACTGGTGGCTACAAGTTATCAAGAAATGTATCTTCTGGGTATTGAAACCTCCTCTCGTAAATGCAGAATAAACCTGAAGTGAGTAGTGTGCCACTGATGCATAGTAAACCTAATTGAAGGTAATCTGATTTCTATTTGCAGGCACAATGCTAATACTGAAAGAACAGCAAAGTTCCCCTTTGTGCAGGAGGCCTAAATGCACCAAAAATCACCTCCTGAGCACTCAAAATTATGTACTTCTAGTCCCTCTCTAAAGATGTGAATGAATTTCATTCAAAGGACAAAAACCAACCACATAAAAACATATCCTTTTTTTTTTTTTCCTACTGGAATCGTTGTTTGTATAAATGTAGATTGGCTGGTCTGGGAGTGAAGAAAAAACCAACAACCAAGCTTAAGTATGTAGACCTATCATCCAGTGCAATGATCAGAAATATAGCTTGAAGTTTTTTAGGGAAAACCATTGAAACTATCAGTCTAGTGCATAAAAAGCCCAAGGATTGCAGTAGATTGGTCTGTGTAAGCAAGAAAATAGCAGGGAACACATCTGATTCTTGATATATGGAAAATCACTTTTTTTTTTTTCCCCTGGGAAAAAAATCTGAAGCATCTATACATACACTCAACAGGTGTGTTTATTTTCACCCCTGATATAGTTAGCACCTTTTGTATCAATGTGTACATCAAGTGTTTGCTTGTAGAAAATTATATCGATTGGGTATTTTTTTTTTTTCTTTTTAGAAAACCCATTGCAATACATACTGTGAGCATAGGGAATGACACAGCAAAAACAAGAGAGAAGTAATCAGCATGGTTTCCCCCCCACAGCAGGAATAAATCATTATAACTATAAATCACACAAGTTATTACAGGGATCAAACAGTCCTGAAAATTCCAAGTAGCAGAAGCAGATAATTAAAGAGGAAAAGTTGACACCAAGCCTTCTATTTAAACTGTTTAAAGAACTCATTGCAAATACCTTTCATTTCTTTCTTTTCTCACTCTCCCTTTTTGTTTTAAGTGGCAAACAAATGTAATTGGGAAAAGAAAGTCCATCAAAATATTACTTACAAATTGTCCTTAGCAGCATAATGGCCTAGTTGGTGAAGGGGTGAGTCCTGGAGAATGGAGAATGGCACAGATGGAGAGCAGTTGTGTGTGCTGATGAGAGGGCAGATGCTCTCAAAGGCATTTTCAGCATTAGATATCCTGGCTCGTCTCCATCGGCAGTACCGATGTCATCACTCTCAGCACATGAAGAGATTTCACCCTCTAATGCCACGGCTGCATGGCTGTAATGAGGTGCACCATTGCTGGAGACAGCCAAGAGAGCCCAGGAGCAGAATTTTAGGAAAATATCTAGAGCTGTTGTCATCTGTATTTTCATATGACCTTGCAGTTCAAAATAGGGTAGACAGCAGCCTGGCATGACTAGCTGATCCTGTGCAGGCCTTAACAAGAACATCCCTTGTTGGTGGCTCACTTATTACTCATCCTGTAGTCTCTGCCTAGTTTACACTTGCAGTTTTGCTCTATAAATATATGAAATACTCTTTATATTAACACTTCATATCTGTCCCTGAACTACAGATGATGCATTCTTCCATATGCATTTCTGAAGCTGAGTAAAATTTTTTTTCATAACATCATGATTTAAACTAACTTTTTGATTAGCAGCAGGAACAGTTAATAATCAAATAGAGAAAAAAAATTAAACTTGCAGGTAAAAAAGGAGGCCCTTTCTTTGGGTCTGATTACAGGCAAATTTGTGCACTTTTCTGTAAACAAAATATTCTGATGAAGCACTAAAGTTCTCTTCCACTTCATACTCTCCCTATTAATTCAACAAGAGCAAGAAAGACAGAATCAGATCCTTGATTGC
Organism: Brachypodius melanocephalos; assembly: GCA_013398615.1. Taxonomy (NCBI): domain Eukaryota; kingdom Metazoa; phylum Chordata; class Aves; order Passeriformes; family Pycnonotidae; genus Brachypodius; species Brachypodius melanocephalos. The sequence goes on from VZSR01003803.1 coordinate 49,759,800, forward strand.
TATTAATGACATACTGTAAATTGTCAGTTGCAAGACAATGCAAAACAAGGGTGTAATTGATACCATGACAAACAAAAACCAAGGGAATCTTTGGTTCAAAATGTAGTTTTTATCTTGTCTTCTCATAGAGAAAAAAAAAAAAGAAAAAACACCTGAAAAACAATCCAACAAAACTACTTAAACACAGTGAATTGGCTGTTAATAGTCTCATAATTAAGAAGCAAAACCCCAGTAAAAAGTAGCCTGGCCAGAAGTGAAATGGGTACAAGACCCAACATGCAAGTTGCAGGAAACCCCTTCGTTTTGCAATTAGAAACCCAGCTAGTGAAACTATGAGCATAAAGCCACTCATCCTGTACATAATATATGGTTTTGGTTGCTTATTCTTTAATCTGAAACAGTAGTAAAGGCTTCTGGATTTATACTTTCGATGGATAAAAACTTGTTTGCTAGGGCTTGCAACTTGACTATATGGTTACCAGGAGAATTTGGACTCCATTGATAGTTTTTTGTAGCAAGTGAATGTTATAACGAATATAACTCCTTTATTCAAAGTAGCAATAATGCTGTAATGTGATTTATATACAAAAAGAAGTAACAGCATAAATCAATACCTTTAAACACTTCTCTATTCATTCCTGGGTGCAGGATATGCCATTCCCCTTCCACAGGCTTAATACAATTTGAAAATATTATTCTACTCTCTGTACACATAAATGTGCATATACATTTACAATGTATATGTATATACTGTCTCTTTTTTAATTACTGAAGTAGTCTAAACTCACTTTAGTAATCTAGACTTTAGATAAATCCGCTTTGAAGTGAAGGCAGGGAGTAGGAAAACATCGTCTAGCTGGAATTATGGAATAAAATGTTCTGTATTGCTAAAGAAGCTTATCCTATACTTATCAATTAACAGTTAGAGTGACAGTTCTGACTGGGTGATGGTATTTTTGCAAGTTTCTAGAAAACAAATAGCATAGCTTTAAGAAGCAGGTTTAAAGATTGCAAGTCATCTCTTTAATTGTTGGTTGGTTTGGATTAAGGCCTTTTACTTGATGAAAAATACTTTTTATAAAACTGTTTTAAAAGCTTCTTATGCATATAAAATACCTATGTCATTTTATACTACAATGCTGGTACTTAAACACATTCCCTTAGACATACAAAAACACACAAAAACCCCCAAACTCGGACACTAAGAATTTAACATATATACAAGCAGCAATAGCTGACTCCTTTAAGTTAGGCTTATTGTCATTAAATATTGAATGTAAATGGCTGATATTACTGAAACAGCAGCAGCAGATTAGAAAGTAATATGAAGCCAAGACTAATCCAGAATCTGAAATGCATCATTTCTAACCATGGCACCTCATGGGATTCAGAATTTCATCTATCAGGCTCGAGCAATTTCAGCTCTCAGGGAAGCCAGAGGACTAAGAATTACTCATTTTTTTACATATTTGAGAATATCTAGTGAGAGATTTTAAAAAATGGCTGATGTTTCATTCTGTACTGGCTCAGCAGTCTGGGATGTGATGATGATGTTGAATTAAACTGCCATCTTAATAGACTTTAAAATTAAATTATCATAAGTAATGGATTGCATATAATTGAAATAGTTTATGACCTCTAAAAAATATGAAGACTAATATCATATGTAAAATTGGAATCAGGCATAGAATCATAGGATATTTCAAGTTAGAAGGGCCTGAAAGGATTATTGATTCCACCTCCCTGCTCCTCACAGGACTGCCCAAAAATAAACCATGTGACTAAGAGCATTGTCCAGATGCTCCCTGAATTCTGGCAGGCTTGGTGCCATGACTACTTCTCTGGGGAGCATGTTCCAGTGATCAATCAAAACTGAAAGTGTCTTCTTAACAGCTGTCAAGATGAGCCCTTGGCATTTTCCATCCTTTAAATTATTTTTACAAGCAGAATGAATTTTATTTGATAATTTCTAGGGTGTACATTCTAGGGGGTCAAACTACAATTCTGGAACATTTTACACTTCCTCACAGATAAAGATTAGAGAAAGTGTAAGGTGTGAACCCTGCTGAATCTTCTCTGCAGTTGTTCTTCAGGCAATTCGACATTGATCACATTATGATTTGCTTTTACACTGACAAAAATGAGATGAAGAATGAAAAATAAAGCTGTGTTTACAGAGACTTGGATTATCCCAAGAACAAGGAATAAGAAATGTCTCCTCAGACATCAGATGTCTCCTCTTACCTTGTCTATGCCATATGTAAATTTGTCCTCAAGAAAAGCAGGATGTACTTATTCTTTTGTTTAGCTTTTCTGTTTAAATTTATAATGTTGGGTCTGTTAATTTCTTGGCCGTGTGAGCTTTTCACACAGTTTCTTTGTGCTTGGTGAATTAATGTAATGCTATAGAATAGCCAAAGTCCAAACCAGTAGTGCACAAGCTGAACATAAACAAGTTATATAACACTGCAATCATTCATTTATTAAAGTAAGTGGAAAATTCAAGGCATACGCAATCTTTTTGGACAACTGACAGGCAGGTGTGATCAAGGGAACAGAGAATCCAGTGATTGTAGGCAGATAGAGAGACAGGTTTGTCTGGGTGATTAGAAAGTAAAGTGAGATGGAATTGGGGGAAAAGGGAGAGAGCATTGGCTGTCCCAGGACAAGGAGAAGTAACAGTGCAGAGATTTCTGAAGGGGTTAGAGGAACAAGTTGCACACTAGTAAGTGTCTAGGGAGATTAAAGAGACAGGTGCCATTGACAAAGACAGTGCAAAGCATATGTGCCAGAGGGAATAGATAAAAGGAAGGGTAAAGTGGGCTTAAAGAACTACCAGACCATTTTCCACTCTCACTAATCCCCCAGTATATTTGATATAGAAGAGAGAAAGGTAACATATCCTGCACATATCCCAGCTCAGGTCACTGTTGCATCCCTCCTGTTTGTGCCCCACTTCTGAGCACATCTCTGCCTGGGGTCAGTGAGGGGCAGCTGGGCCCTGCCCCAACGCTACCACAAGATAGATGATTTTGCTGCACCAAGCTTTTCAGCTCCACTTGCTTTCAAACATACTCACCCTGCAGACCAGAAGGTGCCCATTCTTCTTCCTTCTCACTGCATGACATGATCTAGGTTAGCAGTGAGCTGGACCATTTTTTAGCAAAGTTAAACCGAAGTGAATCAACCTCTAGAGTTTCTCACAGTTCTTATCTTCTGTCACCTGCATCATGTTTTGTCCTGATCTTCCATACAGCTTGTTCTACACATGTCTTTACCCATCACTGCATTTGCTCTCTCATATGCCACAGTCTTAGACAGGGAGCTGAAAACATCCCAGTCAGTCTTTAGAAACATCAAATGAGAGATATTTCTTTAGAAACAAAAATAAGAGATGCTCTTTCCATGCTTGGGGGAGCACTGAGGTCAGAACCTGCTCCCAGGGAGCGAAGTGCAAAAGCAGTGTGGGTCCTAAAGACGACATGTAAGAATCCAATCTAAGAAATCAATTTTTGAAACAGGAATACAGGTGGAAAAGTATCTTCATACCAATGTGAGGCACAGACAGACAGACTGGGGAACAAAGCCAGGTCACTTCAAGCTGTATGAAAAACTCACAACAGGTAAGAATTGCCCTCTTCTGCCAGCAGCAGGTGCCTCCAGTGACTGTCTAAAACATCAGCACAGCCGCAACCTCACATGCATGTGCGTGGGGCATAATCCTTGCCACTTTGGCCAATTCTATCCAGCTCAGAAGATCCTGACATTGAAACTCCATCTCTCAGCTTCCTTGACCTGATCACCCATCCATCATCAGTGTGAGGACACCCTGTTTGTGGCATGGAGTCACCTGCTTATCTATAGCTGATATGCCCAAAACCAAGACCCTTATGTCCTCAAAGGATTCAATCCCACTGCTTCCTGAAGCTGACTGGCCAGCTGCAACAGCAATGAGTGTAGTCTTCAGGGAAGTGCCCACCAACAGCACAGATGTGAGACCACTGAACTCTGCTTCCAAATCTTCAATACCAACAGTAGCAGTGTTGTCATAGTCCCGTTTGGATAAAGGGTTGGGCAGGATTACATGGACCTGAAAGCTGGTCTGCTACATTCTCCCCAAAAACATTTACTTGTGCAATATTATGTGGCACTCAAGTATTCTTGCAAGCAGATGCAACACAAATGCAGGTGCAGATCAACTCACAATGCCCAGTTTTTGAGGGGTGATTCTGCTTTATTATTTCCTTCATATTAGAATCGTGCTAGCCACACTTCTGATTAAAGATGTGTTTATCTTACAGTATTGCTAAGGTAGAGATCAAAGACATGTGGAGGACATGGGTGTCATGGAAAACCCTTGCTTTTGGACTGTAATAATCTTCCTGTCCATTTGCTGAAGCCTAACAAAATACTCTTATGTATAGGCTGGGCAGTGTTGCATAGGGAATGCCACAGGTGCTTGCCAACATCCCTATACAAACAGTGAAAGAATCACATGACAGTTATTGACACTAGATATTTTTTAACACAAATGAACTAACTGTCAACAAAGTCATTTCTATAGTCAGCATAATTTCTGATGAAAATCAATCCCTTTGTCTCACTCTCTGTGGGATTTTGTTTCTATTCTTCTGTTTCACAAATTTGCTGTTTCTTATTCCCTGAGTGCTTATCATCTCTTGTGTGCAGGATTTTGTCAAAGGACTTTTGAAACTTCATGTATGTTAATCAATCAGTTAATCTACTTACAGACATTTTCCAATAAATCCAGGAATTACATAAGAACTGATTTCCACTGCTGAAATAATGCTGGTTGCATCTAGAATTTCCATATGACTTGTTCTTCTTTCAGCTAAGTCAAGTTGCCATGTACAGTTTGAAGCCTGCTAATACACCTGCTCAATTCTAAATATATGTAGCATTTTAAAGTGCTTTATGATAGAAGATTTTAACAAAAGCTTGTGTATTTTTTGTTAGCAGCTCACCTGCTTTATATTTGTGTCTCTGTGCAAGTTTTGTGGGTAAACATATGTTTGGAGATTTTTAAAAGATTATTTTTATTTTTGTAATTGTTTTTTTTCTGCATACCTTCATATGACACTTTGGCCTCCGAGTCTTGACTCAGCTGTAGGGAGGATGCTCAGAATTTACCTGATATGGAGAAGGCATATGAGGGAAGAGGAATGCAAACCCAGACCAAACTACTCATGCTCCAGGCTTTCCAGAGCAGATAGATCCTGAAAGTGTGCCATACACTGAATACTTAGAGGCACAAATGTAACAGTTGCTGCAGAGATGGCTGATTAAAAAAATCCAAAAAACAAAAAACAAAAACAACTCAGCATGAACAATAAGCACACTATGCTTCTTGCATAATAGCTGAGTGGTTTTGAGCATTTTGTGGAAGAGGGGAAGTTATTCCTATTCCAAGACTCCACTGTACTTATTAGTCCATATTTTGTCCTGTTCTTCTCTAGTCTAAAAAGCATAGATTCTTCAGGGAATATGGATTTGAACACTGTTGCCTCATTCATGTGAACTTAAATGCTAGGCTATAAAGGCCTCCAATTTCTTTTCTTTACCTTGTTCCTGGGTGTCACCTCCTTATTAGCCACACTGGCAAAGGTAATTTTTTTCGCAATGAGATCATTTGCTTGAAAAGTGAATTATCTGAAAAAGGTTGAGGGACCAAAAGCCATTTCCTTTCATGGGAAAATGCTGTGGCATGGTTCTGTTACACACAAGGTTGGTCTTAGAACAATCTACTGTCTATCTTCCGCAGTGTTACTGAAGAACAGTATGTCCCATCGGATGATTGCCCACAGCAGAGGAGCCTGCATTCAGTCCCTGGGACTTTCTACTGTGTAGCTTGCAGATACCTCTCCCTTTGGCAAAGTTTCTTTCCCTTTCTAAGTAACTCCCCAAGCTACTACAAAGGCTGCCTAAGAGCTTACTGCTCCATATAGTCCTGCTATGCTCAAGTGTCTGATATTAGGCAAGATGATATCTAGTTTGAGGGTACCTAAAATTACTCTTCTTGCACAGAGGAAGAAAAAAAGGAGGCATATGTCAAAAAAACAAACCCAAAACATGCAGCCTGCCAAAATTGCCTGCAGGTGCAAAAACCCCTACCATGAATTCCAGATGCAATCCCAACTGACTGTTTCCCAGCACTGGCTATTACTGTGAGCAACTCCCCACAGAACCTGAAAGCTCCTCAGGCATTTAACTATATTCACCCACACAAGTTAAGGAGATCCTGTTCTGGGAAGATAGGTACTTATCTCTTGCCTCAAGTCCCAATACAATCCAGCTTAGGAAGACAGGCATTTAAATCCCTTTTAGAAGCGTGAAAAATTAGCAGCAGTCAGAATTATGTCTGGCTTTTTCTGACATGGGCCATCAGCTTACACATAGGTGCATAAGCCTGAGAGCATGACTTGAGCTAAGCACAGGATTGCAAGTGTACATTTTACCATTAGAGAGGGACTGATGTGCCACTGACATCTTACAAGACTACCCCAACTATTACACCACGCTTGGGCAGAAAGCATCAACCTCTCCTGCTGTGTGTGGATATGAGGAGTTGTTGGCTCCCGTTCTCATCTCAAGAGAAAAAAAAAACAACAAACAAACATAACAAGGGGAACAAACTCACATGTGGAAAAGATGTGTCATACAGGAGACAAGAAAAACAAAGAATAACCTTGTAATTCTCCACCCTGTGCCAGAGAGCATCTGGACTGCTAGGCCAACGTTGGGTTTGCTTTTGTCTTCTTGGATGTGGCCCTGTGCCTCGTGTTCCAGGCTGCACAGGTGCTCAGCTGCAACACCTACCATCCACACTGCCCAATGGTTGCTGATTATGCCATTCTGCTGGGAAGTTGGAGCTTAGAGCTTAATTAGAGTCTAGAAATATCACCCACTTCCTTTCTTACCAGTTTTTGCATCTTTATGCAAAATATGGGTGGAAGCACTGTGATCTCATTAATGTCAGTCCTGCAGTAGGGATAGAGTGGCTGGATCCTGTGTCAATGGACTGTTAGGAGTGTTTCAGATGAGTTTCCAAGAGAATAACAGCGCTCTAGCTGCAGGCTGCCTTTGCCCACTGGCACTGTGAGTTCACTTGCAGTCAGTGGAAAGAAGGAGGCACTCTAAGTGCCTCAAAGAAAGCTGTCATTTTCTGCAGGTCTTCAGAAGTGCCTCTCTCTGTGTCCTCTGCCTGTACAGCAAAGCTGAGGAATTAGATTGCTCCTTTTGTCCCTTCCAGGGCTAAGACACCTAAAATTTCATTGAGGTAATAATGTCTCAGTGAGGTATCTAAAGTAGATGGATGAGATTCCAGCCTGAATACTTGAGGCTTTGCAGTAAATGATTGCAAGAAAAAAACAAAGTGTCAATAAGAAGATGCAAACTGTTGAAAACCAAAGAAAAGAAAGTATTGATTCAAATGAGGATGTATTAGAAGACTACCTAAAAAGAATCAAAGACTTCAGCCTTTTGTAATCACTTTCATTCCTCCTCCATGCCCATAATCCTTTAGAAAAAAAAAATATTGTTGGAAAAAATTCCTTATCTTTTCTGTGACGCTGTATGCATGAACCATAGAGGGCTGAAAATCATTGTAATATGCTGAGAAAAAGTATAGTGGGTCCAATAAGACTGTAATGTTAACTCATCAGTTTTTTCTCACTTAGTCTAATTCCTTGGATAGCATTGTCTGAAAAAAGACAGAGGAGTATTTATTGCAGTAGCTTGAATATGCATCAATTGATTTTATTATACTAGAAAACCTGAGAAAGTATGGTTTATTTATATACAGATTGTGTAAACACACTGTAGGCAAGTTTCACAGTTTAATGTTGAAAGGGCTTTCATTAATGGTGTAGTTCTGAGAAAAGGATGTAAAGCAACATAAAAGAGTTGAGATTTGATTTTTACTGAGATAAGTTGAAAGAATAATGCACCTTTAGTCAATGAGTTTCTTCTTTCATGTTGTTTTATGTGTTGCTCTTTCTACTTAACTCTATGCATGGTTGCAAAAAATAGACATTAAGAATGAATCCCTCATTAATGTGACTTAATGATGTCTATCATTTATGTTTGCCTAATTCTATGTGTTAATAAAAAAAAAAAATCACCAGAGATCCATAAAATTAAGTGATTGGTTTTGTCCTGGAGCAGCTACACACTAGGTTTTTACTTTATGTGTATTTCTGGCAGAAGACATGAAGTCAATTCTGCTGAGCAATGTAATCTAACACTGAAAAAAGTGTTGTTAATTGTATTTTTTTAGGAAGTATGGAGTGGGTTTTTTTTAAAGGCTAGGAGATTACATTTCAAGTACACTTCCAGAACTCTGTATGAGTTCCCATCATTCTCAGAGACAAAACACTACCTAAAGATTTGAAACTGAATATATGGACCAACGTCTCCTATTGTGCAATGACTGAGTTTTGGTTTGTATCGATACTGAGGCTCATCTGCATGTTTGAAAACCCACCGGTTCTGTGAAAGAAAACCATGGTATCAGGACTAGGCTGTAGCCGAAACCAGCCACCTACCAGAAAAACTGGTAGACATGACCCACTTTTCTGTCCCGAGACTCAGACTAAGTACTCAAACTAAGGCTGAGGATTGAAAACTGACAACAAGAAACTTTCGAGATATAGCATGCGATATACCGGTTATCATTGTAAAGAAAGTATTCGTCAGACAGGTGTAAATTCCGGCTCCAGAGGTAGGAAGGCTCCGTACACTGAGCTACATTGGGAGAAATCGGTACCTGCAACTGAGAGCTCGAGAGGAGTGAGCCTGAGGGATGCCCGAGGTGAGAGGGGCCGTGGCCAGAACCAGCGACGCCGTGGGAGTCCGCAGCAGCCCCTCATTTGTGCCAGAGTGAAGGGAAATGATGAGACAACGTGAGGAGCGCTTTCAGCCACGAGATCCTGAAGCAATGCCGTGTGCCTCACTCCGCCGAGGCACTGACTCCTTGTAGCTGTCACAGACCTGGAAGCAAGAGTCTCTGCGCCCCAACCCCGGCGGCCTCACCGGGCGGGCTGTCACGCCGCCACCGCCTCGCCCCGCGCTGCCGCGTCGCGCACGCCGCCCCTCTCCGTCTCCCGCTGTCCAGCTGCTCGGGCGGCCCGGCGGGGGCTGAGCCGCCGCGCCGTCGCTGCTGTCGCCGCCGAGGCCGGTCCGCCCGCCGCCGCCCCTTCCCTTCCCTTCCCTTCCCCCGCCACCGCACATGCCCAGAAGGGCGGGAGCCGCGGCGAGCCCGGGCGCTGCTGTGACAGCGGCGGCGCTTTCCCTTCCGTGGGTGGGTGGGGGCCGCGCCGCGCTCCCCGGCCCGACCCGGCCCGGCGGAAACACCGCGCCGGCCGCCTGCTCGCCCAGTGCCTTCTCTGCCGCGTCCCGAGCCCGCTGCCGCTGCGGGGCGGGAGGCGGCCATGTCGCTATTGTCTGCGCTGGTGCCCTTGCTCCGGGTGTACTGCATCGGCCTCCGCGTCATCCTGCACCAGCTGCGCCGCCGCTTCCAGCCGCGCTGCGCCCCGGCCTCAGGTGAGCACCGCAGCCGGCGCCGCGGGGCGGGGCAGGGCGGCTCCGGGCCGGGGGGCGGCAGCCCGCCGCGGAAAGGGGAAAGTTTGCCGCGCCTCCCCCCACCCACCACAGGCAGGCGGCAGTTCCGGGGCCCTGGGACCGAGACCGCGCGGCCCAGCCGGGAGCGGCCGGACAGTGAAGAGAAGAGAACAGGGCAGGGCAGCCGCGACCTTGGCTGTAGCGCGGGGCGCCCGGGCCGTGCCGCATCCCCCGCAGCGGAGCAGGGGCTGAAGCACCGTGGCGGCCCCGGCACGGGCGCCACCGCGGGACTCCTCCCCTGCTCCCCTTCGCCGGCCGAGCAGGACCCGCCGCGTCGCCCGAGGGCAGCGGCCCCGGGGGGGCTGCGACTGGCGGGGCGCCCTCCCCGCCTCCGCCGCACCCCGCCCTCGCTCCGGGCGCAAGGCCCCGGCCCCACCGCCCCGTCGGGCCCCCGGGCCGCGGCCGCCCCGGACGCGGGGCGGGGCGGGGGCCGGGCCCGGGACGGGCGCCTGGCTACACGCCGGCGTGACTTGTGGCCTCGGGAGACGGCGTGGGGGCTCCGTGGGTCGGGGGTCCCCGCTTCTCCCCTTCCTCTCTCTGGCCCTCTGACAGTGTCTCCTGAGACCTCGGCTCAGAGCCGCGCGGGCGCTCCCTCCCTCAGCCCAGGTAGGTACTTGGAAGGCGGGTAGCGGTGGGCAGCCTCCCCCGGTCTGGGCGCTCCTGCCGCCGCCGCTCGCTGTGCCCCTACCCCACCAGGGCGGCCGGGACCGCCGCTTTCGGCCTCACTGTCCCGGCTGCTCCAGGAGGGGAACGTACCTGCGCTCCAAAAGCTTAGTATTTGGTGCCGGCTGACACGCGCTGATAGCCTTTAAGCTGACAAGTGAGTGGCACTTGTAGTTTTTTTCTAATGAACTTCAAGTTAGTCATTGGTTTGAGAAGTTAGGTTTTTGAATTTTTCTGATTTGGATCAACAGCATGTTAAATGCTGACTTAGGGGAAACTTTGAGTTTATCAGAAAATCAACGATCTGCTCACATTACTCTTGAAGACTAAAAGGTTCTGACTTTATAAACTTAGAGCAAACTGAGTTCAGGCAGTTGTGTAGGTTATCATCAGAGCTGACCATACAGCTTCCTTGAAGTCCATGCCTTTAACTTTCTCTCCTTATCAGCAAAGGAGCCTTTGTGGCCCTGTTGATAGTTGAAACCAGAGGAACAGTAAAGAAAGTAATATTGAGAGGGCCTAGTGTTTCAGTAAGGAGTTCGGGCAGATGAGGATATTGTATAGAGAATACCAAGAAGGAGATGAAGCAAGTACACCACACCATAGGAGCTTATTTGTTCATCTTATCACACGTCGCATCCTTGGGTAGTGTTTTGTGTACTTTTTATTCATTCCTGATTCTTCTGCTGGGATTCTCTTTCTCATTCTCAAAAGGCAGCAATGAAACCCTCAGACAAATGAGAGCACCCTAGTGACAAAAAGGGCAGATGTTCATATGGTTTGAAGTCATCTGAGCATTTTTCTAGCATTAGCGTTTCTTGGCAGAGGAAATTTGGGTATTTTGCCTAGGATGTGTAACACTTTCCAAATCTTTTTTCGAACCACAGAGAAACAACATGACGAAAATGTGACCTAGTGTTTTGTTACACTGTGCTCTTTGCTACTATTGGGGAAAAAAAAAAAAAAAAAAAAAAAAAAGCCTTGTATTTGGAAATGCCAGAGGAAGGCAATGAAGATCCAACCTAGGAAATGCCGCTTGCCTAAGTGCGATCAAGGCAGATTTGACAGAGGTGAAAAGTTTTCTTTGAGCTCTAATTTGGGATGTTTTTTCCCAAGGACAAGTGGTTTCCTCCTCAGCTAGCTGTTTGCACGCAGTTCCCTCTTGGCAGTTACCTGCTGCCTTGCTTCCACTCACCGTGTCCAGCCGTTGTTTAAAGAAGTGATTCACCTTAACAACTGGAACCTTTTTACCCAGATGAACATTGTTTCCATAATAACTTCAAAATAGTGATGTCACTGCAACAAAAAGAAAAAGCGTTATTAGAACAAGCTTGGATCGGTAAACTACAGTTCCTGTAAGAAAACCCTGAGTACCTTTTTCAGAGGATAATCTAGAAAAGTGTGTATGTTTAAAATTTTCTGTATCTTTTTGAGGGGGGTGTCCATAACTCTCACAAGTATAGGCATTTTTTTGTCAGGGTGCCTTCTTGGAGAGAGCTTGGAGTGGCAAAGGAGAGCTGGGAAAGACAGGACAGGGAGGCAGAGATAGCCATTCCTCTGATTCTGGGTTCCTTGACCCCAGTTTCCATGACAGAGTTCCCACCCTGTGCAGCAGTGCTGCAGATCTCGCTTAGAAGATTTAAAAGAGAGAGATGTCTGCTGGCTTGTCCTTTAGTTCTATGCATGAGTGAAAGGTTCTGGTCTCAACGCAGCCCTTGTGCCTCTGAATATTCCAAGAAAATCTTGCTTTCTTATCCTTGTTATGAAGAAGTGCTCAGGATTCTAATCCAAGTAAATGAAGCTAGTTTCACTTTTATTTTTCCTTACCCTAAGTTAAGAGTTGCATGCTCTTGGCACATGTGCTTTTAGAAGTGACCTGTGTGTTCTTTCACATCCTGATTTTTATAGATAGAATTCAAGACCTTTTTTTTGGGGAAAGAGTTTGAGCTCTGAAATCTAGGTTCAGTGCAAAAACTTGTTAATTTTTTTGAGTTGCAAAGTGAAAAACTTATAGCGTTCTCCATTCCAGTGAATGTCCCCCACCTCAACACGGAGTAGGGAAGTTGACCTGAAATTCTGATCTTGAAGCCCAGGGGAGGAAAATATAAAACCGAGATTACAAACAGGGTGTGCAGTCAGTGACTGCTTCGCTAACTAAAATCAACATACAGGAAAATGCAGAAATAAAGGAGAACTTAAGTTAAACTTGAAAATATTTCTGCAAGTACTAATTGCATAAACACTATAACTGCTAATATGTAGTTTTAGTGTTCAGTGGTTTTAATTATTAATACTTTTTTCTTAGAAATTACTGCTTGGACTTCTCTACAGTGCTTAATCTTAATTAATTGGAGGGAGGAAAAAAGCCCTGCATGACTAAAGTTCTTTATTAAAACAGCTTTTTTAAAACACAAATCTAATCAGTGGGTTGATAAAAGATAATTTATGACACCAGGATATTACCAGTGGAAATGTGATCACCAAAAGTCATCCTACTGATAAGAAAAATGGTTCATGTAATTAAAAGCTCCCCAAGGAATTTATTTGGCATCTTCTTCCTGCATTTTTTCTTCTACTGTACATGTTCCATTGAAATTTGGTAGGGGAAACCTAAATCCTGAGTGTTATGTAGTACTTTTGAAGTCATTGTAGGTAAATTTGGAACCTGTAATGCGTAGAAAACTATCTGAAGAAGGTGGTTATGTGGATTGTATTAAGAAGGCATTAAAGGTGACTCCCGTTCTCAAAAGTGATTGAAATTTAATATTTTTTTTTATTTCCTCAATTTTTTAGTTACATAGTATCCTCATTTTTACCAAGTTTCTTTACAGTTAATTGTGAAATGTTGATTTAGGATCACACATCTCTTAATTTTGATTTGTATTTTGAGGGCTCTTACTTTATATGAGTAGTTAGAGCTTCCTGCTCTAAGCTGTGTGAGCTCCAGGTTGTAAATCATCCAGAGCTGAATAGAGAAGTGACCAGGTAGGAAGGATCAATGACAGGCAAAAATGCGGTTGCATCGAGTAGTTAAACCCTCTCCCCACGCATGCACCTAAAAAAGTTATTAAGTTAGTTTCAGAATGAGGAATCGCTTGCTTTATGTTTGCCCCTGTGCTGACTGAGGCAAAGGCTGTGGTACAAGGATACCCACAGGGGGCCATTGCTGTGCATGCACACACAGGGAGGCAGAGCTAAGGTTGTAAGGTGTCTGCACACCCCACATTTCCTCACATCCCCGTGCTCGGTTTCACAATCCAAGTGACTGTTGTGCGGGTTTTGAACCAATTTTCTTCGCCAATGAGGAAACTGAGCTCTCCCTGCATGGGTAGCATGGCTACCCTCCATGACACAAGTCATCACTGGCATTAATATTTTGGCCCAAGACCTGCCCTGGAGAGGGAAGTAGTGGGTTTGTGTTAGGAGAATGAGACAGGGAGTCTGAAAGGTGTGAGGAGACAGCACAGCCTGCCCCGAGAGCAGCAGGAATGTGATTCTAAGGGCCAGAACGTCTGGGCTCTTCCTCTTTTTATGGCAGCAGAGTTCACTGCAAAGCCAGCAGAGAATCTCCCCCTTGCAGGCTCTTAGGAGCCTCGGTCCCAGTACTGGCTGGTGGTGTTGGCCAGCTGCATGGAGGAGGCAAGGGAAATAGCCGCTTCTCTGAAGGGGCTTTCCTGTGGATAGAAGTTTAGAGTTGCTGTTGATTTTGCCAGGACTAGGCTATGAACACTGTTCCACTGAAAATGGAAAAGTGTAAAATGAGAGGTGTGGGGTTTTTGGTTTGTATTTGTAATCCCAATTATGCTGTATAACACTCAAAGAGAGGCAGGGATGATGAGTAGTTTATATTTGAGCTGTTACTAAGGGCTGTATTATACAGGAATATCCTTAGCTGTGGCAATGCTACTCTGGGCCACTATTGCCAAGTGCCTGATACATCACATAATGAAGGCAAAGCTGTGACATACATTAGAATGGAGAGTGGGGTGAGTCTGTAACACTCCCATACTCTGAAATATGTTCTACTTTGTCAGTTGGTGATGAACTTTTTATGGTCCAAGGTGTGTCATACTAATTTTAAATATTAAAGATGCATCAACTCTTTTATTACAGTGCCTTCCTCCTTACTTTCAGGAATTGCCAGGTAACTGCAGAGGTAGCTGTGAGATTTAATGAAATGTGCTTCCTCCAGACACTGTGTCCTGGACTGAAAGGAAGAATCTAAAAGCTATGATAATATATATCTATATGATATGTCACTGCAATATCTGATGGCATGGCAGGGTTATCTCATTATGCATTGCACCACTTGGTCTTTCAAAATAATCAGTTTTTGTGTGATTGCATACCTTGGTGCTGTTGATATGCACATGTTTGGAATTAGGCAGCATTACCATGTTGAATCAATAGTTTATCCTGGCAACTTAAAGGCACTGAATGAATCACAGTAGAAGGCATGCTAGTAGGCAGAACATTGCCCCTCCCTCAGGAAAAAATGCAAAATGTCTACACCCAGAAGTAAATCTTCAGAACAAATCCAGTAAAATGCTTGCCCTGCATCTCTCATTCTGCTTCTAAACCAACAGCTGTGTTTAGATAAGTATGTTTAGTATTGGTTAACCTGGTTTTGGTTTTCCATTCAAGACATTCAGAAAATGTTGCAAAATACCAGCTGTAGTTCAGAGAGAAAACCGTCTTTTCTTGCAAATGCTCACCAACAGCAGAAAGCACCCCAGAGAAGCTTGCACAAATACTTTTTTTTATTTTTTTTTTTTTTTTAATATTTCCATGCAGCAGTGTGAAAAAGTCAGATTGTTTCTTCCTAACCAGCCAGTCTGAGGAGTTCTGGGCTTGGACAGATGTGCAGCTCCCGAGGAGCAGAGAAGTAGCAATGCCACTGTTTTCAGTCTGATGCTCCTCATGTTCCTCTACGGTTTCTTTCTCTGGATTTTTCTAAAAGAGGCTGCATCCATGTCTAACTAATGTCTTCCTCCTCCTTCCCAATGCTGGCCAAGGCCCTGGAAAAGGGCTTGTTGCTGGGATGGTGGTGTGGACGAGATAGAGAAGTGTCAGGGTGCAATCGTGCTGTGTGCTGTGACTTGGCTTTTTGGTGTAGTGAGATCAGCTCTGGTGGGTGCCAGCTGCCAGCACTGTTCACAGAGGCACTGTAGGCCTCAAGTAGCACTTGCATGTGACTGCACAAGAAATGTTTTGCTGTGCAGATATGGAGGTACAGATTGCCAAGTCTTGCTTTATCACCACACATCTCGAGTGTCATCCCCTCCCAATTTCTGTAGCCTTTTGAAGAAAATGCAGCAAAATTATTTTCTAGCTGATGTGGATAATAACATTTATTAGTGCTTCCCTGTCTGCTTTTCCTGTAATTATAATCCACTATTATTCCAGGAACCATGACTGTGAACTAGTGCTTCAGGAGATGACTTTGATTTCAGAAAGAGAAGGACAGGATAGGTGTCAGACATATATTGTTGATCTGCATGTAAGTTCAAAATCCTTTTTGTTTTATTTCAGTCAGAAAACATCTTTACATTTGGGAGGAGCACATTATTGCCATAATTTGCATGACAGATTTTTTTTTTTTTTTTTAAAGCAAAAGCTGGAACAGTTAGATCAAGCTAACAAAACTTCTTTCAAAATAAACAAGCAAGAAAACCTTTGCTCCTTCAGTATCAGGTTTCAGTTGAAATAAATGTTGACAGCAAAGGTCGGTAATTCTTAGGCAAGAGGATGTTGGTCTAGTTCTAACTTAAGAGGCAGGAAAATGCTATAGCAGATGACCAATTTTTGTGACAGTAATTTATCAAGTCTGTGGTGGTGGTTATGCTTTCGCTACCCAGAATTAGGAAATTCCAGAAAAAAAATTTACTCACGTCTTCTAGCTCAGTTTCACAGAAGAATGGGCTATATTAAAACCCCTTTTAATTTTTGACAATTCAGTGGGCTTCTTGTAGGTCAAACTTCCTGCAATTTTCCTCTTTAAATTTGCAAATATAATTAGTGAGTAGGTTTCTTGATACATTCACAGAAACGCTGATTTCACATAGTTGAGTGTGGTCAAACTTGTGCTTTCTCATTGTATCTTTATCTTACTGCCTTTATCAGGTACTCATTAATGAGTGAAGGATCAAAAGGTGGGACGGTGGCCAAGAAGCAATGGAGAATAAAAGTTTAGAAGGTTCCCCATCAGACCTAAAATTAGTGGCTCACCCAAGAGCAAAGAGTAAAGTGTGGAAGTACTTTGGGTTTGATACCAATGCGGAAGGATGCATATTACAGTGGAAGAAGATCTACTGCCGTATTTGCATGGCGCAGATTGCCTATTCAGGAAACACGTCCAACCTTTCCTACCACCTTGAGAAAAATCACCCCGATGAATTCTGTGAGTTTGTGAAAAGTAACACTGAGCAAATGAGGGAAGCCTTTGCCACAGCATTTTCAAAAATCAAGCCGGAGTCATCGCAGCAGGTTGTTCAAGATAGCCTCATCATGAAGACCTACCAGAACTACGAAAACAAAAAACACCAGGAACTGACATCTGCAGTCATCAGCCTAATTTGCGAGGGCATGTATCCAGCCTCCATCGTTGATGAACCTACCTTCAAGGCCCTCTTGAGAACAGCGGACCCCAGGTATGAACTTCCAAGCCGGAAGTACTTCTGTACAAAAGCAATTCCTGAAAAGTACAGTGCAATTAGAGAAATTGTGCTGAAAGAGCTCACTGAGGTTCTATGGTGTGGTATATCCACAGACATGTGGAGGAGCGAAAACCAGAATAGGTCATATGTAACTGTGGCAGTTCACTTTCTCAGCAGCAGTCCTGCCAACTGCCTGGCTGTGAACTCACGGTGTTTGAAAACGTTCGAAGTACCAGAGGATAACATTGCAGAGACCATTACACGAGTCCTTTATGAAACATTCATTGAGTGGGGGATCAATACAAAAGTCTTTGGTGCTACAACAGATTACAGTAAAGACATTGTAAAAGCTTGCTCTCTCCTAGATATTCCCGTACAGATGCCTTGTTTGGGCCACACTTTTAACGCAGGAATACAACAAGCTTTCCAGCTCCCCAAACTCTGCAACCTTCTTGCCAGGTGCCGAAAGCTGGTGGAGTATTTTCAGCAGTCTACGGTCGCAATGTACATGCTGAGTGAAAAGCAGAAGCAGCAAAATATTCTCCACTGCATGCTGGTAAGTGACCGTGTTTCCTGGTGGGGAAGCACGCTCGCTATGCTGC
Organism: Brachypodius melanocephalos; assembly: GCA_013398615.1. NCBI lineage: Eukaryota > Metazoa > Chordata > Aves > Passeriformes > Pycnonotidae > Brachypodius > Brachypodius melanocephalos. The sequence goes on from VZSR01003803.1 coordinate 49,777,360, forward strand.
AGCGCCTCAAGGAACAGCAGTTTGTCATTGCGGCTGTTCTCGTGGAGGACAGCAACAACCACCACCTCATGCTGGAATCCAGTGAGTGGAATACAATCGAAGGGCTGGTGGAGCTGCTCCAGCCTTTCAAGCAGGTTGCAGAGATGATGTCTGCTTCAAAGTATCCGACGATAAGTATGGTGAAGCCACTTCTCCACATGCTACTGAATACTACTCTGAATATCAAAGAGAACGATTTGAAAGAAATCAGCATGGCAAAGGAGGTGATTGCTAAAGAGTTGTCAACCACCTACCAGCACACACCTGAGATAGACATGTTTCTCAATGTTGCAACTTTCTTGGATCCCCGCTACAAGAAACTGCCTTTTCTTTCAGCCTTTGAGAGGCAGCAGGTGGAAAACAGAGTGGTGGAAGAAGCAAAAAGCCTGCTGGAGAAAGTAAAAGAAAATAGCTTTAGAACTGAGGAGAAATTCTTCACTGTTTCAGAAGAGCCCCCTATGAAAAAAATCATCATCTCCTCAACTCCTCCTCCTACCAGTGTCATCAACAACATGCTCGCAGAGATCTTTTGCCAGACAGGAGGCGTGGAAGACCAGGAGGAATGGCATGCTCAAATCGTTGAGGAGTTGAGCAACTTCAAGTCACAAAAGGTCCTCGGTTTGAATGAGGACCCGTTGAAGTGGTGGTCTGACAGACTAGCTCTGTTTCCAGTTTTACCAAAGGTTCTTCAAAAATACTGGTGTATTCTGGCCACGAGGGTCTTTCCTGAACGCCTTTTTGGTTCTTCTGCTAATGTTGTGAGTGCAAAGAGAAACCGGTTAGCCCCGGCTCACGTAGATGAGCAGATCTTTTTGTATGAAAACAGTCGCAATGGGTCTGAGGCAGAACCGGAGGATGAAGATGAAGGAGAGTGGGGTTTGGAACAGGAACAGATTTTTAATTTAAATGACTCAGTAAACATAAACAACAATTTCTTTAATATTCGAGACAGTGGGTTTGTTTAACAGGACTACTGCGGTACATTTAATGACAAAGAAAAGAGGTATTTGTCTTAAGTTACCAAAAATTCTTCTGTTTTATGCTATGAATGCTGTAAATATTGAACAGTTGTAACAAGCTTGATTTAGCTTCCATTGTCTGTGTTTTTCCCACTGTCTTAAAACATGAATGACTTGTGATTAAGCAGCACTGAAATGAATGAGGAAATAAATTCTACAAAGACCGTGATTTCTGACTGTGGCCGAGATTTCAGAAAGCACTTACCCATGTGCTTCCTTTCCACTTGTTTCAGTGGGAGACAAACACGTGCTTATGTGCTTTCTATCATGAAATTATTTTCCTGAGTTAGGATCTTGAAGTTTTTTAAATTTATGCCTCCATTTGTAAATCCTGTGTGACTCAGGATGCTAGCTTTAAATTTTGGATTTTAAAATGTTTTTAAAATCCATAGATCTGAGCAGTGAATATTTTTAGAATATATTGTGTCTATGGAATGAAAAAAGATCTTGAGCCTGATTTTCACTACCTCATGTCTTAGGTCTGGTCTATGCTAGAAAAGTTCAGTTGGTATAATTCTGTTGGTTACGGGACTGATGTGTTATTATTTTAGCTGATACTGTGTTGGCATAGGCTGCAGTGTGGATGCATTTATACCAGGATAATTTATTTTCCTTTCCAGTGCAGTGTAAATGGCATAAACACTTAAACTGGTAATGCTGTGTCCACATTAGTCCAGTTTTGCCATTTAACTGCAGCTAAATGGCAAAATTGGTTTTTTGTTTGTTTTGCTTTGTGTCTAAGCAAGCCCTGATTGTAGTCTCTTGTGCTTTTGCAAAGTGGGAACCAGGTGTGGGGTGGAGGCAGCATTGTGTTACCTTGCTTTGTGCTGATGCCATGGCTGATACCACATGGTGTGTAGCAGGCAAGGCATCAGCCCTTTGGTAAGAGAGGGAGGGAGAGAGGGAAGGAGAGTCTGCAGGCCACGGGTCTAATGGTTTGTCTGTGTTATAAAATCCTTAACCTCTTCATTTAATGGGGACTTTGCCCACGGTAGCTAGAAAAATTTGTTGGCAAGAAAAGCAAAAGAAAAAGCTTTAATAGTATGTAAATATATTTAAAAGAAGACGACCCCTCCATTTCCTCACATGTATTTAGTGAATGTTTAAAATTGTTATTTGTTATGTTAGCACTTAAAAACTTTTTTCACCTGTTTCTTTTTGATTCAGTTTGTAGAGTGGACTTTAGTCCTGTCAAATCTTATGTTTGAGTACTGTTTTGGATTAGTTGTGTATTGTAACTACTCCCTTTGTGTCTCCATACATAAGTGTTTTAAGCCCTTTTAAGAACTTGGCAAACAAGAAAAAAGGAAGGAAACCAACCTGAGACCCCCTCCCCCCATCTCTTATGAAATACTGCAGTCATAAACATGATCAGAGTTCACGCTAGACACAAAGTTGGATGCACCACTTTTTTTTTTCTGAGATGCAGTGGAGGACTCTTGGCATTTTTCAGTTACAATCAAGGTTTGCTTAGGGTTTTATTTCTGTTACTGGTGTCTCACCCCACCCACTTCGATGTTAAGTCTACAACTGTGTTAAGCAATATCTGTCTGTTGCTCTGCTGGTGGAAGAAAGTTGGGTTTTTTTCATCCCAATGGTACCCATGGACATGGGTTGTAAAAAGGGGCACAGACAGCAGGAACATAAAAAAAATGAGAATGGCAACAGAATTGAATCTGTTGCCAAAGTATTTGTTTATGGTTTAGCTTAATAGTTTTTGGAAGTTTGAGGCCTCTGTGTTCTTTGTAGGTGGTGGGAAGGGATGGATGAGTGAGGAGGAAGGACAGAGGTTAGGCTGAAGGAACAGTGAAGTAAGTAATTGCAACTACATAAACATAAATGTTTAAGCCTGGGAAAAATGCAGTTAGCAGGTGTTAGCTGTGTTTAGCTGTCAGTAGGCCTGGGGTTTTGCTTTCCAGCCCCCTGAAAACTGATTTGCACCTGTACAAAGTACACACACGGTGTATCCTGTTGAATGTTGCTACTCTCTGTGTCCACTGAAGAGGTGTATATGTTTGCCCAAGGTGCAAAACACAGGCTTGGCCCAAAATCCCACAAGTATGTAGGCTATGGAAGGGAGCGAGATACGTGAGCTCCTGTGACACCCCATCAGTCTGCCAGGAAGAGCTCTTGGTTTTTATGGTCATCACTTGCAGCAGCTGTTACCACCACTGCAAGCCCTCCCTCCAGGACCTGCACAAATGCTGGTGCTGGATCTTGTCTTAAATGAGCATAAATGTCTTAAATGAGCATAATTTAGAGCTGTGCCCTCACAATCAAGGCACAGCACCCTTGGTCTGCACTTGGACTTCCCCTGCTGGCAGCATTGTATCCATCTTCATCCTCCCAGGGCTGAACGTAAACAGCGACGCTTACAAGCAGTTTTACTGAGATCAGTGCAATGCACTACTCTCTTCCTTCCAGCTTCTTTTTATTTTTTGGTATCCAAAATAAAATTGTAGTCGGTTCAATTGATGTGTCTCAGCATTCTTTTTAAAAAAGGAGAAGAAAAAGAAAAAAAAAAGAGCAAAACCATTGTTAGTCTTACCCATTGTCTGTGAGTTTTTTTATTTAATGTTCTAAGCCTGGAATACTGTTAAATAAACCAGAAAAATAAGTTAGTTACTAGATTATTTGTCTGATGTGTGGTCATATCTGCAGCACTTTATGACTTTGAACTCTTCCGCAACAGGGGGAGGTTGTATTCTAAGGATTTAAAGCTATGCATTTATTTTCCTTTTGATCCTGTAAGTTATTTTTTAAAAATGCTGTACAAATCTTTTGGATTAAAAAAATGAGGATGAAAAATGTTGGAAGTTTAGATGGTTTCTCTTGATTAAATACGTGTGGTGTTTTTCATTTATGGACAAGATTTTCTGTTGTTTAGTTGGGTGGAGAAGGAAGATTGCAGGGCTGTTTTAAATATTGCTACAACTCGAGTTAACTCTGGTGTTACTGCCAAGGAGCAGCCCAGAACACATATCCTAATAATGCTATTAAGTCAGCTTTACGTTTGTGTTTCTTGACAGTAACTTTGAATCCACAGCCTAACGTTTCCTTTTTTCTTCAGTACTGCTGAGACATCTTTTTGGAGGTGCAATAGAGGAACAAAATTCAGCTTTTGAGTACTTTCATGCTAGAAATTTTAAACAGGCTCGCAAAGTATGTACTCTGTGTCAAAAGAATTGCCCTTGTCACTAACTAGGTGTTGCCAACTCAGTGGGCTAGGTGGGGTTTCTTGGGGTAACAATATAACTAAAGAGAGTTTTGTGTTTCTGACCCACCCCTGGGAAAATTTCACCTCCCTCTGTCATCAGAGATTATGTGAAGACCAAGAAAAAAGCCTGAACCATACTGAAGCTGAAAAGGTGAATTTTTCCAGTAAACAATGTCTGAAGAGCTTTGGTTTACAGGAGGGTAATAAAGTTCTCTATTATTTATGGAAGGGATGTATTATTTTAAGTTTCTATTGCAGCAGTCTATCAGATTAATTTCAAGCATTTTCTTTAACCAATGTCATGATGTCCAATTAGCTTTACAGGAACATTTGTAAGCAGGCAGGACAATTAAAAGCAAAAGAAACACAAATTGGTTATTTGTAATATTTTATAGGACTTCTGAAAACTTAATAGTGACATGTAGTTCTTGATTTTTGTCCTTTTCATGTGACAGCTTAAAAAGAAGGGGCTGCCTGAGGACATAATTGCTGAAGGAAGGGAAGTGCATGGATATGAACACAGAAGTAGTGTATTTTACATATTCCATGACAACTGGGAAAAGGAAACTATGCTAGAAAAAATTACATTTTAGTCTCTGTACACCATCCTCCTTTTGGTAGTCTCCATTTCTGAGTATCCTTCTGAAGATGTGGCTATCCTTGTTCTCTTAGTGTTACCTAGTCTAGACTGTCTTTTTAGCTCTGCTGGAAGGACTCTCATGGTCTCTTGAGTTTCGTGGCTTTTTTTTTCCTTAGAACAGACTATGTGGTCTGTGTTCCCTTATCTCCTCCAAATTCATGTTCTGCTAAATTCAAAACATTTTTGAGGGCATAGGGAAATTATGGAAATTGCTTTTGCTTTTTTAGAAACATTTGGTGCTGTAGAGAGAATTTAAAGATACAGCTTCATTTTATATCTGCCTTAAGAGCACATCAGTAAAGCATATCTTAATGATACTATTTAAACTAATTTCAAAACATCTCTGCAGTTGCAGTTTATAATGCTGTTGCTTTTAAGTACAAAATAATTTCCTTTAGATTGAAGAATAAAAATCAACTAAATATATTTTTACTGTTGTTGCAGTCCCTTTCAGTGCTCCTGAAGCTGGGTTAAAATGCTACAAGGGAATTAAGTTTAGCATTAAGAAAGGGGAAAAAAATTAAAAACAAACCACTATCTTTGAGATTACCTTGTGTTTTAAAAACACAATTGGATTTATATGTTTTTAAAAATTCAAAGACTGTTGCAGCAACTATTTTCACATAAGAGTCCCTCAGAACTCAGAATTATTAAAATATGAAGATTTTTGAGCATTTCTGCTGACATTTCCAACTGAATGGTATTGACTTCTCTTGCTGCCAAAAGATCACAAAAATTTTCCTTGTCATCTGCAGTGCTTTGAAATGGTGATCAGATGTAACTCTTTTTCAGAGGTTTTGAAAAGACTACCTACCGCACACGTGTGCTGATTTCCTTGCATCACAATTACTTATTTCCAGTGACTTGAGTTTGCCAAATCCTCCATCCTGTCTTCGCTCCCTGGCCCTGCTTGGGCAGAATGCTAGGTGGAAGCAGTAGGAGGAGAACTCCAGCTTTTCCTATGTTATCTTAGAGACTTATTTGAGATTAGGTTTAAAAAGAGTTTAAACTAGGTTCTTATTCCAACCCACAGGGGCTACACCACCTGTGTCATGGTACGAAAAGGCAGAACCAGTGATTCCTCTCCCCACAGTGATGTACACTGGAATACCTTGGACCAAAAGTGCCTGTGTAGGGAATATGCTGGGGAATTGAGCTCAGCACAGCTAGGAAGCTACGCTCAGAGTTGAAGGCATAATAGGCATGTCAGGGAAGAAACAGTTTCTGTGCTGCTCTCCTTAGACAGGGGGTTAAGGTAAAAAACCATGACAAGATACTGGTTTGTGCTCTAGGCTGAAGCTGCGCCTGGGAAATTTTGTGATTATTCAAATAGTTACATGTTTAATACTGACATAGAAAAGAGCATTCTGTGACACTGAAATAAATGTTTTATATAGACAGTAAAGCTTCAGTCACTTTTTTGATAGATATTTTGGGGATAACATTTACAGTGGTTTTGCTGGAATAAATGCCACAGCTAGACGTGCACCAAGATTCAGCTGTCAGGAGTAGGGAAGTCCTGTTTGTAAGTATAAGAGACAGGAGAGGATACTTTCATTTTAAGTAAGTGAGAAATGTTGTCTTTAATACTCTCTTTGGTAGAAGGTAATTAAAATGCATCTGTAAATGTTAGTGATAGCCTCATAATTTAGATATATCTGTAGAGAATTAATCCGTTTGCCTTGCTTAGTTCACTGAAAAAATGACTGTGTTTGTCCATAGTTGCATGTGCATGATGTCATGTTCAACAGTGCTTCCCCAAACAATGCAGAATAAGGTTATTTTTAAAAACGCAGTTTCTTTGATTACATACAATATTCTGTCTGTTCATTGTCCCCAAATACTTTCAGTTAGGAATGAAAAATTGCTTTTTTATTTCTCCAGTGGATACTGCTTTGCTTTTAAATTTGAGATATTTTGTGTATTGCTGTGTCTTTACAGACACTGCACTTGAAAGGGTTTCATTCTCCCTTTTTGCTTTTTTTGTTTGCTTTTTTTCTAATGAGTCATCAGTGAAGTTTACAGTGATAGGAATTTGCAGTCATAACAAGGGAGATGTCAACTCAGCATCAGGAGGGCTCATGCCAGAAACATCCCGTCCCATGTTGTGAATGCCGTCCTCCAAGGAAAACCTTCATCTTCTCAAACATGACCTTCTGATGTGTGTGTGAGAGAAAAATAAAGTGCTTTTGCAAGCAATGCACAGTTCTGTGTTATGGGTGATAGTGCAATTTAGTGTGAGTTTGTGCTCTGGGATGCACTCAGTGGTTTGGCACCAAATGAAAGTTTCTTGAGCACACAGCAGAATTTACATGAACAGGAGGAATTAAATAACAAATGTGAGAAATGCAATTGCTTTACTTACGGGAACAGATGGGAAATTGGTCCATCTAGGGAAAATACTGAAATTTTATCAGGAGTCTCCAATTCCTGTCCAAAATCCTGATAGCATTTAAAAATGCCAAATGACTAACCTTCCTGTAGTCTGACATTTTAGAACTCTGTAAAACAATTGTTTTACACACGTTTTGGTGTTCACATGCTGCTGGCAATGAGCTCTGTTAACTTCAAAGAGCTCCTGCACTCCCAAATGGCCAGGGAGGAGTTCTCATTAATGAGGTATTGGCAAAGAAGAGAGATTCAAGATCTTACTGTGTGTGACCTGGCCTCCAGCCTGTGGGAGTGTGGGCTGAAGGGACTGTTTCTGGATGATATTTTGTCACATTGATCTACACAGATAAACATTCACATGTAGTCCAAGAACTTGCCACTGATTGTAAATCTGGCTGGTCCCAAGGGAGTGAGTGGTGTGAGAAAGCCAGTCTTGTGGATGTGTGGAGCATGTATCCCTTCTAGTCACTCATTCTAAGCCCCACTTCATTTCCTGTGCAGGGAGCAAGTACGTTGGTGCTGCTCCTTGCTGTGTTTGCTGTGTGCCTCTTGTATTCCAAGTGTAAGAATAGGAGAATGTGACCTGCATGTTTTCGAGTGTTGGTGAATGCAGGCAGAAGTTCACCTGTGCAGTTCATGATTTGCTGCCTGCTTTGCATGGGCAGTGGGTTGAGGATAACACGGCATTTACCCCGTGGTGTTGTGAATGCAAGACTAGCATTGCTGCTCAGAGATTCCTGTGTACCTGCTCAGAGAAATGAAGTGAGAAAAGCACAATGTTGTGTGTTGTATCTGAAGGTATGACTCAATGCCCAGGTGGGCTTAAAGGGCTCACATGAACCAGTTCTGCTGTAATCTTGCAGACAACACCGTGCGCATGCTCTGCCCACACCACCCCACCTCCCCTTCATCAATGTTCACAAAGATTTCACAGTTCTCCTCGGAGAGATAAATTCAGAGATAACACATGAAACTATTTGTCAGTTGTTAAGACCATTGCAATATGCTTTTTGTGCCTTTTTTGGCAATGTATGCTAGAGCTGATGGAAGATAACATTCTTATTTTATCCCAGAGACAGCTCTTCCCTGCAGTGAGGGAATCAGCTCAGTCCACAAGGTTGATCTGTTGGCTGCACTTCTGCCTTTTCTCTAGGCTGTTTAGGAAAGTTGCTGTGCTCCGCAGAGGCAAAAACAGATTCCTCCAGAGTGTTTTCCCAGTGTTTTTGTGTTGCTGGGGCTGCTTTCTGGTCTGCACATGCCTGAAGGAAGGGGATGAGCCAGGGCTTTTGCCGTGATTCTGCTTCATCCCTGGGCTGATTAGCCACCTTTAGAAGATTGTACAGGAGGTGACACTGCTGGATGATAAGTTTGCAAACACCAGGACTACAAAATGATGTGTTCATTTTATATTTAGGCTGAGATTGAAATGATACAAAATGTGATCTTAAAAGGAGTCTGCAGAGTCTATGTACTAACTCCTTGATTTAGGTGTCTAAATACAGATTTAGGGACCTTATCTCCAAAAGCAATCCATTTTGCATGCTCTGCCTTCAGGCCCTCTAAAAATGCTGGCATCACAAGTGTGTCTCTTTTAATATCTTTTAAATAATGATGTTTTGGGGTAGACTGTATGAAATTACAAACCACAACTTTTTTTTTTTTTTTAATGTGTCCATTTTTTCTTCCATTGTGCTTCAAAGTATCCATAGAATTATTTTGTCTAAAAAAGCTATCAGAACACTTCAGGTCCAAAATTTAGCTGAGCTTCAAAAGTAAGAGAAATATTCTACCCCACAATTCATAAGCTGGAAGGCTTATTCTGTTGTTGAAATAGGCAATTATAATCACATTTTGCCCAAATATGGGAAAATGTGAAGTGTAAATATTTACATTTTTAGGTAAAATTCTGAGTAAAAGGCTTAAATGTAAGCACCTCATTTTGTACCCTTCCCTCCATCATAGCAATATAGAACAGACCCATGGTATTTCAGTGAGGGTACAAGTGAAAGAACAACCCTCTTTTACTTAGTCATTATTCTGCTTGTGAGATGTTTCAGTTTCAATGATTTAGTCGTAACAAGTATAAAACCAACCGTTTCAGCAGATGTGAATAAGCATTTCTGTTGCATGGATCTTCCTTCCTCAGTAAGCAGGAACTTGTGCTCCTTTGTTAATGTAGAACAAAGGGAAGGATGCAAGTGAGAGTACACTATTATAGGTGGAAGGTAGGGTGTCTGCTTTTTGCTCATGCATCTGAAGCAGTGATGGATTTCAGAGCCGAGTGATGGATTCTCTGTCTGCATTTGAGTCTAACGATGGGCAGATGGTATCTTTGCAAAGGATATATGGTCTTTGTCTTCAAGTCAGCACTCTGCCAAGCAATGGCTGGTTGTGCAAATTCAAACTTCTGCAGTCTCTTAATCTGTGCAGTTTTGGGGCTATTTGGCCTAAGATCTTCTTGTTTAGATGGTAGAGCAAAATCTGTTAGCTTTAGCGTCTCTGGTACTAATGATGAGATGCAGCATATCAAGAAAATGAGCTAGAAAATGTAATTATCCCTTTACATCATAAAAAGAGTTATTAATCAAATTCCACTCAGCCACACTTCAGCTGAAGACACAGTAGATTGTAGAAACTTAGCTGAGGAATGTAAGAGCTTTACTGACACGGTAGTTGGGTGGATTAAGGTTTTGAATCATGCAGGACCTTGTGTGGACTCCATCATGAGATTGCCTGTGTAGGACAAACTGCACAATGTTTGGTTGTGCAAAGTCTTGTTTGGTTTAGATGTGAGTGCTGAAACAGCCTCCTAACATTTTGCATGGCCAGAAGGCAAGTGGAAGTAGTCGTGGACCCCATAATGTTATTTTTAGAGATATTTTTGTAGTAGCTAAGTAACAAGTCAATTTTCTTAGACCGTGTAAGTACTGTCCCACCACAAATGCTTTACTTGGAGCTCCCTTGCGCAGTGCTGGAGTAGTGTTGAAGTTCCATGGGCACTGATGTGTGATTCTTGATTCAGCTCTAGTTGTGGTAAAGCCTTTAATGCATTGAACAAACGCGTTCTTAGGAAATACTTCAATATGTGTGTCTCCAAGATTATGTGCCTTGCCTTAGAGACAGGGCAGGGATCAAGATACATGCAGTTAAGAGCAAAAATGTTATATATACACACACAGGACTCCACTGTCACCTGCCAGTTTCAAGCATTCCATCCTCGAAGTTTCTGAATTACAGATGTCATTAGAGACAGTGATTTTGAGTTTATGGCTTTATCATACTGTAAGAATTACTGCATTAAAGCCGCAGATGTGGTGGAATATAGCAAGATTCAAATTGGCATATTGCCAGCAAGGAAAGAAAATATTTAACAGCTGCGGTTCTCAAAGCAGATAGCCATAAAAGCAGGGTAGTTTTGCTTCACATCAAGATTGCTTTTAAAAAAGAAAAAATAAATAGTTTTGTAATAAAATAATGACACTTGTTTTCATTGCATTGTATTTGTGCTCTGCTAGGAGATCTTTGATACTTCACAGAACATTCATTGGCTAAGAAAATTACATCCCCCATCCTACGCTACGTCCTCTGAGTTATATAAAGCTGAGTTAGAGTGCTTGGCTCTGATACACTTCTGCTTTTTGTTGTGTGCCTGTTTTCTGCCAGAGTATGCTGTCTGGGACGTGGACATTTTGCTGTCTGAGGGAATGCCTAACCATGATTGCTAACATTGCTCAATATTTTAAGTTATCCTGGAGAGGTAAAGAAAAAAAGGAAAACTGGACCAAAAAATGCACTGAACTTGTTTCTGAAGGAGGAGTTGGAGGGAACAGTTGAAATTTTTTTTTTTTTTTCTTGTTGACACATCAGTAACACTGGTAACATGGTTGATATAAATATTTTTGTTGTTGTTGTTGACACGTTGGTAACACTGGTAATGTGGTTGATATAATTTTTTTTTCCTTATTGACACATTGGTAAGACTGGTAATGTGGTTGATATAAGTAAACACCTGGTAAGCACTGCACCTAGTGCAGAGCTGAATTGATGTGAACTTCAGTGGCGTGAGGAAAGGAAGTCACACCAAATCAAGACAAAGCTCTGCCACCTCTTGACCCCGTATCTCATGCTGGTGTTTCTCTTGTGTACAAACCAGGGACTGACATTAATGAACCTTATGAGCGTTCAATGAATTTGGGATTAAGTTTTTAATCTCCAATGCTGCAGGCAAAGGTTTGATTGCCAGCTCTGGCTGCCCAGGTGTGGTGTGCTGCAGCAGGAGGCAGGTGATGCTCCATGTTAGCCATTTGTACTGAAAATGCTGATTAGGGCCCAAGACTGTGTTCCTTGCAAAGCCAACCCACAATGCATACGCTGTTCTAGGAAGGGTTTTTTAAAAAAACACAAACAGATAGTTCTGTATAACAGTATTTTTTAACAAGCATGTCAACAAGTCCTGACTAAGGAAATTTCAGAGGAGTTGGAGTCAGACCTCATTGTTTAAAAAAAGTTCAGTGGTACCACTGCAAATGGCTTATAAAGTCTGCAATAGTCTAATAATTACATAGAATGAAAGGACTTTAAACAAAATGTTACTGGCACTACACGTTCTGCAGACCAGGACTGACATAGTGATGACCTTGCAATTTTTTTTACATAATGTATCCCGGTGAGCAGAGTGTCTGCAGAACAGTAACTGTTGTCTTTCTGGCATTTGGATATAAACTTAGTAACTGGAAATGGGACATTTGTGCTATGAAACACTTCTTATAGCTGTGTTACAAGGACTTCTTGGACATGTTTTTCCAAAATAAAATCTTATGAATGAATAAAGTCATCCAGGTGAATACAGATATCACCTAGTCTGCCAGCTGGAGTGTTTTCATGCTAATTAATACCACCACCTATACATGCTAGTCTTACTTCTGCATTCCTAACTGGAATCACTGCCCTGCACGTTGTATAATTTTAACATTAAATAGTCTGCTGAAAATTAGTAGGAAAAAGGTCAAGAAATGCAAAATCCAGGTTCTCTCGGTGATGCTGTACTTCCTAATTATGTGCTACAGATATTTGAAGAGCAACTAATTTGAGTCAGAAGCAAGTGTCAAGAGCTGCAAATGCTGCCATTAGTAGTGCCTAGTAGGTGCCAGCAGAGTTCTTTGCACTTGGTTGTAGGCATGTATTCTTCCTGTGGTCCTCATGGGTTCCCCTTTGGAGTCAATCTATTAAAGACATTATGTATAGACATCCAGCACTCCAAGGAGGAAAGGGATATTTGAAGACACAAGAAAGAGGATTTAAAACAACAAAATAGGTGGGTAATGTTGAGGCCTGGATTTCAGCTTGAGCATGGCCCTGTTAGGGTTGTACTACAGTAGCATATAGACTTATTAGTTTATGCTCTAATATAATGACCTTTATTGGGATTTTTGCTGTTAACTGTATCTTATATCCACCACTTCCACATCAATTTTTAGAGTGTTTTTTTCAATATTTCAACTCATTAATACTAGTCATAAAGTATTCTAGTGAGGCACACGTGGAAATCTCTTTTTTTCCCCAGTCTTCTAATCTCGTTATCAAAGTATTTGTTTTCTTCCCTAAAGAAGAAAAAACATATAAATACCCACATATGTATACAAAAATGATTGCAATTTAGCAACGAAGTTCATTTTTTTCAGTCCAGATTCTTCCAAGCTGCCACCCTTTGGTGTAAAGAACAAAGTCACCTTTGCAAGTTGGGTCTGGCTGTGGTTTTGCTGAGAGCTGTGGGGACAGGGACCGAGACTGGGTGGCTCCATGGGCAGCGTGTGTCTGGCTGTTCTGCTAGCAGCCTCTCTGCAGGCATGATCTATCACTTGCAAAGGCATCAGGGTCTGTCAAAATGGCTTTGCAGCCTGCTCCTCTGGCTTAGAACGTGGCAGCTTGGAAGAGATGCTGAGACCTCTTCTTCCTGCCCAGTCCCTGATACTTGCAACTACAAAAAGGACTGAGTAAATAAAGGGCTGGCAAAGTGCCTGTGCTCCCTAGAGAAATGTCACTGCTGTCCAAAGAGTGTAGGTGATGTCATCCTGGTGAGTTATTCTGGATGTCCCTCTTTGTTCTGAAAGTGCTCCCATGTGCCTCAGGTTTGACTGCAACTACTGTTTTTTAACTTGAACTCTTCTCTCCTCCTAGATAAACCTGCACGGGGCTGGTTGTGCTGGTGTACTCCATGCTGGGCAAAGCACTCCCCTGTAAAGTTACCACAAAGATTACCAGGGCAGCACTTGCAGAACAGCTTATTCAGTCAGATAATGCTTTCTGTTTCCTCAGGCAAGACAGGGAATGCTGGTAGCTGCCTGAAGCAGAGTTTGGGCTTTTGCTAGGAGAGCAGCACTGGTCACAGACTGCATGAGGACACAGACATGTTGGCCAGATGTCTTAGAATACCTTGGGTGGGAGGTAGTATTATGGCCAAAATGAAGGTGGTGTGACCCTCAGCACATACTTTCTGTATGGGTAGTTGCAAAGCTTCAAGTGCAATAACAAAAGGGCTGCAGTAGCTGCTGGTGCAGCTTGCAAAATTGGCAGGGGCTCACTTTTCTCTTCTTACAAGGAACTGTTCACCTTTTACCTTCTTTATCACCAGCATTTTTTCCTGGAAGAGGTGCTAACTGGTGGCAGAGCGCTGAGTGTGAGTGGGCTGGCTGTTTACACCATGTGTTACAGGGGGCTGATGGAGATATAAGGCTGGAGTGTGGAATAGAAATTGCATTTTAGGGTCATATCCTTCAAATCACCTAGAAGTCAGTGCACAGTGTAATATATGCATTTCAAATGCCTTGTATATTTATGGAAAAAGGCCTAGAGAGAAAAGTATTGGAAACAGCAGAGAACTGCCAAACAAGCCAGCACAAGCTCTTGGGCTTTTATTCCTCCAGCTCTTTTTTTTTCCCCTTGATATGTTTAAATTGGCAAGTTCCTTTATGCTTCTTAAAAAGAAAGCTTCATTCAAATGATTTTAATTATTTAACACCCAACAGAAATTAAACACAGCTATAACTTTTTGCTATTTAGTGTGAGGTGGAACAAAAGTGCTGTCTGTTGGCTTAGAATCATAGGATCATTTAGGTTGGAAGAGACCTACGAGATCATCAAGGCCAAACATAAACCCAGCACCACCATGTTCACCAGCAAACCATTTCTTTAAGTGCACATCCCCATGTTTTTGAACACTTCTCTGGGCATCCTGTTCCAATGCCTTCTTCATCAGTGAAGAAACTGATATGCAATATGTATTCCTACATATACAATACAGTATTCCTAATATGTAATTTAAACTTCTCTTGGCAGAATGTCAGGCCATTTTATCTGTCACTGTCACCTGGCTAGACAAGGTCCATCCTTTGACAGGGAGCTCCAAGTATCAGCTCTACTGGCAAATGATTATCAGCTTGGCATGATGAAAATAGGACTATAAGATCTGTTATAGTAAATAAAGTGTTTGTTTGTTTAATCCTCAGAAAAGAGAAAGGGGTTTTGCCTTGAAAAATATTTCACACAGAACCATAACATTTGAGCTAAATCCTTTGGTCAGGTGAAAAAAAAAAAAAAAATGCAGGCATGAAGCCTGTTTATGCTACCAGTGATGCCTGAAAATTGCTGGTAGTTCTAGCTGATTTCCTGAGGACTGACAGGATGCACTATGATGTATCAGCCTGTTTGAACACCTGGTTGAAGAGGGAGGTTGTAAAGTGGCTCTGCAGAAGGGCCAGTATAATTCCTGTAGCTGTCGCCTCCCTTCTTAGAAGCAGAAGGGTTGGAAGGTATTTGTCAACGCAAATGAATATTTCTATATGAAAGGAGCTAATCCCTTAAAATTTTGGCAAGGTATTTTTAGAAGGTAATTAAATGTAGGAACAAAAATAGTATGTTTGTGTCATACTCCTGGAACATTATCAATAATGGGACTTGTTTTGTGAGTAGTTGCGCATTTCTTCAGAGGAGCATGTGATGCTCTCTAATTGAAATATTAATAGCAGATAATGACACTGTGGAATGATGGCCTCTCAAATGGAGACATACTTTAACAACTTTTAATCTGTGCGGTAACTGCATATTAAAAATCTTTGACAATTTCGATGAAGAGAAATTATAGAACAAGCACAGTAGCTGTTCTTCTAAGTTAACTAATTCCCTAAGTCTCATGAATCTGCACTAGAATAATGAGCTATAAAATTTCATTCAAAATTACATTTTTCGCTGAAGAATAAAAACACCTAATTAAAAAAAATCTTTCAAAACAATTAGGTGTCTTTTTTGCAAAGCAGTTGTTTTCCTGTGAAAACTTTAGTGCATATTTTATAAGGAACAAGAAAGATAAAAATCGAAAGAAAATCCATGAGTTTGAGATCACTCCAGCATGCATTGAGAAAGAAGATTTTGAAAAGAAATCAGCTTTTTCCTAGTAAAGGACTGTTATGAGAGAATTAGAAAATTTTATATGTTGCATAGTCTAGACTTTTCTGTACTTGCACATTCATCCTCCGTGTGAAACCTCTGACCTGCTTGTGTTATCAGAGAAAAGAAAAATTAATAAAATTCCATATTTGGAACAAAAATGTTGCAGCTGTCTTGAAGACAAAATATGTGCATGCTCTTTGTACTTTCTCATTCCAAGTTAGAACTGATTTTTAAGTAGTTTTGAGTACGAAATTGAGCTCCATCCAGTGGCTCAGGGGGCTTCAGTAAACTGTCTTTGAAAATACATAAACTTAAAAAAAAAAAAAAAAAAACAAAAACACACAAAGTTCTGTTTCATGATAGATTTTTGCTGCTGGAGGTTGAGTAATGGCTCTGGGCAGGTGACATGTGGCAGCAGAGGCTGGGCAGCCTGGTGCAGCTGGGACATGCAGCTCAGGCACTGCTCTGCATGGGCAGCACCTCTGGGGCTGTGCAGCTGTGAGTGTTCTGCTTCCACACAGACACACGTGAGCCTCCTTTCCTTGGGGCCACTGCTTTGGGCTGTACATGGAGAGGCAGACAGGCACCTCCAGGAATGACAATCCACAGGCGGCTTTTGCACTGCCCTGACTCTTCACCCGATGCCAGCCAGATGAAGAAATAAGTGTGCTGGCCAGGGGTGGGTTTGAAGGATGTGCATGCAGGGCAGAGAGGAAGAGGAAGGGATGTTGAGACTATTTCCCATGTTCTTATTAAGTCAGTATTATCTGAGGTTAATCTCACATTAATGTCAATGCTGTAATGGCTTCTGATCATTAGTCGCTTCAAAAAATTTTAATAATATGGAAATGTGCTTTTTAACATTTTGTATTTTAATAAATCGAGGGTATCTCAGGAAAAGTTTTAGTACTGATTGGTTTATGTGCTATGTTTCCTGTCAACTAGATTTTTCCCAATATTCTCTAATCACCTTGTACCTCTTTTCCTGATTCTAATTACTAGAGCTTTGTATATGATAACAAGCACTTCAGTTCACAAGTGATTGCAGTGTTTTTAAGTGAACTACTCCAGAAACTTTCAATTACCTTTCAAATTCTGTATACCAACTTGTGACTTCTGCTTACTTATTTGATGGAAATACTGTCACTCTGAAGCCATGGGAAGCAGAGGAGACTGTTTGAGTAGCAGCAGAGCATTTTTGTTGGCTGGAAGAGGCAGAGCTGAATGTGACCTTCAGCTGGATGCTCTTAAGCTTGATTGGGAAATGGAAATTACATTCTCTGTCTCTGGGAAGAGAGGAGATGCAGTTGAAACTACTCTTAATGATCTTTGCAATGTTTTTTTTTTTCTTCACACACATCCCCCTCACATTCCCAGAACATAATATAATATAATAAGGAAATATTTAAAGAATCGACTTTCCCAATATGTTGGTTTCCCAATGGTATCTCTCCATCTGTGTTGTGAGCAAGATGGAATGATTAATTCAATCTTTTAATAGCATGTGGTCAGAATAAGAGGTGTTGGAATTCACAAGCAGTAAAAGTAGAAGCTGTAAAGATGATATTGGGGATTGTGATACAATATATCCTGTACTATCTAGGAATATGATGATACTGTTAATACTGTTGCAAAAATAAAAGTTAAAATATTTTTTCTTCTGAAAGGTACAGATCATACTGCACATCATAAATTGTTTTCTGTAGTTTTTTAGTTCCTCTGGTGAGATGCTAAAATGCAGGTACTAATATTTTGCTTTTGGTTTGGATTTCCAGTTTGACCATAAGTAGTGAGATCACTCTTTGCTTCAGTTTCTGCATATGAAAGTTCTGATGAATCATACAATCATGGAATCATTTAGGTTGGAAAATTCCAGCAGTTAACCCACACTGCCAAGTCCATGACCAAACCATGTCCCTAAGTGCTACATCTACATGTCATTTAAAAACCTTCAGGGGTGGTGACTCAACCACTTCCCTGGACAGCCTGTTCCAATGTTTGATAATCCATTCAGGGAAGAAATTTTTTCTCAGTATCTAGTCTAAATCTCCTCTGGCACAGCTTAAGGCCGTTTCCTCTCGTCCTGTCACTTATTACATGGGAGAAAAGATCTACCCTCTCCTTACTAAAATGCCTTTCAGGTAGTTATGGAAAGCAATAAGGTCACCCCTGAATCTCCTTTTCTCCAGGCTAAGCATGCCCAGCTCCCTCAGGTTCTCCTCATCTGATTTCCACTTCAGACCCTTCACCAGCTCCATTACCCTTCTCTGGACCTGATGCAGCACCTCAATGTCTTTCCTGTCATGAGGGGCTCAAAGCTGACGACAGGATTCAATCTGTGTCCTCACCACTGCTGAGCACAGGGGCACAGTCACTGCCCTGGTTCTGCTGGCCACGCTACTGCTGACACAGGCCAGGATGGCATTGGCCTTCTTGGCCACATGGGCACAGCTGGCTCATGCTCGGCTGCTGTCAACCAGGACCCCCAGCTCTTTTCTGCTGGGCAGCTTTCCAGCCACTCTGCCCTCCGTCTGTAGCATGGGTTGTTGTGAGCCAAACTCAGGACCTAGTAGCTGGCCTTATTGAATCTCATACCCTTTGCCTTGGTCCATCAATCCAGCTGGTCAAGCTCTCTCTATGTAGGACCTTTCTGCCCTCCATCAGTTTGACATTCCTGCCCAACTTGGTGTCATCTGAAGGTGACTTCATCCAGAAATGACTTCATCACTTTATCCAGACCATTGATAAAGATATTAAACTGCACTGATGCCAATACTGAGCTCTGGGGAACCTCACATGTTACTGGCTACCAGCTGCATGTAGCTCCATTCACCACCACACTCTGGCCAAGGCCATCCAGCCAGGATGTCACATAGCAAGCAGTATGCCTGGCCAAGCCATGAGCAGCCATTTTCTCCAGGAGAATGCTGAGTTTCAGCATGCTGAGTTTCAGCAGATGCTGAATATCTGACTTTCCACATTTTCTGAGCTTTGGGCACTTCAAATGTTCTCCAGACTTGAAGGTTTATGATGGGACCTTTCTTCCATGCAGGATGTGGGGACTTGGCTGCTTAAATTTGTTTCTACAGTATTTGGGATAAAGTCAAGAATAGCAGCTGTTTTTTTCTTCTTCTCCTTCTTCTTCTTCTTTTCCTTCTTCTCTTTCTTCTCTTTCTTCTCTTTCTTCTTTCTTCTCTTTCTTCTCTTTCTTCTCTTTCTTCTCTTTCTTCTTTCTTCTCTTTCTTCTGCTTTTCTCCTTCTCCTTTTTGCTTTTTTTATTTTCATTTTATTTTTCTTTTTTATATTTTCCCTTTTCCTTTTCTCCTTTTCCTCTTTTCCTTTTCCTCTCTCTCTTTGTTGTGAAATAACCATCATTTACAGTTTTCTAAAATGAGGTTTCTCTTCTACAGTCAGTTATGACATTTACTCAGTCTGTAATGGAGTGACTGTAGCATCATGCTTTGCTGATTCATATTTTCTTCAGCATTTCAAACTCACTGCCATTTCCCTGGTTTTCGGTCAAAACTATGACACAAATGCTAATTTTTCACAGACATGAAATTTTTAAACCTTAGGAATTCTGTGCCACATTTCATGCAGATAATTGTCAAGTTTTTTAACATATATAGGATGTGGTCTTTCCAAGGGAAGGCCTTTTCTGAGATTACTCACATTTCATTTTGTTTGTTATTCTGGGCTTCTTCACTGGATTTCTTAACATGATTTGGAAAAATACTACATTTATTTGAGACTTTAGTGAGTGAAAAAAGTGTCTTTAAATGTCAAATGTTTGGTTAAAATGAAACTTTCTCTATAGGGAAAGAGCATTTGGAAATAGGGAATTGCACTTGGGAAGGCTTTTGTATGCTCAGGATATGTCTGAAAGCAAGGACTTGAAATGGTTTTTTACATCCTGAGGGATGTAAAGCAGCTGCATCTACTCGTTAGCTATTTGAGAAATCTTGGAGCCTAGACAATCTTCAGTTCCTGGTAGAGAATGAAAAAATAATTCTAATGTCTCAAACTTTTGCAGGATGGGAAAATGCATTCTGCAGCTACTAGACTATGCAGAGCTATTTCCATTACCCCTATTTAAATCTTCTGGGATAAGCTCCTCTTTTTCATCTCTCATTTCACAACAGGAAAAAAGTATAATTACATGATGACATGACTTGAAGAGCATTGGGAAGTTTTACATAAAATGACATTGCCCAAGGTATTGCAGAATTACATTTGCCCAGAGGGAGGGAGTATGGGAGTAAGCATCAGTAAATCTGTTCAAAATATAATCAGGTGCTTTTTCTTGATTTAAAGATACACCTGTATATAACTTCCCTATCTTTAGTCTGACTGAAGTGAAAGAGAAGAAAGCCAAAGAGTAAGACTTGATAGGTAAATATATGAGAGGAATGAAAGATAAGCAGAGCAGAGAATACAAATGGAAATATCTCCTTCTCTATTCTTGTGATAGTATTTTCCCATGTAAAAGTGATATGGGTAAATGCAGCCTTTAAATATATGCATATGCAGGGAAGATTAGTTTCTTCTTGGAGCTAGCATTGTGTTTCTACTCCTGATATTTTTAACAAATACAGTAATCTTTCATATGCAGGCTGTGTCTGTTCAGTATAGTGTAAGGAATTAGTGGGATTTCTTCATATTATTGTGACAACTGTTCTGCCCTTATTTCACAAAACCCAACATTGTATTTTTGAGAAGAGCCTTTTATGACTGAGGCTGGGACTGCTCGCATGTGAATCACTGAGCTGACCTAGTGCTGAGCTGAGCTAGTGCCGTGCCTTGTCAGTGACAGTGCTGTCCCCCACGCCTCTCCTGTCCAGCCTCATGGCAGCAGCACCTTCCCTTCCAAGAGAAGGTGATGTTTCATCCAAGTCCCTCACTTGGCATATGTCCCAGCTCAAAATGATTGCACAGTGGAGTAAAACATGCCATGTGTGGTGTAACACCAGTGGGTAGTCAGGTGCCAAGTATTTTTGCACAAGTTTGTCAAATGTACTGTCAGCCTTCATCTGAATTAATCTTTAAGACTAGTGTTTCCCCAGAAAAACAAACAAACAAACAAACAAATGGGCTTAAGCCAGGAATAGCAAGAATATATGAAACAAGGAGTAGTGTGTGATGGCAGAAGTTGCTTGATGTCTGTTGGGAACTTGCAAAGACATAATTTCACTAATATAATTTATACTTGTAGATGTAAGGCAACTTTTCCATTTTTTGATTTCTTCTCTATCACACCATGCCCCTCCCAGGGATCAAGTGCTCTCCTTTTCCTTCACATTTGGTTGGGAACTTCACTCCCAAGAGCAGATTGTGAGCAAATTTGGATTCCTGATTAATTTTTAGCAGATTTTAATGCTGCACTGAGGTATTTTCCATCTGACTGATTTGTATAATGGTGTGTTCAATCTATCTATTTGGCATTCATTAAAAAAAAAAAAAAAAAGAAAAAAAATTCAAATATCTTATCCTCAGATGAATTTTGGCAAAAGGAACAAAGTACTCAGGAATGGCAAACGTGGCCAGAAGTAAGATTCACGACTCAGGAACTGCATCCTCTCATCTACTTTTGCTTTCTTTTACCTTAGGGTAGCTCCGTATTTGTTAGGATCAAATTTCCTAATATCTCTGTCAAAATCAGCCTGAACTTGTATTGTAAAAAGCTCAGATATGTGCTTCATCAAACCATTTTTCAATGCAGCCTTATTTCCCATTGTCTGAGAGAAAGGCAATTCCAAAATGTCAAGAAAAATTCCCGATTTAGACGCCCTCTTTAGTTTTCTTCATTCTCATCTTCCTCTTTCTTGGGGAAGAGGTGGCAACATCTGACTATTTTCTGTGTATGATCAATGATCTTGATGCAGAAGGTCTGCCTAGGGTTTACTGGAGGAAGAGGTTCTTCACAGACTGTAGACAGCAGAAATCAGTTTGGAAAATTACCATCTATCTAATTTTTGAAAACTCCAACTATATTTTTTTCCATGCAGCCCTTCTGCCAAGTACAGCATCATCCCAGGGTCTAAGACTACCATTACTGAGCATCCTATCTGACAAATAAAGCAAAAGCACTCAGGGGCCAGTCAAAAGATGTGTGAAAACGCATCTTCCCTTGGCTCTTGTAACCAGCCAAGACCTTCACTTGCAAACACACCAGTTGTATGCTCTGAAAAACAAGGCACTGAAAATACATGTGCAAGTGGAGAGGAAAGGGGTGGTTTTTTTATTATTACTTTGGCAATAGGTGTAACTTACTTTTTTAGCAGTCTGTGGATCAGTGCTTTGGCTTACCCCACCAAACCATGGTTCATTTGCATCTGTAAGTAGCAGTGCCAGTGTCCTCACTGGGGTCCTTTTTTGGCCTTGAGGACAATATCACCATGCAGAGATTTATGATTTGAGTGTATTAAATTGCTCTAGAGCTGTATCTCTTTCACCTAAATACCTGGAGGTGGGGGGAAGGTGAAGAGAGGGGAAAGGAGAATGAAGCACTTGAAAATTACCTCATCTTGCCCAAAAAACCTTTTTCCTGTGTCTTATTTGAAAGTCTAACACTTCCTTCTGCTTCCCTTTCCACACCCTGCTTTCCACACACACTTCTCCCTTTATCTGCATTTATGCTCTTTCCAAGAATCATTAGAAGAAATGCAGATAGGTGTGTCATGCAAATGAAATTTTTAGTGTAGCTTTCCACTCCCCTTCCCACTGTTGCTAGAGAGATCTCTTTCTACAGGTCTAGTATTTTGGAGTGTCCAAAACTTTTGCTCTGAACAGCTGCCTTATTTTGGGTATTGTTATTTTTATTTAATAAAAAATATTTCTTTCAGGACTGTAATGTTGGCATTGTACCTTTCATCTTACTAGTGCATCAGTTTCTCTTACATATTTTCTAATCTGTGGGGGCTTTTTTACTATAGTTAGGTCATGCTGTGGATAGTCATGGTCCAAACTTATGGTATTGGACTCTAATAATGCCTGTTGCAATACCCCTCAAGGCTCCACAGTGTGTTCATGAGTTGAGAAAACAAGAGGAAGATGAGCCGTTCTACTTGTTTGTAGAATGAGTTTCACATGTGTTAAATGAGATATCTAGGGACAAGTCCTGTAATGGATTTCACGAGCTTGTATCTCAGCCTTCTGTGAAGGGCTTGTCATCTTGCCTGCAAATGTTATCACTTCATCCCTATAAGCAAGCTGGCATGCTTATCAAAAAGCTAAACAAATGTTATAAATTTTGAGCTGCCTTAAGTTTGGTTGCTGGGGTTTTTAAAAGTTGTTTTCATTGGCAATTAAAAAAAAAAAAAAAATTAGTCTGGCTCAGCAGATGTTTGCTGCTAACTCTGAAGAAATGTCACTTGTTCCCATGTTGACAATGTCAGCAAGGCATGAGTATACACATTATCTCCTTAGCTGGCTGAGCACTCTGCTCCCCTAGTTGGTGTATCTGCAAACTTCTCTGCTTTTGTGTCATTTGCTGCCTTGCTGCACTTTGGCCATTTGTCCAGGCTTTCTGGGTATGTGGTGCCTTGGCTGGAGTTACAGCCCTGGTTGGTTCCCAGGTGTTCAGGCAGCCCAGACAGATTGCTGCTGCTGTGTGGGAGCTCTGCTGTGTTGTGGAGATCTCCACTTCATGGGGCACAGGCTGTGTGTGCATTGCCCTAAAATACAGGGCTGGAACTTCTGTGAGTTTCCAGAATTGGTAAGTGTGAGTTGCTGTTTGTTGTTTCTTTGGCATGCAGCATTTCAGGCTCTGTGTGTGTCTAAGTTAAACAAGAAACTTAGTCTTATGTGTGCCAGGGGTTTTGCTGTGGTTTTGTGAGCAGTTGTTGCCATCATATTCCCTGTCAGTGGCTGCATGGCTGCGTGGGAGCCTTATTAAATCAGGTCTTCCCCTGGCTGCTGAAATTCTTACAGCCATCTGACTGCTGCTCTTCCATTAATAGCACTCTGAGATACCTCTGAGTTTGTAGGGCAAGGGACACATTTCCATGGTTTGGTTTCTCCTGTTGTTCTGGTTCTTCAACACCTTTCTCTTCCCATGAGTAGCTCCAGAGCCAGCCTCTCTCCAATACCTCCATTTCCTCATGATCCTTGACAAAAGCTGGGAGGCTTGTGGCCTTTCTGATGCAGAACTCCAGTTGTGTTTGGAAACAGGTGCTGTCCGTGGACAAATGAGTCTCCCTTACACAGTGCATCCAGCCATTGGAGGCATGCTGGATCTGCATGTGTGCATGGCAGTTGTTCATCTGCAGAAAGCCCGATGGCCTCAGCTGCTGAAGCCAGCAGGATGCCTTTTCACAGAAGGACTAGTCGGGCTGGTTGCCACCTACCTGGTTTCCAGCCTTAAAGGCCTTCAATCTTGATTGCATATTGATGCTCATTAGGAAAGTGATTGAAGCAGCAACGGCAGAAAATATTTTAGTGTGCAAATTTGGGAAGACAATTTGCATTTGAAAGATCATCTGCACAGGCTTAGGACAGGCTTGAGGCACACACAGTTTGTCTGGCTTATCTGTCAGGATTTGAGTACCTAAATTGTTTTCTGTTAGGGTAGTCCTGGAATGACATTTGAATCCAGACCCTGTTTGCCTGGTTTCTGCCAAACCAGAATTTTATGGAGATGTTTCTGTAAGGCACACAAAAAAGGCTGTTGCTAAAAGCTGCATGAGTTCTCCAGCAGTTTACTGATTGCCTCTCAGAGTAGAAAATGAATTATTTTTCTACATCTGCTTAATGGCTATAATCTCAACATCGCCACAGTATAAATCAGGGAAAAGGGGTTGGAATATTTTGCAATAGGAAAAACTACTCAATAACTCTGTGGTTCACTGAGCTATATGATTTCTTTAATCCATCTAGAAGAACTCGATTGTGTCTTGTCCTGTGGTGTTAGACAAGGACTGGAAATTACAGTTTGCCCTCTTTTTCTCACTCAGTGTTGCTATACAGGAATGGCTCCAAACTTGGGTCTTGTTATTCAGTCATGAAACTAAATATTCATTGTTGGTTCTTTTCTTTTTATTTTTTTTTTTCCGTCTGTGCTTCTGCCAGTTACCTTCAGGCCTAATATTTGCATGTAAATTATTCAGTTATAGGAGGAATAAAAAAAAAAAAAAAAACAAAAAAAAAAAGTTGGGATTTGTCTGTAGGGATCCTCCAGCACAATTACCACCAAAGTTCCTGCACTGCGTGGCCAGTTCAGGAAGTGCAGGCAGGTCCCAGCATGGCACCTCACAGGTGGACACTGACCAACTTTTTGGATGCCTTCAGCTGTGCTCAAGTCTTGCCTGATAAGTACTGGTGACTGATTTCAACAATCTAAATTAAATTCTACCCTTGGCCTTCGATATCTTAAAAAGAAGGGTAATGAGGAAATAAGTATAAAGGTATTCTATTTTACTGTCCACATGACCCATAACGTGCCACAATGCAGATGCTGGATTAGTAAGGTTGGAGATGGAGCTTTGTAAAAATTTGATGCAATTTGCCTTAAATAAACCTCTAATACTTTTTTCTTCTAATACTTTTTTCTTCTTTTTTTTTTTTTCCCTTGGGCCTCAAGCACAATCTGCTGTAAAGGTTTCAGAATACCAAAGCAAGCTGCTCTCAAGGGAAGCTCTTCTGAGGTTTGCATCATCTGTGTTCACATGGTGTATTTCTGCAAAAAAAAGGAGAAAGTTTAATGCTTTTACTTTGATTTGGCTACTTCAGTGATCCTCATTCCTGCCCCAGAGATGAGATTTTGCTGGCAGGAGCTGGACATTGGTATGGAATTGGTTATCAAAATGGGTCTGGACACTGTCTAATTTCTCTGTTGTCTTGGCAGTTGCAGGGGCATCCTAACAGCCCTGTCAGGCTTGAATTATAATAATAATAATTTCCCTTGAATTTTTTTTTTTTTTTAATTACAGAATCGCCTTACATTCTTTGTGGTATTGAGTTTGGGTGAGGATATCTCTGTACATGGAATTTATTCCTGATTAAGGAGAAATATATTTAAAAGGAAAATAATTATTTTTGAATAGCCTCATATCAGGAGATAATAAATCTGCCTTATTTTTCTGTTTTAGGGTAATCCGTTTGCAAAGTAAACAGGCTTATGTTGTCCAAATACGTTGAAATACAGGCAGAAACTGCAGCTTGAGAGAAGCTTCTCTCAGACACTGGTGAGATGATGGAGCACCTGAGGGCTGTGGGCTGGTTTCTTTGGACACAAAGGCAAATTAACAGCTAGTGCTTGGTCAGGGGACTTCATTAGCACAGGGCTGTACCCTTCTCATGTTCCAGGGAGATATCAATGGCATTATGCCTCTGAACTTGAGATCAGTATCTACGTCCTTACCAGGAGCAAAGGGAGAGAGAGAACTGGGGTGGTTTAAATGAGATGCAAGAAATGCCAGAGGAATCCTCTCTGAGCATTGCAAAGCCAGTGGGTCTCCACTGCCTCCTGCCTGGGGGGCTGTGAGGCTCCAGCTGCACTCAGCTCAACCTCTCACACAAAATAAAGCAGTATCTGCTGAAAACCAGGCTGAGCCCAGGTCTACTTTGAAAATGTCTTGCTGGGTTTCATCATGGAAGTGGTGTTTTAACACTAAAAGTTGGGTGTACTGCAAACTCCACATGAGGCTGGAGTTCTAGAGAGAACAGGGCACTAATAAACTGCCTTTCACTGGAGTTACCCCTGGCTCACGCACAGAGCCTGTATTTGACCTTGACCACTTTTGTTGACATAAATACTAGCTGTGTCTCATTTAAATGGAGATTCCTTTTACATTGAGATATCTGACTTGATGGAAACCATACATATTCTTAAAATTACTAATAATTAAGTATTAATTGAAGAGTTTATTTTTTTCCTGTCCCACTCCCCTCCCTGATGTATTTCAGTTTTTCTCTTTGCATTTCCCATTTTGACTGAAGTGAGTGGATAGACTGAGTTGTGCCATGCAGTGTCGTGTCTATTCAAAACCATGCTATGTGGAAGCTGTATATTGTACCTCTTGGAAATAAAAGAGATGATGACCACCTATCTGTATGTCTGCAGACCTCATTTCTCCCTCCCTGTCTGCTTTCTTAGGTCCTTGGAGCTAGCTGCCACAAGCAGTTCTCTTTTAAACATCTCAGTAATATAAGATCTCACAGAATGCATTTTTACAGTGGAGTCTCTAAGTGGCCATTAGGACCAAAAAATTGTCCTTCTCTTTGTTGTCACCATGGACAGGATAGGACAAGACATCTTCTTTCATTTGCTAAATTGTGTCCTCTGCTACGAATCACTTCATCACAGCAATACCTGTTATCACTTTGCTCTTCTGACTTTCCTTTTTCATTTTCATGTCATTGCCCCTTCCCCAGTCCTGACTTCTTTTTCTCCTTTTCTTTCATTAATTTTCTCCTAAATGAATTTTGGATTAAAATGTCACTTCTCATTCAATAGGTAGGTATAGAGGTGCAGTAATGGAAATGAGTGATAGCACCTGTATGCAATATGGGACATCCAAATGTCAGGTCAGCAATGTGGTGAGAGGCCAGGAAGCAAGGGGGGCATGGGGAGACCAGACCTCTGGGCACTTTGTTTTGAGTTTGTGATTAGAAATATTTTTTGGTGGAAATTGCAGGGCTACTTATAACTAAATTGAGGCCCCTTAAGAAGGTCCTGGGGAAATATTAGAAATCTTTTTGGTGGAAATTGCAGTGCTGCTTATATCTAAATTGAGGCCCCTTAAGAAGGCTCCTGGGGAAGTTTTATTTAGCTTGAATTATATATGTCAGGACACCTATGTGCATGCATATCACTGTAATTGGAGTTAACCTTCAAAGAACTGCAAACAATTCTAGCTATTCTTCAGGGATGGGAAGAACCAAGTTGTTACCTGAAGAGAACAGAAATTCATGTTGAATCATGATGGAAAGAACTGTGTTTCAGAATAGGTGAAATGTGGATCCTTTTTGAAGTTGCTGTGAAGAAAGTAGCTTGTATCAGTGCTAATTCTGTGTTTCATAACTATGTAAAGTATGAGTTGGTGTTGTACAACAAAGAAATCCCCTAAAAACCTAGAAATCAAAATAGAAAGTCCTTTGATAAATGAAAGTTGACATCGTTTTAACATTTGTTATCTATAGTGTCGCCTACGGACACTGCACCGCAGCAAAACAAAGTATTCAGTTCCATTTTTCCTGTGCAAGTCCCTCACAGCTTCTACTCCAAAGCAAATTAGAAATTCGCCTTGGTCACCTAAGGACCACGTGGTGCTTCACATGAAGCATTCTCCACCCAAAACAATTGTAGTTGATATTAGACCTAATTCACACCTTTCCCGAGCAGTTAAATTGTAATGCTCTGTTTTGGCTGCAGGACTCCCTCCATGGTGCAACCTTCACCCCGTGAGAGAGCTTGCACCCGGAATGGCAGCTGCTCTGCAAGGGCCATCCCAGGTGCTCCTTGGCTCATTGGGCAGGCTGAAGGCTGCCTGGGGGTGCAGGAGACACAGGCTGTGTCTAAGCCACCTCTCTAGCAGAGGGAGTTGGGGAGCACTCCCTACCTGCCAGGCTGTGTGTGGGTCAAGGAGCACAGTGGGTATCAGGGATGCTGGCTTCTGTGGGAGAGGGCTGGTGTAGGTGGGAAAAGCAGGTGGGGGCTTTTATGCAAGAAAATTGCTTTCTCCTTCCTCTGGGGCTCAGGGCCTTGTGGTTTTCAGAAGGGAAAGTGCTCAGTTATGCAGGGAAATTAAGTCAGCTCTTGTACTTTCAATGGCTTACCTTTGACTGAGATCATTCCTCCATGTTACTCACAGAGACTGGTCTTTTTTAATTCAAGAAATTTTCAGGATATCGTGCTGCCAATTGAATTTTTTCCCTGCACACGTAGAGGAAGCCATCCCTGGGCTGACGTAACTGCTGCCACTTTGCTCAGTGACAAAGTTATGGTGGAAATTTTAAAGGTCAGATGACTGCAGGATGATGAAATGCATGCAAATAGAAATGAGAAAATTTCTGAAGTGGGTGTTTGCCTTTCGTGTCGTCAACCTCGGTCTTTCGTGAACTGTTAATACTGGAAAATTATGGTGCAGTAAATAATGGTGGATGTTCCATAGCTTTGATTTCCATACAGAGTTTGCTCCTGAGATTGTTTACTGGCCTGGCTTGAGCAGTCTGTTAAGTGTACACTCTTTAAAATGCATCTTAACTTCTGATTTGTTTAACTATTGTGAACTAACCTTGTGTTGTTTCTTTTTTCTCGTATAGTTTTCCCTACACAAAATGGAAAGGTTGCTATAGTGACTGGAGGCACTAAAGGAATTGGTTACCAAACTGTGAAGCATTTGGCAAGACTTGGCATGCATGTGATAATAGGTAAAGTCATTATTTTCTTAATATACTTTTTGCTTCATAAAGTAGTTTTTTTTTCTTTTAAGGTGTAGTTTCTTTCCAGTGTAAGTAAGGATATGTCAGGGGAATGTAGGAGAATATTTTGTTAGCAGTTAGTACAAATAAAGATTGATTAATGTTTTGCTTTCCAAGATCTTAAAAAAAACAGTGGATGGGATTTTTTCTGTAGACTTGGAAGAGTTGTACTACTCTTAAATAAGAAGTAAACAATAAAAAACCCTTAAAATATGAGTATTACAAAAATATTTTTGTTTCTTGTTGCTGGGGATTATGCATCAGCATTAGGGTGTGTGTGTTCATTAAGAGGAAAACAAAGACTTGAAGGCATATTATAGTGTTTAGTGGGGGATGATCTGTGTTGTAAGGACAGAAGAAGCCCTTATAACTCCATCCATGTAAAAATTGCACATTTGCTTCTCAGTCTGTCACTGTAAGAGGCCTCTGTAGGCAAGACAAGGAAATAAATACCTAGAGATTCTGTTGTGTCAGTCTGAGATGGATTGGGCATTTCACTTTCTGGAGGTGCCTGTTTCTCTCCATTGATAATAATGGGTTGATAAAGTGATTTGTGAGACATTCGAAATTAGGTGAATTTCTCTACAAACTCAAAAACTGTCCTGTGTGCACCATTTTTTCTTTTTTACTGCAGACATTATTTAGGAGACTTTCTATTTTTTAAAGCTTTCTCTACTACATACATATATTTATGCACTAATATGTCTACTAAATCAGAATGTAGCATAATGAATACTTATATGTTTAAAATGCTACATTTTCTCACTTCATCTTTTCGTAACTAGATTTTTACCTAAAACATTGTGACTTTTATTCTGTAGAGTCACTGAAGATTGCTGTTTCATTGTACATTATCAAGCTGGTGATGCTATTTTCTTCAACTTTTGTACAGAATTCACTCTCTCTAAGGCTTTGTACACACATCAAACCCACTCCAAACAATGGATGAGAGCACAGTAGCCATGTACTTTTAGTGTAGTGCAGACAGCAACATTAATGGATTTGTCCTGGAATCATACAGGTGTGAGGTGGAACACCGCTTACTCATGCATATTTTAATAGATGTGTCAAACCTAAGCATCTGCAAAATGCAAGTAAATGCTGCTTTATGTAGCTAAATGCTGGATGTTGCTAATGTAGCTAGATGTAGCTAATGATGACAGCATTAATATTTCACTAAAATTACTTTTCATCTTTAAGGTGGACTGCAAAAGTGTACTCAGTGGGAAGACAAAAGGGGTAATTTTCTTCTCTTTGCATGGGGCCATGGAAGCACAGAACGTTCTTTTTTATAAGATTTATGTTGTATCATTTAAAGTTTAGGGTCTTCCATGTAACAAAATCCAGTGTGAGAGTTTTGGGCATGGGAAGGTGAGATTTAGGTGCAGAATCTCTAAATAAGCTGAATTTTTTCATCTTACAAACACTCTCTCATAAATCTCATTCACTCACATTTGTACTCTCATAAGCACCAAGATGTGTGAGCTCATGTGATCTTGTGAGCATCACCTGAGTACGGGAAAAGGTCATGCCAGCTGTTGAGTCCTCATCCTGTCTCTGTGGTCTTTCATGATGAGAAATGACAGGCTAGTTTATGATCAGATCTGGCACAGTTTTCTGTGCAGTCTCCTTCTCTGGACATATTAACAATCCATCTGAATGTGACCTGTGTTACTGTTCTAGGTGAAACTGTGTTAGCAAGGGGATCCATTCTGTGATCTTTCGTATTGCTCAGCAACTCTCAGCACATTTTTCTTTGTCTGCAATGTATAGACTCTGTCAATAGCCTATTTTAGGCTGGGCTAAGAGGAAAAATAATGATATGGGTATTATGCTATAACCTGGAGGTGCTATCCTCCTGATGGCAGAGTGCGTGGTCATCTGCTGGCGGTCTTCAGTGCTGTGGCCTTGACAAGTAGAGCACAGGAGCAGTTTCCTCTTACATGTCTTTTGTTTGTCGATAAAGGGCATTCTTTTAACACTTTGCTCTTTCTTTTGGTGCTTACAAACACACACACTTCCATTCACTCTACAATTGTATCAATCTTACTATTTACATTACGAATCCCTGTAAATGTAAAATAATGAAATTAATTATAGGAAGCATTTGATGAGTAAGTGTTCCAGCTGATTCATTTCTTCCAAGCAAACTCTGACCTAAACACTGAGCGCTGTGAGTCACAAGTCTCTTCGTTGCCTGCGAAATTCTTCAGAACAAAGCAGCCCTGTCAGTAGAATGGATAGTCCCAGGCGCTTTTCCAGCTGCAAGATGATAAAAGTCTCAAAAGCACAATAAATGCAATGACCTTCCATCCTTGCTCATAACTGTTGGGCCCAAGTGTCTAGAGTGTGTTTGAAATATCTGCTGGCACATTGGTGTGCATTAGCACATTCTGCTTCAGGCCACACAAGGCTCCAGTAAGACAGCAACTGTGCTCAAGCGTTCTCCTCTAGAAATGTTTTCACCCTATGTTTGTATATAGACATACACTTCTGTGAAAAAGGTGTGGATGTTAAGTGAATTTGGGCTTGCAAGACAGACTCACATGTAGCTTGCCGTCAATCATGCTCAATCACTGAATGCTTGTTTCCCATTATAGGAACTGTAGCAATAAAAGATGATATCCCTGCAGCAGGCAAATGAGTCAAGCCTGAATGTCTGATGTGAAAAATGATTCACCATTTGTGATGGATGTGATTTTGATTCAGTTTGACATGTTAGAGGAGTAAATATTTGAAGCAACCTACTTTTAAATCCAACCCACCAATGCAATGAGGGAAGCAAATAAGTCAAAAGCGTGTTACCTTGCGGAACGTGAGTAGGCACTGTATGAAAAGGCAGTGTGTTCACACAGAGCCTTTACAGAAAGTGGTTTCATAGTTCTTTTAAACCTTCTTCCTTTCCAGTCCCAGCACTGGTGCAGAAGGCTCCATTCCCTCACTGATGGTTTCCCTCTGCAGGTGCTGCCCACCCTGCCCTCAGGTCTCCCTGGGAAAGAGGTTTTGACGAACGCTGAAGTGATGAAAGTAATTTTCCGTGTGTTCGTTTGATAGATTTCATTGAGGCTTTCTGCCAGGCTGCTCTTCCCAGTAGCTTTACTCACAGTCAGCAGGGCTTTTACTTCAGGAAAATCTCAGGGCAGACAGCAAACCCCTGGCAGGGAAAACTTATGGCTGTGACAAATCTTCAGAATCGAGCCACACAGGGAGCTTCTGCTCCCTCCTATGTGATTTGCTAGTTGATAAATAAACTTGCAATTTCATTTTCAGAGAGAGAAGGTAAGAGACACACTGTATTCAGCAGTGACTGATATTGAAGGTAGTGTTTTGTGTGCACTTACAAATAAATATGCTCTTCACAATGAAGACACTGGAAATCAGGATATCCTGGACATTTCTATGACCTCCCTCAGCCCAGGGCATAAAACCCAGTTCACCTCTGGTTCAAGGTGTTTGCTACAGTTTTGTGAGTCTCAATTTAGACTGATAAAAAAGCATAAACTCTTTATATTCCTTCCATCCTTGTTCACATCTGTTTAATTTTATGAGAATTCTGTGTGTGTATGTTAAAATTGTTGACTCCAAAAAGGAGAGCCTCAATTTGAGTTTTTCTTTTTTTCCCCCCCTCAGTACATTAATAAAAGAAGGCTGATTTAATGTATGATAATATCTAATGTAGAACTTTTGATAATTCTATCTGAAAATAGCGAATTAAGAAGATTTGCACCATTACAATGTTATATATGTGCTGCTTGGTGTAAAACACCAGGTTCAGAACAACGCAATCAATCTTTACTGTCTGAATATATCAGTGTCACGGGTTTCTAAGACAGGCTCACAGTTTGAAGGAAGCAATCTCATTATATTTATATATATGTATATATATTCAGGTGACTTATTTGAGGTCTGCAATTTTGGCTTGAGCCCTGCAGTTTTGACATAAATAAATGTACTTCCATCACCAGATTCAGCGCTCCTGCATGACCTCAGTCAGCCCAGCAGGAGACCAAGCAAGAGATATTTCTGTCACCTCTTTCACTCCCATTAGTTTCCAATTTTCAGGCTGGATTCTCTGCACCATGAATCAGACAATTCTGATATTGTATAATACTACAAAGTGACTTTAGATGGATAATTAAATCCTATCAAGATGGTGCAATTGTTAATTTTCAAAGACAATTTGATTTAATTTCAATTACTGAAAATTTCTATGGGTTACGTTAATAGTCTTTTTTTAATATACATAGATCCATGAGATGCTTGGGTTATAATTTTTTTTTCTTGAAAAGTATTTATCTTCCTAATTTCAGCCAGGCTTTTAGGCCTGAATGAGTTCCAGTTAGTCAGGAAGTGTCAAAAATTTACCAACCTATAAAAAGTGGGTGATGATTTCTTTTTTCTGTACAAGCATAAAGGAAATGCATGCAGATTTCTTTATAATTGGAATTCAGTTCAGGTTCCGTCATATCAGTGCACTGTAATCAGGGTTATGAAAAACCCTGAAAAACTATAAACTCTGCTTACAGTTCTGTTACTTATGCACCATACGTGTGCACACAGCCACACACAGTGTTCCAAATACGTACAAATTTTGTCAAACACTTTAGTCCCTAATTTCTGTTGGAAAACTGTCACATCTGTGCCTGTTGTAACATATGGTGCTTTTAACAAATAATTTTATAGGAGGAGCACATCATGAAGTGACAAGTCCTTTGAATTGTAACACACTATTCAGTTTGGTGATAGAGACCAGGGATTTGTGAAGAATTCCAGGAAGACCGTAAGAAGCTGAGTATTAAAAGGCATGTGCAGTTCAATGTAGAGAAATATGGAGTGATGGGCATGGGGAAAATTCTTCATGCCAGAAAAAGACTTTATGGATTCTGTGTCGACCATCATCACTTTGGAAATAGATCTCAGCATCAAAACAGACCATTCTGTGAAACTCAGTGGTGCTCAATAAGGTGCAAAAATCCAAACAAATGTTAAAAATTTCTAGAAAATGAACAAACTAAATAGGCAATATGAGCTGATTCAACCATATGAATTCTTTGTGGGCCAGAACCTTAACTACTATGTTGTGTTCTGGTCTGCCTATTTCAAAATGGTTTTAAAGGGTTTAGAGAAAAACAAGTTTTATCTGGGGGATGGAAAGGCATCCTTATGAGGAGCAACCAAATAGGCTTGGAGTCTTCAATCTGTTCACTGTCTCTGAATCATATAAAATGAGCAGCTAAAAAGATACAGAGCTTAAAATAGTATGGAGATTGTTACCAACTTGGTATAAATACAGTACTACACATCAAAAACAAATTAAAACAGTCTGAAACAGGCCACTTTGATTAAAACCAAAATCCATCAGTAAAAGTATTCCTGGACTTGGATCTGTTGCATAGAACCTTAAATCGTCTTTGGTAAAGGAGAAGTGTAATGTGGACAAATACAAGTGCTGGGCAGTTTTGGGAAGAACATTGTGCACAGGCCAATAACTGTGTTTTTTATATTAAAAAAATAGGCCAGGCATTAACAAAAATGTAGAGTTAAATATGTATTAATGAATTTTGGAAGAGTTCAGTTTTGGAAGAGTTTTTTCTTAGACGTTTGTTTAATTTATTCATTAGGCATTTATGCTTAATGCTTTGAAATATTCAACAACTGTGTGAATTAATTTAATCCTGGTTTTCAAAAGCTTTTGTTAAGATTCGTGCCAAAAGCTTTAAAGTGTCTGGCTTGTCTTGAGATGAGAGAAAGATCTCTTGTAGTTTAGTAATATTTAGAGGCAGAAAACAATATTCAGAAATAATTTATCAGCTTTGAGCCGGAGCAAAGATATTCGTGGTCCCATAGACAGATGTTCAGTACATTTATAAAAGACAGATACAGAATGCAGGGTGAAGAGTGAGATGATGCATTTTGTTTAAATGTGTTTGGTATATTCAAAATTATTTGACTGTTGATAATTATAGGATTTGAATTTCTGACATGTAAGGGGAGGCTGAGAGAGCTGTATTCAGCCTGAAGAGAAGGGTTAGGGGGATCTTTTCCAGTGTACAAGTACTTAATGGGAAACTCCTCTTCTTTTTTTCTTTTTTTTTCTACATTGTGGGTGGTCAAACACTGGGACAGGCTGCCAAGAGAGGCTGAGGAGCCTCCATCCCTGGAAATACCTGAGATCTGACTGGACATGGTCCTGGGCCACCAATTGTAGCATAGGGTGGGACTGGGTGGCATCCAGAGATGCCTTGTGAAATCTTTACTACCATGAAGAATAGGAAATAATCTGCCAATAGTGAATGACTATGTTATGAAGGGATGGATAAATACAGAGTGTTAGTAAATGCAAATACAGAATATGAGAAAAAACAGCCACACCTATGTATTTACAAGAATAGGACCTAAATTAACTGCTACTCAATGAGTTAAATAAATATTGTGATTTACTGTTGAAAGCTCTGTGTACATACAACATCATCGATATTTCGTGCCAGTCATAAAGGCAAATAAAATTATATTACTTAGCAGGAAAGAAGATGAAAACAGGACAGAAAGCGTCCCTCTTCCTTTATAGTAACCATTGGTTCATCCTGTTGTGCACACTCAAAAGGAGTCTGGTTGAACTGGAAAAAACTAGAGAGTGATGGTTAGGAGTACAGGATGGCTTTGTACAAGGTGGGGCACAGAACAAAGGTCCTTCTGCTTCCAAACAGATGACTGAGGTGTGATATCATACAGGTATGAATGGTGTAGAAAGTGAACAACAAGTGGTCATTCCCTGTCTTATTGTACACAAAGTAGAGAACATACAACAAAATAAACAATACAGCAAACAAACGACTAAAGTACAACCTTTTGAATGTAATTAAGTGTGTCACGGAGCCTGCTGTCCCAGAACTCTTTGGTGGACAAGCACTTGAAGGAACAGAAGCGGCAACTAGGTGAAATAATGCAGGTTCATTGGGAGGCAACATGTGACCTTTGATTCAGGAAATCTCTGAAACTTCTTACTTCTGGGAGGGTGTATTAGAAAAAAATCACTCCGACTTTTTGCTGTCATTTCTTTTACTTAAGCATCTGCTACAGGTTATTTTTGGGAAGAGGGCACTTGTCTAGGTGCATCTTAGGTTTGGTGAACAGGGTCGTTCTTAACCTCTTGTTGGAACAGATTGGTAGCTGAAACCTAAGGCAATTATGATAACTTGTTTTTCTCTTTGTAGATCAACATTCTCTCCCTTGCTCATTTTTTTGCTTCTTTTCTCAAAGGAACACTTACTACAATGTTTTCACCTTTCATGTAAAAAGGCGTATATTTAATAGTGACTGCTGTGTTATGAACTTGATGGCGAAAGACATGTGGTATCTCTAGACACAAGGAAGTTTGTATCACATTCACAATTTATTTTTTATAGCTGGTCACATCCTTATACCTAACCTTATTGAAATCCATGCCTTAAATTCTTTATGGATGAGATCTAAGTTCTGTATTCTTTTTATTGAAGATTTTATAAATTCCTTTAAAAACTTGCTCATATTGTATTGAGTTCAAATTTCTCATCCTTGGAGATTTTGGAGGCAGTCATTCCTCTTTTTTAGGCATATTCTATTTGTTGTGCACACTCATAAAATCATAATCTTCCTAACACCAGCTGATAGGATTTTGTTTTTCTCTTGAGGGATTGGGTGCCCTCACAAGCCCTGTCTTCAGGCTGGTGCTTCAAAGAAATCAGTTCCCTTTCAATCACAATGAGGATTATGCTGCTCTGAGGAGGCATCTTGATTCGAATTTCCATTTGGAAACTTTTATATTCTGTTGCACAAAGACATCTAACCATTATCCTTTGCAATTCCTTAATCAGATGGTATATATACACTTACAGAGAACTGATTACTGTACCACCAAGCTTTTCCTGGAAATGCACATATGTGTAAGAGTTTATGGACGCCACTTCTGAACGTGGGCTGCTTGAAGTCAGCAATGGGGAGAGGGAAGGGCCATGGGGCTTGCTGCACACCCTGGAATGTTATCCATTGTTTCAGGGATTAACTGACGTGTAATTATGGCTCCATGTGTCCAGGGGTGAGCGTTTATCTCAGGTTCTCCGGGCTCTGGTGAATGAGGGGTCACACCTGCCAGGGGCTATGGGGCGAGCTGGGAGGCAGTGTGCCACTGGGCAGCTCCCTCTCCTCCTTCCCTCCTGGGCTTCCCTGCCCTGGTTTATCACAGGCTCAGGGGTCCCTTGTGCACAAGGTGACCCTCAGGCTCCAAGCTGGATGGGTCAGGTCTTTCCCTGGACACCACGTGCTGGTTGCCTCGAGTCTTCTTGGTGTTCATCTCCAAAAGTTTTTATTTGTCTTCATTTTGTGCTGTCTTACTGAAAGTGAAGAATTTTTTCCCTTGACAAACTTAGGTAAGCAAGGGCTTTTTGGATTTGTGGGTTTATTATCTCCAGGTAACTTTAAGCTTTAGAGGCTCTATTGGTGATCGCAGACAACTCAAAATTTCTTTGTAATGCCCTGAAGTACAATTCCTTGAAACATCAAGTTTGCAAATTCTTAATTTTGCAAAACACCATTTGCAAAAGCTCTTGCTTTCTTTATCAGGATCAGTCTTGTACATGAATTCAGTGTGTGAGTGGCAATTACTCTTTGGAAGAGATATTCACATTCAAAGAAATTAAAACTATTATGTAAAAAAAGATTTAAATGTATCAGAACTCCTTAAAAAGCAACAATGTGTTTTTAGCCCACGCTGGGTTTCTACAGGCCATGCTTTTTTCAGCCTTGTTCAGACTGAGCAATCTCTGTGACAATTCTGTTGAAATCCCTGAAATAACTTTCAGACTTAGGTTCTGCTTAAGTGACTAAGATGACAGAGCCTGACATTTAGGATAAGAGCCAAAGCCTATTGGTACTGATAAGAATTTTAATATGTACTTCTCTGGTGGCTTTATATCAACTTGCTTTGACTGGTGGTGTTTGTGTAAATGAATGTGGAGGAGATGAGTAAATTTATTTGACCAAAAATTGTATCTAAATATATTTTCCTTTTTTTTTTCCCTAGTCTTTTATAAAAAATTATAATTTTTATGCCATTGAAATGATATCTGATTTTATAAAGGTACATCTGTTTAGAATTAATTTGTTATTATATCATTAGGGTTTTTTTGGCAGAATTGATTTTAGTCAGTGTTATTGAGTAAGTCTCACCCAAATTTTTCACTATTCTGTGTGGACTAAATGGAAAAAAAAACATCAGGTAGGGTACTGAACAGCTTACATAAACAGTTCTTGAGACAGCTATATCTGTTTTGAGCTCCCAGTAGACACTTTAAATTAGCATGAAAAGCAAGATTATTATGGGTTTGGATACTTTGATGATCTAAGCTCCCAAGACAATGAATCCCTCTTTCTCACAGCTTTTTTTAAGATTCCCTCACTGCATAAAATACATGATCTCTCTTCCCTTTCTTACCCTTCCCTTCAAACCACTTGAATTCAGAGTAGGCAGATCTTATGGTGCAAATGCTATGGCGCTTCAAATGGAGAAATTCTGATGTATGGAACATATGGAAATTATGGTGAATCATTGAAAAAATGTCCAGCCAGAGGATTATTTTATGTAATTTTTTTTTTCTTTAAAATTATTTTTAAATAATCATGACAAATATGATACTGAGAATTTAAACCAGCTGACAGCAGTAAGAAATTGACCTTCATCTAGTAAACCACCCTCCTCCTGAGTCCTCTTCAGTGCACTTGAAGGTTGTGCCCTTTAGTGACCCAGCTTCTCAGTAAGAAGATGCAGATTAGTTTTGATTTTTCCCAACCCAAAGCTGACTGTGTTAGCTTGGTGACTTAAAAAGACTTTTTTTTTTTTTTTTTTTTTTAAATTGAATAGTTAATATAGCACTTAAAAGGAAGTGGATCTGTTTGATGCCTACCACTCACTTTGCTTGGCAGATCCCAGAAGGACGTTCTAGAAGGGAAGCAGTGCCAAAGTGCAATGTCCCTTTCCTCTCCCACTCACCCTTGGCAAGAGGGTGCTGATCTCCTTAACCTCACTCAGAAGCCTGGATTAGCCTCCAGTTTTGTGGTATCCTTCTGATCGGAGTGTCTTTGAACTTTTTTGTAAGGATTTTTGTCATTTATTCAATGTCTTTATTCTTTCTTACAGGATTTTCTTTGAAAGGAGGATTTCACCAGTTTTCACCGAGGCTATTTCAATTTTGCAATACCCCAGTGCTCAGCATCTGGTTTTCAAACTCTGTTGAATCAGGCTGGAAACAGACATCTGAAGTGATTATTTAGCAAAATATTTTTTTTTTCCCAGTGGTCTAGAGTGAAAAATATGCAAATATGAATAAAATGAGCTCATTTGGAAGGCACTGAGCTATAATGAACAACCATTTAGATAACAGCAAAATAAAGTAAATTAAAATTTGTTGTGAACACAAGCTCTTTTAAAAGAACAAATTAAATGAACATACTGAGAGCTAAATCAAGACACTGGAGGCTTTAGTAAGCCTGATCTCTGCATGAGAGGTGCTGAATAAAAGAAGAATCAAATAAGATCCTCACAGAATTGGCACAAAAGTATTTTTATTTCTAGCATAACACTATCCAGTCTAATAACAACACACTGAGTTTGAAATCCTACTCTAGCACATTACTTGAGGTGAAACAGTGAGGAAAATTGATCTGTTGCCCATAAACCCTGTGCACAAATTTCCCCAGAAATGGCAGTTTCACTGGAGGGTTTGTTTGTTGATGCTACATCTATATCTGGAAATTAGCATCAAACGGAATGTTTTTCTTCTCTACAAGGCTGGGTGATTTTAAAGAGGGAAAAACAGCAAGAAGAAAATACTGCAAACATCTGCTTTGCTGTTTTGGGTCTTCCTTCCTTCCTTCCTTCCTTCCTTCCTTCCTTCCTTCCTTCCTTCCTTCCTTCCTTCCTTCCTTCCTTCCTTCCTTCCTTCCTTCCTTCCTTCCTTCCTTCCTTCCTTCCTTCCTTCCTTCCTTCCTTCCTTCCTTCCTTCCTTCCTTCCTTCCTTCCTTCCTATATAATTCCATAGTTAATGGAATTTGTAGACAACTGTTGTACACCTGTATTACTCTAGATTTTATGTGAGAATTATTTTCTCTCCAGTATCTGGAAGGCTAAATGTATTGATTTTGGCTAAATTTATGTAAAGGTTGAGTTTTCTTGCATATCATGGGCACAAAAAAGATGTGTTTCAAATCCTTTTTTACTGCAGAAGCACAGCTAAAACTCCATTCTCAAAAGAATGCATCTTAGAGTAAATACAAGCATGTGCCAGCTAATGTGAACAGGGGGCTGAACCAGATACCTCCTGAGGTCTCTTCCAACTTCATACTATTCTGTGGTGCTGTGAAAGAGAAAACAGGATACTTGTAGGCTGGCACAAGAAAAGAAATCTGTATAGAAACTTTGGCAGAATTTTGTACAATGAGGAAAAGAAGAAGGCAACTTCATGAAGTTCATAAGATATATTTGTATTTTAATCCAATTTAGATAATAATAGGTATTTTGATGTTTCATGCTATGGAAAATATTTGTGGATAGATAAATTGAATGTTAATTTTAAAAAATTAACTTGTGTTAACAATTCCTTTATCTCTTTTGCTTATGTTTTTTCCTTTGATATGTTATTAAAAAAATTGCCAAATGTCAGACAATTAGTAACCACCCACCTAAGCTGCATGGCACAAAAGACATTTATGTGATACTTAATCACCTTTTATATTAGCGTCTAATAAATCCTCTCATGACCATTTGAGACAGGGTAGTCAGGACTTTCCTTCAACTGTGGAAGTCATCATTTAGGAAAAAGAGCAAGGGGAAGTATGCGCTAACCTGTAGCGAAATTTTGCAGTTTTATCTGGATGTGATACAATTCACTTGTCTCACAGACTCAAATCTCAAGTCTGTTGGTCCAGTAGATGGTTGTATTTTATATGAATAAATGGGATAATCTGGCAGAACTTGTGTGATCACATTTGTGCAGCCCTCTTTGAAGGCCTCTGCTGCCTGACAGTCAGGAGGCTCACCTTTCCACTAAAACTTCATACTGGTTTTACACTGTGGCTGGCACTTCATAGTGGCACTCCTTAAACTGATTTCGCTGCTAACTTTTCATTTTCTCTCCTTTAACAGCTGGAAATTGTGAAAGTGATGGCCAAGAAGTGGTGAGGAAAATAAAAGAAGAAACTTTGACTGGAAAAGGTACCATATTATATCCTTTCCTTTAAGAAACTATTTTGCCTCTCTTTTTGCTGTCATCTCCTTTGATATGAGATCCCCTTGTGTATTGCAAAGCTTTTCTTTTAAATTTGGGGCACTGGCACAGGTTGCCCAGAACAGCTGTAGATGCCTCCTTCCTTGGAAGTGTTCAAGGCCAGATTGGATGGAGCTCTGAGCAAACTGCTCTCGTGGAAGATGTCCCTGCCCATGGCAGGAGGTTTGGAACTAGATGCTCTTTAAGGTCCCTTTTAACCCAAATGATTTTGTGATTCTAGGAACCGAATTCCTGAAATAAACCTGACTCAGGGGTTAAATGCATAGGATTTTTTTTTTTTAATGTTTTCAGCCTTGTTTGACTTCACTCTTTGTCATTGCAAAAGGGCTACCTACAAGTTACACTCTTCCTGCATATGTGTATGATTTAATAGATGGGAAAAAATTCAGGATACCAGTAATTTTTACTAAGGGGAGGATGACAGCAGATAAGAGTGTGTGCTCTTTTTCTTTGCTTGTTTTAGGAGCTAATAGTTTTTTTAAGGATCAAGACTGCTTTATTGGGTTATTGGACACATATTAAGAGGTTATAATACTTCACAAAGAAAAAAACATTATCTTAAATACAAATGGAAATTTCATATCAAGCCTAAATTCCTACTTTTTTGTGGTTCTTCTCTTATTTTATCTGATGATCTATCATGTTTACAGAGGTATGATGACAGCATAGCTTGATAACTAAGAGAAAAGGCATGTTGCACACTACCTGCTCTGTGACCTTGCAATTTACAGTTTGTGGTGGAGGTTGGTGCAGCTCATATTTTTGTCTCTGGGTGTCACTGGGTGTAGCTCCTAATGGTGCATGATGTTTCATTCCTGCCGCTTTGATGTATCATTTCTTGGCAAAATAATAGGGCAGCGTTGCTAGTCCAACCTACTTAGGATCTTCATGGCTTCTTCTGAGATCTGATTCTGTTTTTGTGCCTCTAATAATGACTGTTATGATGATCAAAATACGTGTTAATTATTGTGTTAAAAAACCCTTTCATTAAGATTTATCTTTTGACTTAAATAAATGTGCATCCATTATAGCCTCGGGATACACGTATGCTAGTTAAAGGCATCATAAATTAAGGCATAGTTAGAAGGATCATGAAAGGAAAAAGGTAATTATTACATCATTAAAATCTTTTGCTGGAAGTTTCTGTACAGAGACCAAAACCAGTTAGAAGTAATTATGTCACATCAGTTGCATGAAGCTGAATAAACCAGAGTCTGTCTTATTTTCTCCTTTCTGTGTGATCACAGGCATTTCTAGCACTCCAGTCTTCCTTGATTTTTCTGAGTAAAGTCAGTTATAGCCCTCAGTTATAAACTGTTAAGATACAGATGTCAGTTCGAGGAAGTTGAAACTGTGTTTAAAGTTGACTGAAGTTGTTCCTCTTTTTAATTATTTTGACTGAGGCTTAAGTAATCTCAGGCTCTGACAGGCTTGGCCTAAAAATAAATTGGAAGAGTATTGTCTTTTCAGAATTTCTCACTGATTGAGGGAAATTTGTATTTACAAATGCAGTGTCCTGTACAAAAGTCTTTTGCAGAACTGAGTTCTGCACCTGTGTTACTTTATCAATGAATTTGCACTTTGCTTTTAATAGGATGTGTGTGTAGATACTGTGACCAAGGCAAGGCTGTGCAAGAGTATCACCTTTCAAAGGCTACAGTTCAAGATCTGTTTAGCCACTGCATAAAAACATTAATCGTTCTCTTGAGCCTTTATCCTTGCTTTTTCTTTGAGCATTTTTCGGGGTCCGTATGAAAACACTGCTTTACAGAAACCGGTCCCATCAGGAACATCAGATTTTTGAAGGAGAACTACTCAAAACAGTATTATTGGGCAGCCAGTGTAGTCAAGGATTGGGATAATATAGCTGCTATGGACAAACAACATGAGTGGATGCCGTCAGCTTGTTATCCAGATCTCAGACCTCTTAGAACAAAGAAAATCTCCTTGCTTTTTGTCAGGTTAGACACCAAAAGGGAGCAAAAGACCTTGTCCTCTCCTTGTTGCCTGGCTGAGCCATACATAGCACAAACATCCCCAGAGACAGCTCTGGGAAAATGCCAGGCTTATTGAATGCAAGTAATTACAATGTTTTTAAGGCACTGTCATCCTTCTCTGTCTCGGCCCACTGTCTGTCTGGGGCTCTGTCTGATATCTAAGGGTAAGTAGTTTTACTTGACATAATCTGTACTTACTTCTGGGACAAGTGAGATTCAAGACATGTACATAAGTAATTCCCATGAAGCAGCTGATGAGCAATAATGTGCTAACAGTTGCAGAGGAGGATAAAAAATAGTAATAAAAAGGCTGTGTGTGCATGTGATGGATTTTTTTTTTTTTTTTTTTTTTTTTTTTTTTTTTTTTTTTTTTTTTTTTGTAAAAGCATAGCAAGGCATGAAAAAAGGATGGACAAAACTTCTGAGTACAGAGAGGCAGGAAGCCTGGTTTCCCACTTGTAGGCATGGAAAGCAGAGCCAATGCCAAAAGACAGTAGAGTATTGGAGAGGGAAGCAGTTGCAGCCATTTGCCTACAAAGCAGTGATGCTAAAGGACTCAGAAAATCTAAGCAATGTAGCATTTCAACTCTTCCTAAACCTTCTTGATTCCTCTCTCTACTGATTCCAGACTGTTTAAGTATCCTCCTGGGTTTTGGGTCTCTGTTCTGGGTAACCTATTGTAAAGTGTAAGGAGAGAGGATGTACATGGGCAATTGGCTGGAAGTAAATAAGCTACAAGTCCTTGGGGCATGATAGACCCAGTTAGCTTAACCATCAGAACCTCTTTCATGATAAAGAGATCACAGCCCTCGGATATCCAGAACAGGCCAGAAGTGGTGCTGCATTGTCATTAAAATTCTCACACGGACTCTTATTTCCAAAAGACCAAGGGCAACACATTGCTACACCCTGAATCATAAAGCTGGGAGAAACCAGGATGATGTGGACATTTATCTTGCTTCCATTTGTTAAATTGGGAACTTGTGTTCTTAATAGCAGCAATTATATGGCTGGGAAAATTGTTGATGGCTCGGGATTGCCACAGAGATATTCTAATTGGATAAGTCTCTGTAATTTGCACTTAGGGTGTGTCTGTGTTAGTGTGTTCCTTAGGTAGATTAGCTGGGTTCTTTTCAGGCAACCCTCACCTCTTGGCTGCTTGTTGAGCACAGGTTCCTATCAGGAAGATCACTGCAGGTTCTGGCCTGGATTCCCTTTGTACAGGACTGGCCTGAGAGGTGAGTTGCAGCAGTAACAGAGCATTACTGCATGCAAGCAAATTTAAGAGTTTAACTGACCTAAGCCTTCCACAGACCTGCAGCAAGTGCCTATGGCAGGTGCCCAGCACAAAATGAGCTCCAGAAATGG
The DNA here is from genome assembly GCA_013398615.1 of Brachypodius melanocephalos. Lineage (NCBI taxonomy): Eukaryota > Metazoa > Chordata > Aves > Passeriformes > Pycnonotidae > Brachypodius > Brachypodius melanocephalos. The sequence goes on from VZSR01003803.1 coordinate 49,822,212, forward strand.
ACTTCTGTTGATCCAAACTGCTTGTTAATGCAGCCATAACCATAGTTACCAGTCGTGAACAAACTTCATTGAGGTGGAGAAATGGGAGATTTCTGTGGTAAACTCAGCTCTCAATGACACTGGAAAAGAATCTCCTCATTTACATAACAGAGTTCTACCTCCCAACTCAGTTACTCTCAGCTTATATCTCTGCAAATGAAAGCTGGTTTTAGCCTGGTGATTACAAACATACAAATGTTGGAAATTCATATATAAACATGAATGAAAGCTTCATTCGTTCCAGCAAAGGTTCATGAATGCCAATGGAATCAACAATTAGCAAAACTTTATGCATAACTATCACATAACAGAGTACCAAGGGAAGGCTCTCACAGTTGGAACGTAGGAGCTGGAATTGCAACTAAAGTCAAAGGAGAAAAAAATTAACATTTAGTGAGAAAAGAGGGTGTAAAAGTCGTATTAAGTGTAGACCTCTTCAAAAGGAGGAGGCTGCGTTTAATCTCACCCAACATTTTTGCAGCAATTCAAATAAAACCACAGTTATAAAACTTCGAGCTAAATTCACAGCATTCATGATACTTCCATTTGAAGTCAGGTGAGAAAGTGAGAAGAGATATTCTCCCTCAGAGTCAGAGGAATGCAGAGGTTAACACAGTGGCAGCCAAATTGTGTCATTTACAGTCTGACCCACATCAAGACAGTGTGGGCCAAATAGGAGGATGAATTGTCTTAAAAACAATTCGTGTGCCTTTAACGAGCCTGGCTTTTTCCCAGAGTTTTCTCTAGAGATGTTTGTGCTACATGTGGCTCAACCAGGGAATAAGGAGATGACAAGGTCTCTTGCTCCCTTTTGTTGTATAACTTGCTAATAAATAAGGAATTTTTCCTTTTTATTTGAGATCTGAGATCGAAGAATTGACGTGAAAGAAGGGCTAATATAGCCGATACGGACCATAGGTAATTACAGAATAACTCGTGGGTGGTTTCTCCACCAACGTTTACTGTATGTCAGGCACCATTTTTAAAAGAGCAGTCCAGATTTTTCTGCTCTGTACCAAACAATTTGTTGTTAGCTTTCCCTGCAGGCTAGAGGAAGTCATCTGCTGAGTTTCCAAATTCACAAACTTTTAAATTTGGTGGTGGTATTCCCAGCATGTCAGCTGGAGTTGTCTTCAGCAAAGAGTTTGGTTCAGCAAGGACTGGTGCCGTGTTATGTGCAAAAATGTCTGCCAGGACTTTTCTTTTGCATGTCAAAGATATCCTTGTGGAAGTGGTCATCCAACCAGCCAAAAATAGTGGAAAATATTTGTATTTGAGATGTATCTTCTACAATATGCATAAACATGCATTAGTTTATGCTTGCTTGTGTCACAGGGTTTTCTTGTGGTGTAGTTTTGAGCTGTAAAAGCATAGCATCCTGGGCTTGTGGCTAGACCTAATGTGGCTATTTGGTCTCTTCTACCACATCCTGCTATTGGAATATCCTTTCTCTACCACTGCTGATGCTGAAACACCCATAGGATTGGTTTAAAGAGCTTCCTGACAATAACAGTGCAGTCTCCATCTACATGGTTTCTTTTCTCTTGTTGGTGTGTTATCTCCAGTTGGTGGCTTTGGTAGGTCAATGACTGCCCTCAGTTAGAGTTGTACACCTGAACACCAGGCTCATGAAGACATCCTGAAAGGTGGTGACAGGAATGGGAGTAGAGAAGTATCAGTTTGTCAGTATGCCACTTTGCAGGACCCTGTGTGGAACTGCAGAGCTTTTCTGCTTTATTACTTGATGACAGATATAAGAATCTTGCCTAAACATTAAGATTTCTTTTCCTTCCACAGCCTCATCTGAGGTTATATTAGGTATATTCAAGCCATATGAGAATATTTGAATATTGAAAAATATTGGATGTGTTAAACTTAATCTAAGTTTGTGACTGGATCCTCCCATGCACAAGGGATGGAAGACTCCTTCCTGGAGACTATGAAAGTAATGCATGGGCTAATACTTTTTATCTGTGCTCGTAGCACTTATGTCCCTTATCCTGTAAGGCTGGTGACTTTTTGCTTCATATTAAGCAGACAAGATTTTAATCCACAGAAAGATGTCTCCAGAGCCCTCTGAAAAAATCAGTTGGGTGAAAAATTTTCAAATCAATTTTCTGTTCTTCTTTTCTGTTCATTTTACATAACTCTTTGATGCAAAACCATGGTTAAATTCGATAAGCTGTTTACTTATGTCTTTTCTTGTTCTCCTTTTGACTTCCAGTGTAACAAAATACATGACTTCACCTCTCAGTTCTTAATGCAGATACTTAAAACAATAGAGAACCCCCTATTTTTTGGGTTTCTTAAAACACTTTGGAAATTGAACGGTCATGTTAACAGTGTGGCAAATCAGAAATTCAGAGCAGTATGAGTACGGTTCACATAGCTGAAGGTGAGTTGCATATCTGGATGCTGAGATGGAGATAAAGCCTTTCAAATGTGAAATGTATTCATAATGCAGGCACAAGCTCTGCCTGTTGGTTTCCTGAATTCCCATTTCCATTGGAAATGTGAAACACATTTCATTAACAGGCTCTGCCACTAAGAAACATGATTTTCTCTTATTTAAATGATCTCTAACTGAAACTTAGAGACAAAGAAGTGCACAGGTGTAGCTGTAGGCAGAATAACAAAGTCCTGTCAGACGACTTGAAATGATTTTCTGACTGTAAATCACCAAAGCTTTGTGTGACTAATGGCACCAAAGCTCTGAGGTTAGAATTTTGCTGATTGTGCTGCCCTACTGAAGGCAATCTGGAGAAAAGGAGTTTCAAATTAAAATTGCCTCTTCAAGGCTGGAAAAAGCTCCCATTTCAGACTTTTACAGGATTTTGATCCTCTTGTAGATACTTTTAGAGTCATGATGTTGTGCAGTGACTGAATAAAGGTGCTCCTAGGTTTGTCACCTCCCTTAATATGCCATTATTTTTTCCATCTCGAGCAGTAGTTGCAGGCAGGTTGTGTGAGCTATTTCCAGATCTTGTCTGTTTTCAAGAAAATTGCCAGCAAATACTGAAAGACAAAGCCAAGTAAAAAGCAATTTATTTTCTCTCTGGAATGCTTTCATATTTCTCTTCCAAGAACTACATCGCATAGATCTATCTTCTGGGGGTTACGTGTAGGTCTTTAGAAGCTAATTTGCTTATAACAAGTAGAATATTTTCTGTGGAAATGCCATTGGCTTTTCTACTGGGGATCCAGCTGCCAAGAGCATGAAGAACTTGTGGGATGAAGTAAATGTGGAAAAAGCAGAGCCTGTATGCTGTGTGAGCAACCTCCCAGGTATGAGCTGCACATCAAACAACAGATGCTGGTCAACCTGAGTATGCAGGCAGTGCAGGTCTTTCCTGGTCAGCTCCATCCTTGCAGCACTATGGCAAGGCTCCAGAGGAAGCACAGCTGGAGAGGAGCCTCCTCACCTCTGAAGGACCAATGCCAGTGTGCCCAGGCTTAATTTGTTCTTCAAGGACTATTTTTTTCAATGACGAAGGATTGAAGATCTGAATAGATGTCCCAGTTCTTAAATGAGTTATGAACCAGGCTCTCCCCAGCAGTGCCCAGTGACAGGACCAGAAGCAATGGGAACAACCTAAAATGCAAGAAATTCCATTTTAAAATAGAAAAATCTTTTTTTTGGGTGTCGGCACAGGTTGCCCAGAGAGTTTGTACATTCTCCATCCTGAGAGATATTCAAAAGCCATCTGAACACAGACCTGGGCAACCACCTCCAGGTGGCCCAGTATGAGCAGGGACAATCTCCTTCCAGCCTCAGCCACCCTGGAAGGGCTGTAAGTCCAATTTCAGCTGCCAAACCCAGGTGAAACCCTGTCTGCTGTGTGTGCAGACCTGAGTACAGGTACTGTAACATACACAGGTTCCAGGACTTCAGGGCCCCCCAGAAACTATCAGTGCTCATACAGTGCCAGTATTAAGACTCTTAGGTGCACATAGTGATAAGAATAGCAATAATTTGGCCATAAGGCAGTCTTGGGAAGCAGGTATTTGAAAAGAACTTCTTAGCAGTGTAAAAAATCACATCTGTGCAAGTAAAAAACATTCTGTAGAAACAAAGGGAAGAAGTGTAGGAATGCTGATGCTTAGAAAGGCTCTAAAGCAGCTTCCATTCTTGTTTCTCTCGGTGGTTTGGATTGTGGGTTTTTTTATCGTTGTTGCCATTGTTGTTTTCGTTGCTGTTGTTTGGGTGTTTTTTGTTTCTTTGGGTGTTTTTTGTGTGTTTTATTTGGTTGGTTTTTGTTTTGTTCTTGGTTTTTGTTTGTTGAGATTTTTTTTCACTTTTTGTGCAGGGCATAGATTTTTTTTTAAGATTTAAGTCTTAAAATATAGGTTTCAAATTTAAGGCATTCAAGATTACATGATACATGTCATCTCTGCCACATTTTCATCAACTGACTGTAAATTATCGTGCTCATGTACACTTTGAAACCCCTCTTAGTCTAAAGTCTTGCAGGAAATGTGTAATGCCACATGTTTTAATGATCTTTTCTGATATCTGGTGCTAGAAAATCTTGCTTGTAAGAAGAAAAAGAAATATTCCTAATGGTACTTGTAGACTCTTCAATTGAGCCAAACGTTTAACATGAGAATCATTACATGCCTAATAATCATGTCTCAGTTTGGATTTCTCTTCATGTATTGAGACACTGTTTCTGAACAAGGTGATGTGAACTGTTACCACCACGTGATTAATTTCCTCAAGATAATGCTCAGCTGTATTTTATTCCTCATTTTATTTTAACATAGTGTCTGCTGCTGACTTCTCTTACAAAGATTACTGTTGACTTCAGGCTGCTTGGCAGGAGTAGCTCTTCACAACTGATGTGACTTGAGGAGACAAAACAAATCAAATCTTCTTTCCAACATTTACTTTGACCTAGTTGAAAAATAATCCTTGCCAATGTTTTAGGTTCCAAGCACGAAGAACGTGAGCCTGTGGTTGGAGAGAGATCTCCATGGCTCTGGGCAAGATTTGCTGTTGTTCTGTGTTTCCTCTCATTTTACTCCAATCTCACTTATGCTCACTTGCAATTTTTAAAAAAGTAATTTACAACAACTAGGCTTCCTGGAACATGAATCTCATTTACATAATGCAGTGCTTGTATTTATGTCTCTTTAAGAATTTGATGGCATATGAGAGGGAAAATAAAAGGAAGGAAAAATAATATAAGGGAAAAAGCAATTTCTCCTTTTCAGAACTTTGTTATGTTATCTGGGCGCTTCTGAATTAGAGATCTGTAACAAGTTAAATTTCCAGCCTAAAATATTGCAGGCTTTCTCCTAGCTTATATTCATCTCTTGAAAGTCAGTCCATGGCCCTAATTGGGACAACTTTTTGTGAAGACAGAATTTTTCCAAGAGATATATCAGTTTGAATAAGAGTATTTATTGGCAAAAGAGAGACAGAAAGACTTCTACCCTCATATCTACAAAATAACACAGAGAAAGTGCAGAATCTGTGCAGAAGGGATTAACTTGAAAAGTGGCAGTTTATGTTCAGCCAGATCCAGAACAAAGGCTTTTCATCCCAACTGTGTTTTTTATGTCTCAGAGTGCTGTACTGTAAAAGACCATCTTTGTTTTAGAATCTAGACCTTAATATCTTCTTGAATTAATAAACTTCTGCTTATCAATACTTTGTGTTGATTTGCAAATGCACACTATAAATGATTTGGGGTTTTTTTAACAAGAAAATTTGTGAAAGTTTGTTTAAAAAAAGATTTTGTTTAGAAATTAACACAAAATGGAAATATTCTATGGAAGACACTTCTTTTGTGTGAGTCTGAACCCTCTTTCCATCAGTCTATTTTTTTAAATTTTTTTTTTTCTTTGAACTGATGAAAAATTTAATTATTCTATCGCTGGCTATGTGAAGTCATCAAATGGGATTTCCTTCAAGACTTTGTTTCTGAAAGTAGAAGACAAAGCACATCTCCAGTGCCATGAAGGCCCATACTTTGAAGCACTAGCAATAGATAATAGAGGGAGATGTCAAAAAATGTGCTTATTTGGGATAGAACAAGGCTGATACACTGAGCAGTTCTCCTGAGAGTCTTAGGCTCTTCCTCCAGTTAAGATGATCTCAAGTGGCTGGAAGAAGACTGCCATATTAGAAGATATATGAAACAACTTTTTAGTCTGGAATCATAATCCTGTAGTTACCTTGACAACTACCAATGATACATAACTATATTGTCTTTGCCTCTCCAGATGACCTTTCTGTCAACCCTACAGACAGAAGAGACAGAATATTGTTTGTTTGTTTGTTTGTTTATTTGTTTGGTTTTAATTTGCTTGAACCTCTAGAAACATGCTAGTCAGAAAGCAGTACCCATTTCTGTGTTTCCACACAGCAGGATAAAATAGTGTGTCTGCCTTTGCTTGCAAAAGAAAACAACTTGTTGCACTGTTCCCATACCCAATTAACTTTTTCCTTCATCTCAGTGCAATCAAAAGTGGAGCATCTGGGGCCATGTTGGCATTTATTGGTGAGCATTGGGCCCCAGGGTGCTGGCAGTGTATCTGCAGCAGCTTTGGGGAGGTGACAAGCTGAGATGAGATCTGCTTCACCCCTTTGGACCTCTGAACTCTGCCTCTGTCTCCTTGTGGGCAGGCTGTCCAGGCAGAACTCTTAGTAGGGTTCTGGTGGTGTTTTTTGAGTTTTGTTTTGTTGGGCATTTTATTTGTTTTATTTTGGTTTTGATATTTTTGGTGGTTTTTGTTTTGTTGTTTTGGGTTTTTTTGGTTGTTGTGGGGTTTTTGGGGGTTTTTGGGGTTTTTTTGGGGGTTTTTTGGGTTTGTTTTTTTTTTTAGATGACAAATAATTAATCAGGTAATGTAAATCATAGTCTGGAAATACCATTCTTAGGCTGTGTGAAAATTTAGCACTTATATCCTTAGTCTCTTAAATGTAGTTTTACCCTATTTTCTAAAGATGATGTTTTGAAAGAAAGCCATTCTTTCATGCTTCCAAAGTGTTTCCAAGGGGGTTGTTTTTCAGAAACTGGGTGCAAAATGGCTAATCCTTCCTTGCAGCTGGAAAAGTGCTACCTGCCAGCCCCAGTTTTAGGGATTTCTAAGGCAGCAAAATGAGGACAGAACAGGGGATTTAATTAATTTCTTTCAGCCTACAGTAAGAAGCACGTGCTGTGGCGACTCTGGGTCCAGTGCAGTGTGGTGATTCACGGGAGTGGGTGGGGGCTGAAAGGAAACAGTGGCTCTGGGTCCCTGCCTCTGTCTCTTCTCTTCAGGAATGGACCCTTTCCCTGCTGCCTGGCTTCATGGACCCTTTCCACAAGCTTTTAAAACACACCATCTTCTTGTGCTAAAAATTAGTGACATTTTTTCCTTCAGTTCCTTCTTAGCGCCAGGTGAGATTACATGTCACTGATGATATAAGGAGTATTCAGTCTCAGAGGGATGGTATAAATTTATACTACCAGCACTAAATTATTCTTTTACTTGAAAAATAGATTTTTTACTTGTTATTTTTATTTTTAAAATGTTTTTGAGGAATTTCTTTTTGCTTGCAGGTTAATTTCAGATTTGCAAACTCATTTCAGATTTTTTTTTATAGTTTAGTCTTTGAGTTAAATAAAAATCAGCCATCTACTGCAATGGATGCAATAAAAAGGAATATGTACCAATGTGTTCAAAGAGCAGCTGAGTCAAACAATTGGGAGATTGGATGAAATTAAAATTGGGAGAAAATGGATGAAAAAAAGGAATAGACATAACAGAATGATAGGAGGAAAAGAAAACACAACAGGAATTCCACATTTCATATTCCATTTTCTTTTCAAATAGTCATATTTTAAAGTTAGTTTTAAATTTAATACAAAATAAACAGTAAAGACACTAACATGCACATTAATAAGCCTAAAAAAATTGAGAGATGCTAAAGGCTGAGAGAGAAGGGAGACTAAGGAGAAAACCAACACAAGGAGTAGACAAGGATGAAGAAGCAAGTGAAGACAGAGAGAAAGAAGAACCTGAAAGAAGTTGCAGCCACATAAACTTGAAGGAGCACAAGATGATATCCAGAAAATATTATATGCAGGGACTGGCTGTTTATTTAATGTTTATGCTAAGCAGACTTTTGAGTAGATGGTCCCTGAATAAAGAATTGGAGTCACTCCATAGTTCAGGATTTCATTGATGGAAGTTACATTTATTGCACCAAGATGTTAGAGAAACTCCCAGAGAGTTTCTCTGTCAACAGTGACACAGCTTCCACAGCCATACCTGCCTACAAGGATGGGCTGGGCTAGCACAGTGCACACAAGGCTTGTTTAACCCCCAGGCAGGATGTGTGAGGATACAGGCTTTATTTTAGCCCTCAGCTTGCATATTCCCCACTAATGCTCCATCGAGGAAAATTGTGTGTTTTCCTTTCCATTCTGTATACTTAACTTTCCTTGTCTTCTTTGAAGATCTTCCAAAGTGTTCAGCATTCCTGGCACATTTGTATTTCCATCTCTGTCACTATTTTGCCTTTCTCTCTTCCCCTCTTTCTCTCCTTTCCTTAATCTAGCTCTCTTTTTTTCATTTTTCTTGAAAAAAAATACAACTTTGTAACACATATCCGGCTATTTTATATTATGTTTAAGATGGTACTCATGTACTCACAGGATAGGAGTTGCTTTGCATTCTGTGGTTTGCATACTGCAAGCCAGCATTAAATACCTATGGGAGCAACCTGTAGCTTTATTGTGCTTTTTCATTTTAATTTTAAAAATTATCCCAGATTAATGGGGCTTTTACAGTTAGAAGAATTGCACATTTTTAAATGGAACAATGTGATTTGCTATTCTCCATATTTCATCCACTGTGCTAACTTTTTTTAGCTTCTCTTTAACTGGCTTCTGAGATGGAGACATAAACCTACTGCCCAAGCAGGAAGAACAAGGTTCTTCATTGATTTTATATAGGATTGGAAGACGACACATGAATGATATAGGTTGCATGATATCTTTTCTCTGGCAACTATTATGTTAAATTAGTTTCAAAGCTGTCAAATTTTAAAAAAATAAAGTAAGAGTGACATGTTATATCCAGTGGGTGTTTTTGTCCTAGGAAGAGGTATCATGCTAGCCTTGGGAAAAGCCTGAAAGATAACTTCCATCATTATTCAACTGAAAAGCAGAAAAGAGTGGCTGAATCATTAAGCTAATTTTCTCTGAAATGGATGAAATAACTATTGACAGGGTTTTTTCTCTTCTTGTGTTCCTGCCCTCTTCATTTCGATGTCTCTCTGGCATCCCCATTCCCACCAAACCATCCCTCTGTCCTTTTCCCAAACCTTCCTTCTCAAGTCTTTTATATGTTTCTAAATATTTCTGGCTTCCTTTCTTTCATATCTCAGAACTATAAATTCTGAGTTTGCTGCCTAATTCTGCAAGGCAGAAATAGGTGTCAGTGGGCAGACACAGAAATTTAAAGGCAGGAACATACCCTCTACTTGTCCATCTATGTATTTTCATCACTGCCCCCAACCATTTCCTTGTCAGTGTGGCTCTCTTTTGCCTTTGACATGGGAGCTTTTTGGTCATCCCTTGCACACACAAACATTTTCTCCTTCTCTAGATTAGCAAGGAGAGCCCTTGAGTTATACTGTGAAGAAGGACATCCAAAGCCTCCATCCATGGCATAGATGCACAGAGCTTCCTCCTGCTGTCTAGGGACTGGAGACTCACACTGCTCTATTTGTTTAGTACAATAGAGGCTGAAAGGGCATTATAGATCACCACTGCTGAGTTTAGAAGCCCTGTTCATTCTTCCTTCTCTCTTTTGTGGCAGGTTCATTTGAAGTGTTTCTGTTGGTATATATTGACCCAATTCTCAAGCATTATTAAAATCTGGAAAGCTGTTTTCAGTGGTTTTATGTCCATTCTGGACATGAACAGCAAATAGTGAAAACCTGTGAAACCACGCTGAAGCTTTAAAAAGATAGAGTGAGAAAAAAACCACCATTAATGATACTTTTCCTTTCTTGACCTTTTTTTTTTTTTTTTTTTAAGTTGACCTCTATCCTTCCCTGTAACTCCTTAAAAAGTGAACATTAAAGGAAAATAGATATAATATTATAGTCAGAAAAGAACTTGTCATTTATGCAGAACTAAGAAGAACTGTCAAGCATTCTGTACCTAACAGTTTGTATGATTACATTCAATAAACATGACTCACAAAGCTACTTGATTGTTGCATCCATATATTACTAACCCTTGTTGGTGGAGTATTATAGCCTTCTAAATAACGGGGTTTGGGGCTGCAATTCCGTGTCTTCCTGAAAACAATGGTAAACTTACAATTGACTTTCACCTAATCAGGGATTCTACCTCACCATTTCAAATGTACTGCCTTAATTAGAAGCTTGCCTCAGACTTATCAGGAAAGTGACAATTCCAGCAATTCATCTGGACAATTACTCACAGGTACTCCTGGAAGGCCAGAATTTTGATCAAAGTGGCCATAAATTTGTTCAGGGAAGTGAGTCTCATGGCTCTTCAAATCTGAATCATCATAAGTGTGCAGGCAGCTGCTATTCCCACCCATGTACACACTTGCTACTAAAAGACCCACAAACTAAATTTCTCTATTTCTTCAGTTGGTAAGAACTGTAATTCAGCTACATATTTTAAAATGCGTGCCTTGTAGTATTTTTGTTTCCAATGAATTTACAGTTAATTGCAAGGATTACTTTGAAGGCTTCTAAACCCTTATTTAGCCTGTACAGTGATGAATAGTGGTGTGATTTCTGTATAAGGCAGAGTTCATATATGCTAATCAGTCTGACTGCTTAGAAAACACTGCATAGCACCAGACTAATTTGCAGGGAGAGTAGCCTGTAAAGGTTGGCTATTAGCTGGTTTCAGTCACCTTTTGTCTACAAATTGCCTGACAAGCAGCTGGATTCTTGTGCGTTCCCAACAGCTTGCAGTTCCAGTGCAACGAGGCTGAACCAGGCTTTTCTTTATTAAGGGTGAAGTCAAGCCAAAAATTGTCCCTGCAACTGCTGCTTTCTTTTATTCATGATAGTTACAGGCAACAAAACAAAGATTTTAGTTGCTCTACACTATACACCCCTGCCCACCACACACACACAGTTGCAGACATTTTGCGGTCCTTCCTTTTAATGAGCTGCTTATTCTGAAGAGGTCACACTCTTCCACACTGTTTATTTTTCTCTGCTTGGGAGCAACACCTTGCACATATCTGCAATCATTCCCCTGTTAAATGTTGTCTAATTGCGCACTTTTGCTCCATCTTTCAGGAAGTTCCTAATGATCTTCCCAAGCCTCTGTTAAGCTAAATATTTCTGTGTTGTCAGCAGCTTTCACCACCTGTCTATTCAGCCTGCTTTACAGAAAATTCCTAACACCTGGCACCCAGCACTTGTTTGGGTATGAAGCAAATGAATGTTTCTCTGGAGAGTGCTCAGAACTGGCAGCAGGTAGAGGCATTGACTGCTCCTGGTGAACAGGACCATCAGTCAGAGTCAGGTGCACAGGGAAAGGCTCTCCTTGGGGTCCAGACAAACCTGACACTGAAAACCCGGGCTGGGATTTTTGTTTGGTTTGTTGGTTGTTTTGCCAGCGATGTGTGTACAAAACAGCAAATGCTCAAATAAAACAAACATGATTTGGAAACAGCCAGTGCCTTTGCCTTAAATCAACTCAATTTTATAATAACAGTTGTATTAAGCTCTGTGGAACTCAAGAATGAAGCTTGCAGGTTGCAAAAACGAGGAGCTGAAGGCACCAAGAAGGTAGCATGCTAGGATGCAAGCTGCTGCCGTGTAGCATCTTTGGAAAGAGGGTATTTTATTTGGGAGTTCTCCTTTATATTACCTACCTCAGTGTGTGGGTGTCAAGCCTGCTGAGAAGATGGAAGAGCCAGTGGTTAGACACAGAGATTTGGTAGTGCTGTGTCGAGTGATTGGAAACCTTGTCTGGAAAGTGAAGCTAATTTTAAGTGAATGCAGCAAGGAAATATGTAGGGAAAAGTTGGGTAAATTTGGAAGCTTTTTTCCTTTTTGTTGGAGTAAGAGAAGGAGTCAGAGAAACATGAGCTGCCGGCAAGAATTTCAGAAGGCTCTGTAAAGGTTTTTGTGAAAACTGTGACAAGTGCCTTTAACCTAGATACATTGAACTGAAAGGGGTGCAGGTACCAGCATGAAGATAGACGACTAGATAAATGTAAGATTTTTGAGTTGCTCTTTTACAGAGGCATAGAGGGTTTTTATCTCACAAAGGAGAGTTTCAAGAAGCAGAGACAAGCCTAGGGATGCAATAATAATGGTGGAAGAGTTAGCAATAGCTGAGGGATGACTATGAAGTCAACTGCAACTGGAGAGCTGCTGGCTATATTGGACACATTAACTGTATCCACACAGCTCCTTCACATTTTTTTAACACAATAAATAAACAGCAGTTGGTATTGAATCTCCATATACAGTTTCAAGAGTGATATAAATTGCTGACTAAATGGTTATTTCCGTATCCTGGCTCAATTGTGAAAGTCTCAGAAAGCAGAACAGTGTGGATGAGATACAGGAATGGTGCTTAAAGATGAGCAAATGTTGGACTTTTTAATTACACTCAGCTCAGCCTCTTGGATTCATGACTATGCTTTGTTCTTTGGACTTTCTTTTTAAAATGTGCTATTTATCATTACAGTGAAGATCTAAAACCTTCATTTCACTATGTGAGTATAGGGAGAGTTATAAATTGAGACTTATTTTGGCTAGATATGAATCTTTTCTTATGTAAGCCAAAAGTGAAAACTCGTAAAGGAAGTAATATTTTGTTTCTTCTGTAACATGTCAATAACAGCTTGTCTTTGGGGATTTCATCCTTTCCAAATTCAATTTTAGCACTTATGTGTTTACTTTACCTGTTTTAATTAAGAATTGGCAGGCATAAAAGAAAAAGTAATCTATTTTATTAGCTGATATGATCTTAATTAAGAATGCCTGGCTCTCACATTGTCATTGATCACTTATTTTTGTGAGTTATATCAAGGCTCACATGAGGACTATGTAATACTCCCCCATGGCAATATCTAGCAGAAGGAGCTGAGAGAGCCCAGGTGTTTTAACGAGGTGGTTTGAAAAAGCTCCAGAAACAGTATGTGATTTTGGAATCCTTGGAGGAGGCAGGAGACAGCTTTCCAAACACCTGGACTCCTTGATCCATCTGTAGCATAAGCTTTCCTGCCTAAGATGTTGCAGCATATTAATCATCTTTGCCATGTTTGACGAATTCTTTGTGTGGAGCTCCCGAACAAAGGTGCAGTGTTTTTATGCAGATCCCATAGAAACATTGCCCCATAAAAAGTATTCTTCCCTGCCTTGTTTCCTTCAGACTTGCAGAAAGACTGACAGGCAGGGGGCTGGAGGAATTGGGAAATAAGAGCCCTTAGAATGCTTTAGAACTTCTATGTCCTAATGTATTCTTGCTCTAGTAACAGAGGGAAAAGTACAGATGCTTACCTAAATAATGGTTTAGTTTTTAACTCAAATGCATTTTCTGAGTAGAGCCTTTCAAAATGTGCAGTTGTGATAGATCAGACAGAAGCTGGGAGGTGTTAAAATAGGCAGAAGTGGGGTTTGGCCGTTTTTGCTGTGCAGGAGGGAAAACATGAGCACCAGCAAAGCACAGGAAAAAAAATGCAGTTGTGTAAGTAAAATAGTCTCATAATAAATAAATGCTATAAGCAAACTAATAAGGTTATTTTAGAAAAAAAAAATCATGCAATATACTGAAAAAGTTGAATCCAGCGAGATGTAAGATAAGATGGTCAGGAGACCTTTTCTTAAATCTTTATGGGAAGAGAAAGAGGCCCCAATACTACATCTGATGCAACTTAGGAAGCATATATCATGTGCAGTATGAAGCGCTTATTAGTTACCACTATTAAAAAAAATTGCCTGCTTTTGCCAGGCCTAACTATAGCTTTTTGAAGTGCCTAACTTGTATTTTTGAATCGTGTTGTTCTTTCATCTCCAAGATCAAAGAGCCTTGGACCTATTTAGGAATGTTTAGACTGTAGTAGGCTCAGTTAACAGTGCCAGCTATATAGTACCTACCCATATCATGATTTTGGGTGATATAAGCACATGGCTTTCTGAGGTTGAGAAATATAATCTGGTCCCAATTTTTCCTGAAGAGATATGTGTAAACTAAATGACCAAGAAAGTGCTTCTGACTGGTGGCATCTGCATCCCGTATCAGGGTAAGACAGCAGCACATTTCGACGCCGACTGTCACCTTTGTTTTTTCAGAGAGGAAATGTGGAAGCTATGGAAAGCTACTCAGTTCTGGATAACTAGAGCACAGGACAACATGCTCCCACCAAATTACTTGAATTGGAAGTAGTCATCAAGTCAAAACCATTAGGGACATGGATGTTATTTTAAATATTCGAGAGTGGGTGGGATAGAATATGATGAATGTATGAAATATTGAGATTCTTGAATTTCTGATCAAAGTGATCAAGGGATAAAATCATATCTCACCATTATGGGAGCTGGAGATTTCAAGAGCTAGCAATGTGGGTTTAGAGGGAGATAGATATCCTAGAGGTTTGTATGAGGCATCTCATCCACCCTGCTGAATCAAAACCTCAGTTTCATCTGGTGGAAAGACCTCATCTGGTACAAACAAGTTCTTCCAGATATTGGTTTTAGAGGGTTTTTTTCTGAAGATGTCAGGAGACACTGAGCATGTATCTCTTTCCTCATTCACATAGCAACAGATGCCTTTGTGAGGAAGGAACTCAGGCATACTTCGTGCATTTTTTTATTCCATGAAAGAAGCAAGGCCTTTCATTACTCAGCATGATAGCCCCTTTAGAAACAGTCCTTTGGAATAGCTAATGTTGGGCATGCTACGGTCAGTCTGTCTAACCTCATCTATGCTATTGCTTAAACTCAGTGGCTGAGAAAGCCTTTCTGGACTGTGTTGAGTAACTTGTGGTCTCCTCACTTGCTGAAATTTCTCTGAGGCATAGCTTGGGCAGTAAGCATGTCTAAACCACCAGTGCCTGGGATCTGGTGGGAAGTGCTGTGGGAAGGAGCAGTCACTGGTGGGCTGGACAAGCCCTCCTCCTGCTCAGTCTCAGCAGCTGCCACTGTGTGAGAAGCAGCTCCGCTGTGTCACTATGGCTCGCACACATTTGCTGCAGTTGACTGTAGGACAAAACTCACCTGAGCTGGTCCTGAGGAACTGGAGTGCCCTTTGGCAGGCCATGAAGAAATAAAGAAACCCAAACTTGGTGCTGCTGGTGAGGATGGTTTTGGGAGCTTGAACTCTGGCTCGTGTGGTCCTGCTCTGTGTTGTTCCCTGGCACTACAGAACTCCTCACCAGCCTCAGCCATTTGAGAATGGGTTGTCTTTCAAGCTCTTTACCCAAACTCCTTCACTACTAATAGGAGAGAGACTGGCACATCTGAAAGGTGATTTTCTGCAGCTTAGACAGCTCTTTTAAGGATGGAAGCCCAAGTGGCTAGATGGAGCCAGACAGCTGACACCTAGGCAATTCTAGCTAACTGATTGCCTCCTTCCTTTCTGAACCTTTGCTGCCATGCATGATTCAATCCTTTACAGGGAGGACAAGTGTTTGTTGGAATTACTGAAAGAACAGATTAAAGGCTCCAAGGAAGATGTGTATATTATATATAAGTATTTCAATCTGGTACAAAACAATTTGTGTCTATTTGTAGGAATATATATATATATATATATATATATATATATATATATATATATATATAAAATGAGATAAGAGGGAGTAATTTAACAAATAATACCTACCACTTCCAGACAAACTCAAAAGAGATGTATGCTAGGGTAGCTGGCCTCAGTCCAGTAAAGCCATTTGACATGGGTAACCCTTAACAAAAGGAAATCTGCTTAGCTTTCCCTCCTTATGATTTTTAAGGCATTGATCTTGTGTCTCGATCCATTTAGCCTATTGGGCTGGAGTGTTTGAGGACCCACAAGGGAAAGGCCACAACCTGGTCCAAGGTTATGTTTACTAGCTGCCCCCTGCTCTCACCCAAAACCAACCTGGCAGATTATTTTGCAGCCCTGAACCCAAAGAGTTTTCCTTTTCTACAGTTTCTGTGGTTTGCATGCCAGCCCCCACCCAGTCCCTTATCCTTCAGCCTGGGTGAAATTTATACGGACTCAATATGTGTCAGCCAGGATTTGAGCCCAGCCTAAACACAGCCAGAGCATGACCATTAGTGATCACAGGCACAGAAGGGAAGGCTTAACCTTTGCAGCACTAAGAGTTTGTTCTTTCTCTAGTTTTGATTTTACTTTGGGGGCCAGGGAAACTTGAATCACTGAATGAAACAGTATAGGGCATGAAATATTGTGTGCCATTTATGGAGTAAATAGTTTAGGTAAAGACCCATCAGAATTTTTCAATAACTTAGCCAGTTATAAATCTTTGTAACAGGAACACATCACTGTGTTCAGGGATTTTTGTTCCTGAATACCCTGGAATTACACAGTGCATTTTTATATAGTTCTCTGTGTTCCTGGTGAACAGTTCTAGCTCCCCATGGGTCTTCTGAATTGAGCTAGTGGTGAAACTTTTCTTTTCTCTATGATGTTGATTGGTGTAAATGTGCCAGGGTACATGATGTGTGAGCTAAAATTTGCATTGAGGCTCCAAATTTTTATTTGATGGTTATGCCTTAAGGCCAAGCATGAACAACTGACATTTTTCCCGATTTCAGTTCCTCTGCCTGTGTCTTGTTTAAGCTAGAGACACAGTAAAATCTCTGGGCATCCAAACTGCCTTCAAGTTGTGCCAAATAATGGCTATTCATCAATAAGATACTTTGCTATGTAAGATTTCAGAGAAATGTAGGTATGCTGGAAGGAAAATACAAAAAATTAGGAGTTACTTTTGCAGTTGGTCTATTCATCTACCTGTTATCTGTGAATATATCTAGTCATATCTTATGTATGTTTGTGTGTTTGCTTCGTGCACTAGGATTTTCCTTACTGCCTGAGGAAGAAGTTCTGACCTCAGTGAAAAACTATTGGTGTGATGGCCACAGCTCCAGCATCCAAGCCTCATACAGAAGCACACTTCTAGTATATGTACTCAGTGTCAACATCTAGACATGGTAGATACAGCTGTCAGTTCTGTAGCCTCCAAAAATGTAATTTCTGGAGTAGCACAATGCTGCAAATTGTCTGATGCCAAGAGCAAAGGCCAAGTCTTCATTGTCTGGAATGTTTTGTCTGTTCTGCAGAGATTTGCACAGTGCTGTGTCTGTACTTGCTGGTGAGGTGCCTGTGCATAGCATCAGTGTGATGCAGCTATGCCTTACCTTCTCATGCCCTATGTCATGCAGAGGCTCCAAGCTCAAAGCAGTGTCATCTGCCCCTTCCATGAGCAGAGGACCTTTGGTAGATATGTTCCTTCCCATGTAAAAGTCGCGGGCTGCCACAACCAGGAATGCTAGAACTAGTTCAGCTGAAGCCATCTTTGAGCCAGACAGAAAAATAAACCCCTCACGGTGGAAGGAGCTTTTCAACATGATCCAGATTGCCTCAGTATAGTCCCTCGGGACTATTTGTGCAGTGAGATGCTCTTCACTGTGAATAGGAGTGACAAAATCTGGCCCAAAGTTAGTTCCCTGAAGATGTAAATATAGAAACTGCCACAGAAACACGTGCAGGGGTACAGAAGTTTTTTTTTCCACTCGTGATCTTTGCCAGCGAGGTCTCTCTCTCAGAGAGTCACTGCAGCAGTTCAGAGCTTCACTGGCATTGTGGGTTGACAGGGGGAAACACTGCTCATCCAGCTCAGAGAAGCAGGCAATTTGCTTCTATAAAATTACACTTAGCAAAGCTTTTGGGATTCCACGTAGGCATATCTGAATCATGTGTATATCAAGTGCTCTCAGTCGTGAGAGGAAGAGGGGGTCATATGAGGATGAGAAGCTCTTCAGACAGAGAGAGAAACCTTTGATGAAGTGCTCAGGCCACAGAAAAGCTGTCTGCAGCTTGTGCAGTTATCTGGAAGTACTGACGGACAGTGTTATTGTCTTTCACAGAGATTTGCAAAACACTGAAACCTGGAACACACACATCTGCATTATCCCATAGAGGCTGTGCACTTGGGCCCTGGTGCAGTAGGAGGATCCCAGCTTTTGTGCAAGGGGCATTTCTTTGGCAGGACGACTTCTTCTCCCCCAGCTGTGCTGATTCTCAGGGAAATCATTTCACTGACTGAAACTTCTCTCTGTGCCCAGTAAGCACTGTTATGCAGGCAGGGGAAATCAGGCTGAGGTTTCCTCTGTGTGGAGAATTGGATACCCTTGGCGTAATGCTTGAGACCACTGAGTCAGCCTTAACCCAGGGCTCTTACCCCCATGGCATGAATTAGCTGTGGTAATCTTTGCAAGTGGAGCTGTAAGTAACAAAACTGATGGTCAGATATGGGCACACGGTGCTGCTGTTAGCAGTGTGAGTGTGTTTCTCTAAGAGTTTCGTTGCGTTTCACTCATTTGCCAGGAGTTTTTTGACCTTTCATTTTTGCGCTGTATGCACGCAGTGCAAGTAGGCTCCATCCTCGGCAGCAAAATTTACTTCTTTCTTTAGAAATACCTCCAGTGTTGGGAGAGATATGCAATTTTGTTTTTGTTGTTGTTAACCTCACATAACTCTTCAGTTCTCTTCTTTTTTTTTTTTTTTTTTTTTTTTTTTTTTTCAATGCCAGTTACAGATCCCAGATGTCAAATAGCAACAGCAGCTGGCTGCATGACAGATCCCTTAGGCTGCAGCTGGGTGAACACTCCTGGACTTATTCTAGCTGTGTCATATAGATGGTATGCAGATGATTTCTCTGAGCTGTCATGCTTTTCAAATGCCTCTAGCTTCTATTTTTCCTTCTTTTATTCTGGTAATACACAGAGCCTGGAAATTTAGCCTTGCACAAATCTTGCATGTATTGTGTACAAGGTCTGTGGATCCAAAGGATGGCCTAGCTGTGCATTATTCCTTTTACATAACTAAATGACTCAATTACCAAATACCCAATATTCCTAATACTCCATTAGATTAGGGTTGACTATGTCATTCAACACTTTGTATTTGTGACAATGGCACTCTTGTGTGAAGATGAAAGGAGAAATATTAATTCAGGAAGTCTGATCACTCTTGAAAATGATGTACCCAATGTCCAAATTGGTTGAATAGTACTTTTAGTACTTCTCTCTTCATTGAGTCAATGTGAGTAGATTGATTCAATGTGAATGACAGAACAGAGCTTCAGATTTCAACCGATGAGAGAAACAGAAATAAAAGTAAATTTCCAGTAGAAGTATAAATACACAATATGCTGTATTATCTACAAAGAAGAGTTACCTCACTATATATTTTTAAGATCATCTGTGCTGGTGAATTTTCTTTAATAGTTTTGCTGTACATTACTTTTAACTAAATCCTTTTTGTAATATGTTGTAATGTGCTTAACATTAATGCAATCATAACAAATGTATGGTTTTCCTTTAAACTACAGTGTATGTTTTGTAAAAACAGTATAGTTCAAAAGAGAAGTAAAATTCTGATTAAACTTTAGTATCCTTACTCTGATAAGGACACTCTTTACTCTGATCCTTACTCCTTACTCAATAATACCTAGAAAGCTGAATTATTTAATCTCAGATTATTGAAACATATGCTTAAAACTTCAAGGTAATATTTCAAATATAATTTTCTAATAATTTCCCTCTCCAGTGCTGTCAAAGATATTAATCAACTCAAAACAGTTTCTTCTAGAAACAGAAGTTCTTATTTACTAAGCTACCATTTTTTCGTTTTTGGGCAAAATCCGGAAAATAGTTTTCACCAGTTGGAGCAAATACACTTTCTCTAAATGATCTAATCACTTCTATGCTCTACTTTATCTCACTATTTTTTTTTTCTCTAAACATTACCTGCAGCTAAAATAAAGGTGGTTGTTGTAGCTTCATGAGAACCTTTCCCATTGCACCTTTCAGAAATTATTGATTTTGCTTGCAGACACACTGCAGAACTCAGCTCAGAGCTCTGGGAAGATCCAGAGGTGCTATACAAAAGTAGCTATAAGCCAATAGAATTTGCAGCACCAATGAAGGTGATTCCACTGTCATTTATTTTAAATATAAAGATAGTGTATATGTTTCTTCTTTATAGTCACTGATTTATGTCTTGTGCATTACTTTTGAGTGGGGTATCATACAGCCTACACCTGTGTGGCTTTCCGTAGCTACTTCTGCATAACTCTAGTTCATCTTGCTGCTTCCTAGTCACAACTTTCATCTTCTTCCTAGAGACCCCTCATATTTACAGCTCTCCAGTGGACATCATAAGCTGAGTGTCAATATATGTCCTTCTCACTGAAATTATTAATGCTTTTCCCCTGGCTCAAAGATATTTTTATTCTCCCTCCCTAAAGGAAATGCTATGTATTGGACAGTGTTGAAGCTTCCTTTTGATGAAACATTCACAGTAGACCTCTCCTGGGACTCCCTAATACGAGATTAGTCTGAGTGCATTCTTGATTTCTGTCCTTGCTAGTCCAGAATAGAATCCTTCTGTTTTTCTCTGGTCTCCTTTTCCCCAGCATTATTCCTTCTCCAGTTGCAATTCTGAAGCAGACACTCAACGCAATTGTTCATTCCCTTTCATCTTCTGTTGCTGTTAGTAAAGTTCCTGCTGGTCCTTTGTTGTGCTTCCAGTTGGTCAGATTGCTCATTCTCAGTCTCACAGACTGACTGACATGATAGAGTGGCAAAGTATCCTCAGTGCTCTAAAACAGGCTATTGTAAACCTGCAGAAACATTATCTGCTAAATGTTTTTCTATGTTCTGTTTCATGTCTTTCAGCAGGAGGCTTTATAGCAGAAGCTCTTTCAAATGATCTCTTTTTTCTGTCTCATTTTTTCTTTTTATTTTTGTGTCAGATTGTTTCTGGTTTGGCTACATTCAGTTATATCTGAAAAATTACAAGTATTCTAGAAGCTTCATGCAACACCTAAGGGAGTAAGAAGTATTCTGCTTAGAAATAGGGTAATACAGAAACTTCTCTTGTTTTTTTTTTCTTTTTTTTCCCCTGTTTAAAGTATCAATCATTTCATCTCCAAGTTTTATCTCACTTTATCTTTCATTAAGCCTATCTAAATTGCTGACCATCACCATCATGTTTTTTTTTCCCAAGTTACTGGTCATATTTGCCTCTATTTTCAGCTTTTGCAATTTAAATTCTTCTTATAATTCCCTTCAGTTATTTGTTCTTCCATCTGCCTGCTTGATCTCCTCCTCCTATAAGCCCTAGTTTCCTACATCAAGGTATGTTACCTAGCCTTAGTCTGGGTCAATATGCACAACTTCCCCTGGGACTTCAACAGTCTTGATCATTATTCTTCCTTTTTTCATTTTGTTTCTCTAAAGCCTCCCGCTGATGTGAATGTATCTTTGACTTCAGCACAAAGAATATCAAGCTCC
The DNA here is from genome assembly GCA_013398615.1 of Brachypodius melanocephalos. NCBI lineage: Eukaryota > Metazoa > Chordata > Aves > Passeriformes > Pycnonotidae > Brachypodius > Brachypodius melanocephalos. The sequence continues at coordinate 49,843,783 of VZSR01003803.1, forward strand.
ACATGCATCACTGCAGGATTGCTGAAACAGTTTGAGATTTGCTTTGTAAATACTTCTGATCAAGCAGGTTACTTCTCTCCTCAGCTTATTCATGGATACTTAGTATAAAGAGGGTAGATCACCTGATGTCAGTGAAAATTTATAAAAGAATGAAAATTTATAATGCAGAGCTTTTCAATTAGGGCTTTTGTTTGGTTTGTTTGGTTTTGTTTTTTTTTTTTTTTCCACCATAAAGCATCACTGTAACACCATAAATTTTTAGTGAGAGCTTCAATTTTATGTCATGAAAGAAATTTCAATATGCCAGAGATGCGGGATCTGCAGTTTAGATATCATACGTTAACTGTAGCATATTGAAATAATTCTTCTGAAAGAACCCACTACAGATGGAATTGTAGAGGAGATTCCACCTTGAAAACACCTAAGACAGACTGTGATATTGCAGCTTTCATGTTTTCACAGGAGGGAAGATGAAGTTTTGCATGAAATATCTGGAAACAGATGGATTCCTCTGGCCTTTGAACCTGTATTTCTTTAATGGTCCTGTTATTGCACAGAATCATAAATTACATAGAATTACACAGAATTCCCTGTCTGAAGAGGAAATGTAAGTCAAGATAGGAAAGCCCAGCCAAGAGAAACATGTCAAGATGGCATTGAGCTTATCCTTGTACACTTCTCTCTGCAGCTTGTTGCAGAATTCATATCCCTGTGTACTAAAAGTTCTCTTTTTGGGCCCCATGCATGTATTATACGTAGCAGATAATGAGGAAATACTGCTCTAATACCAAAACTACAAGAATCTACAGCTCATGAGAGTATCTCCTGACTGATGAGGGGAGAAGAAAACAAAAGAAAGTATTAAAATATTTCTGTTCATAACAAAACCAGACATTCATGTGGCATACACCACATTATTTATTTAATGTGTGTTTTGACTGCCTGGTGGAGTTTGGAACTCCTGTGAGTAATAGTACCTGAGCAACAACTGAGTGCTCCATCATAATTCTCCATTAGTATAAAACCACAAAACAAGGAAAAGCCAGGCATTAATTTCAATAAAAGATAGAGAAAGGCATGCACTCTGGCTGCATTCTGTGACAGAGTCTTAATGTTGTAGAAGAATGCTAATTTAATCTGTTCAGTAGTGTTGGTGAGCTTTCTAATGCCATTTAACACCACTTATATTAGCATTTTATCCATATGAATTGTCTTCATAAATAACCACGTATTTTCAAGTTGTTTGGTCAGAGAGGTGACACAACCAGAGACATAATAGGAATGACTGCAAGATGTACTGGGCACAGTAAATGATGATGTCAGATAGACAGCTTTAAAAATATGATAAACAGGAAAACCTCCAAGCAAACTGGATTTTCTGTTTGAAATTAGGAATTAATTCTGGATGAAGTCACTGTGTTGTATAGTAATTGTTTTCGTTTTCCTATATTTTCTTTTTAATTTTTTTATTAGATTATTAATCTAGTTACCAATTCTGTATTTAATCATTTTCATAGAGATCAAAATCCCTTGGAATATGAAGCACTCTTTAGCATGTATTTTGTAATTAGCTGTAAAAATTTACATAATGAACTAAGCAGTTAATTTCTGAATGTGATGTGTGTCTGTGTGTGTGAACTTATGCCCAGTGCCTCTGATAAGAGATTCTCAGCTAATCAATTCCTGTTCTGGAGCTTTTGAGCCTTCCAATTCATTCTAGTCACTCATCTGGGCAAATTCACCGTGGTTAAGGAGATGCAAAGTGCTGCAGATTAAAATAATAGCTTTTTTCACACTTCTATTGCCTATGCTGTCCACACTTACAACTACTGGGGCAAAATACAAGGAAAATTGGATCAACTGTATCTTCTCAAAGATGTAATTTGTAATATTCTGACTACCTTCCTACCCAAGTATGGTATAATCTAAGGAGAGTAGAGCTTCTTAGTTTGGACCTGTTGCCTCCAAATCTGTGTGTCTGAGTACCTTTTAAAAAGAATGTTTGTAGTGTGGCATTCAACACTCACAGGCCCTAGCGTGGCAATGGTTGCCTCACAGACAAATCAGAGCCATTACAGTTGTTTCCTATAATGGACAAGTCAGTGGAAAAAGCTTGTAGCATCTGAGGTGTCACAGGCCAAGGATGACACCATTGTTGACCAACTTAATTTGACAATCTTTTCAAGTGTTACTAGGTTTGGAATAAAATATGTGAAAGGAAGAGTTTTAATTATAAGAAATAATGGTGGTAGTTTCCACTGACTAAGAATATTACTCTAAATATTTCTTCAGAGACAGCATTTGTTTACACCTTACAAGTTTCTGAAGTACTTGGGGATTTTCTAGAAGGGGAAGAGGAAGAAGCTGTCCTGTCATTTGGAAAGCCCAGCTGAATAGGAAGTTACTTTAGTCATAAGTCCTGCCATCCTGCATAAGGTGATGAGCCCAGTGAGGAGTCATCAGCTAATCAAGACAACTCTGCTAGGCAGCAAAACAGGACAACAAGCAATGGGCAGAGGAGTGAAAAGTCCACAATAAACTCATTTCATAATGGGTTTGCTTCTCTGAGCACTGAGACATCCTGAAATTGGGGCTATGCCCTGCCCTGCCTGGATAGCACAACCAAGGCCTTATTTCTCTTGTTTAAAAGATGGGTGTTCTTCATTAAGGCATGTTTGCCCTTCTTAATAAGCCGTGTGAATCTATTAAGTAGAGAGACTTGACTTGAATTGATTTGCTTTGTTTAAACATGCTCTAGCTTTTGCACATGTATATAGCTCATAAAAAGAAACCTGTTTGAGTTTAGCCTAGTATTCCATGGTGATTACTTAGATGTGCTGTCATAGCCAAGAGCTTAGAGTCTAGGATTTTGCTGGCAACAATGAATCTGCAGTAATTACAATGATATGGAAAACTGAACCACAATTTAAAAACCAAAAGGGCTATTGCAACTCTTACAGTCCAGAGATTGCTGAGTAACGTCCATTCAATACACGTAGGTAAAATTCATGATGCTTTATTATTTTTAGTAATTAATGTGGATCAAATCTGTTTCAGAAGCTCTAGTTTAAGCATGCAGGTAGGTTTGTTTGGCTGTTTTGTTTAACCAGCCACTTAGAGTCAAGTAGAAGTTTTGGTGAAATTAATTTTTGTTAGTTAATACTTACAAAAGCCTTTGAAGATATTTATTGCCATTGGATTTTTGTCTCATAAGCAACTTCTCCTGTGAAAAGTATTTCAACAAGTTTTTGGACCTGTCAGCAGTATTTTTTTTTTCTTGATCAGAGCCTGAAAAGGCTTGGATTTTCAGTAGCTTCTGCCAGAGCAAGATACTGAATCCTTCTGAGTGCTCTGTGCCGTGAATTCTGAGCCTTCATATTGACTAAAGGTGTCACACATAATAACAAAAACCAATGTGAACTTTGAATGCACAGCTGTGGCCTTGGTTCAGTCAGCGAGGATCAGAAACAGTTTTTGAGATGGCTTTCACTAGAACACAGAGAGTTATATTCAGCACCTTCTCTGAGGCTGAATTCAGATTTCTTATTGGGATTTCCTTCGATGAAAAAGCAGTTAATTTGCATAATTAAAATACTTTTAGTTTTGCCCAGTTTTGAGTAGCTCTTCTTATTCTTCTAATGACAACTAGAGGTTGCATATATCAGCTCTTCACTGAAAAATCTGCTTGTGAATGTACCAAACTTGCTTCCATTTCTGCAATTTATACCCCATTTGTACTATAAATGCTTGTTTAATGATTGGTTTGCACAATGATGACTTTGAGTGAATGTTGTGGCAGTCCAGGAGAAATGGATATAATTTGAAATCTGGATCCTTTGGTTGTAAGGATTGATCTACTTTGATTGTAATGTATGAACCAAAGAAAACTGGGCAAGTGGTCTGTAGCCTGATGAAAGAAGCAGTTGAATGCATCTTTTCAGAAAAAAAAAAAAAAAAAAAAAAAAAAAAAGGTGTGAATGGTGAGTTTTCCCTCAACACAAATCTGTATTTCTGATACACTTGAAGAATAAAGAAAAATGACATTTCTGAATAGTTTCTGGTAATTAGTTGAAACAGAGACAGGCTTCTGGTGGTGCACACTATTTTGGGCAACCAGTAACTGTGTAAGCTACACCCCACAGACAAACTTCTGTGTAAAAGCAGGTTTGCCATCCTGTCTAAGCAGGTTGCTTGGTAATGTTGAAGAGCTGATTTTCTGCTTTTGAGAGAATGTTTGCAATCTGTGGATATGATTTTTATGTGTTTGGGCAATCAATCAATTTTATTGCTTGGCTGCTTTCCCAGCTCCTGGTTGCTTCTACCACCTAATTTTGTGATGAACAAGCAAATAAATGTTCTAATTGTGTATAAAGAGAACTTTCCTGATTGTCATGTTTTGAAGTCTTAACAGCAGCTTAAAGTATTCCAGCTGTATCCTGTTAGGATATCATGGCAAGCCTTGCAAATTAGTTTCAGTAATGAGTGTGAGGCAAATGACACTGAAACCCTGCAGTACAGCTTTGACATATCTTTTTTGTAGCTGTTTCCATGTATTCTTCATCTAATGAGGATTTGTTTTCCTAGAAGATTAGTTTCTTGCACTGTTCCATCACAGCACTTTTTCCAAAATATGTTGCATTTGAACTGTGCTACAGCCTCCCTTAGTCTTCCACAGTTTGGGTGTCTTAAGGGTGAAGGAGGCTTCTGACAGGTTTGGTAGCTGCTGACACAAGAAGCAAGGGTTTTTTTGCAGCAGAAGGAGGGTGCTTGCCCCCTGGGCACCCCAGGGTACAGCCCAATGGCAGCACGGTGAGGAGCAGAGCCGTGGGTGCTCGAGCCCCAGCATGCCGCCAGCATCCTTGGTACAGGTGCAGGAACCACCACTGGGACAAAACATTCCAGAAGGATTGCTTGTAACCTCAGGAGGCCAGGTGGGAAGGAGGCATCATCCAGGCACTCCAGACTGAAATCTGCTGCAGATCTCTGAGACACCTGTCCACAGCAGCTACTGCTGCTTCATTTACCATTTGAATGTCTGTTACCTCCTCTCCTTTTCAGTTGCTTCATATCTTCTTTGTGCTTGACCTCATGCTGAGCTCCATTACTTGGAAAAGCTCAATTAAAATCTGGCCAGCTGCTTCTCAGCTGCATGAACAGTGTTGATGCAAAGTGCTGGCTAGAAAATTTTCTCTGCTGATGTTTCATTGGAAGTGGTTGGTTTCTGGGGGCAGAGTGACGTGACTCAAATTAGCAGAATTACAGTTTGGCCTGGAAAAGAAAGAATGAAATCCCACCCCTCAAATTAGATACCTGTTAAATTCTTGCTTTGCATTAGAGTAATTTCACTGTTAACCTTAATAAATTGGGATAACCCATAGGCCACACAACAATGGGCAAGTCAATAATTCACCTTAACTCATTTTCTGTGTGCTCCTGATAATTGCATGCATCAATCTCTTTTATTCTAGGAAAAAAAAAAAAAAAAAAAATGAAAACAACCCTAAACCAACAGTGGATGAAAAAAATAAGACCCTAAGATTAAGGAAGTCAAGAATGCTTACTCTGTAAAGTGCTGTGCAAAATCAAAAGAAGGACAAGCACTTTAAGTCCCTGAAATGACACTCCAAAAATCAGACTTGCTGCAACAAAATATGTATGTGTGTAGATACATACATGTATACATACACACACATAAGGTATTGGAAAAACTAGAGAAAGTATAAGAGTGGATCAAGGAAATGACTGAAGAACTGGAGAAAGTGCCTTAAAGGGAAAATTAGGTGTTTTCCAAGTATTGGCCAAGTGTATTTGCTTATGCACAACTCCACATCAAATTCCACACCAGAGCCAGCTTGCATCCTGCCAGTTTACACCCCAGGCAAAAAATCTGTGTTGAGTTTCTGCCTGACCGTGTAGATTTTCCTTGGAATAACACAGTCCGTTATCATAAATTTTAAGAGGAAAAAATGCGGAAGATACTAAAACTAAAGGGCTGTTAACAGCAGTGGGAAAAATAAAAGGCACAACAAAAGCAACTAGGAATATATTAGGGGGAGCTGAAAATCAGCTAGTTGTAATGCAACATTTTGGATGGTTATAGCAGTGGTTATATAATATGTGGTCTCCTGTGAAGACTAGAATTAGATTGAAAATTTGAACAGGGAGGGTATCACTGGATGTGTGTCCCTCAACCAAAGGCAGAGAAGGTCAAATGAGAAATAGGGTTTAATAACAAGGCTGATAAAACAAAATAAATGAAAAAAAAAAAGAACTTCAAGAAGAGACAAATTTTTCATCTTGTCTAGTCTTAGATCAAAATAGTTTTCCTTTATGAAAGAGGGGTTTCTGGTTCTGAAATATAAATTAATGAGCTCACCAACTCCCTGAGAAAACTGTTATGAGGTAAATAAGAAAATAGTTACATGGGTCAATGGATTCTTAGCAAAAGAACAAAAGCTGGAATAGATAAGCAAATAAATCAGTTTCATTTTTCAGCATCATGGTAGAAGTAGAATGCACAAAGAATGCAGTCTCTCAAGGGTGATTATTATAGCTGGACACAGACTTTTGCAGCAAACAGGAACATCACAAAACATCTCCAGCTACCACTTTTCGAGATACCTCTGACAAATGTAACACTGGGGAAGTAATTTACTTTCTTAGTACTCATATTCTATATAACTGCTAAAAATTATCATCTGAGAAAGTGAAAATATAAACATTTCTATTTTCTCATCATACTTGTTTATTCTAATCCTCTAGGCAGAGAGTCACATTCCTGTATCCTTCTGACTTTCTACCCATTAATAAGCCAATTATATTATGCTTTTATCCAACTGTTAGAGGGACCAAAAGCATTTTTTGGTTGTTTTTATCATTAAATTTCTAATGATAAACATGTTAAGTATTGTATCAGGTCATTGCGTACAAGACTCACAGTTACTGTATAATTAAATCTAATTTTAAAACAATTTCTGCTTGTTTCCTGCATGCATTTCATTAGAATTCTTTCCAACATAATGGAATTTCATTAAGGGAAAAAATAAAAAACAAAGATCCCATGCAACCTACTTGCTGTTCATGTGCTTAAACATGCCATGCATTGTCTAATCCATAAGCATCCCAGAGTAAGGGTGTGTTCACGAGTGACAGCACTGGTGTGTAGTGAATGCTGTGAGATGTCAGGGTTGGATTCACCAGCTTTGAGGGGGTAGGGTTAGAGCAAGCTTGTCTCTCCAGACCCCAGCCACAGGTCCAGTGGAATGGAGATGACCTCTGCAATGTTGCACTGATTGCTCTCTGTCTGGCCCATGCTGGAGAAGGAGAGCACAGCAAGGTGTATGTTTAAATAACAGGACAGAAACTTGGGCCAAAAGAGAGCCCACAGGTTGCTGCAGGAAGCAGGAGACAAGACAGCGAGTTGTTGGTTTGGATGTAGTGATGAGCACTCACGAGCAGATGGATTTCAATTCCCTACCACAGCTTGCACAGAGCACAAGTGCAAGAGCTAGCTGTACTCTGGAAAAAAAACAATTCTTTCTGTGGCAGGTGCAAAATATGATGGAATAATAAAAAGAAGCCTTGAATCACCGATTCCCTCTCCTGTTATAACTAAGAATGTGGTAAAAGGGGATATGACTAGAAAAAAAAATCATAAAAGAGACATGATGTATTAATGGAAATTGTGATAGGACATACATGTTGGTAGGACAATGTACGATCATGACAAAGGGAGAACAAAAATATGTAAAAAAATCAATATAATTTATGTTAGTATGGCTTATCAAACAGGAGTGAGGGAACAATCAAAAATATTAAAGGAGTCTGCAGTCAGGAAAATAAAGTTTATTCTTATAGCTATGTAGTTCCAGAACTGGAGTTTGTTTGCCAGGAGCTCAGCCAGGGCAAAGTAGCTGCAGGTCTGCTGGTTGTGACTGGAACAGTGTGTCTAGAGCACTTTGATTCCTCTGATCAGAATGTTAGTCAAAAGGAGAGATGCAACCCTGCAAGAGCTAAGTACTGTCGATAAAACTGGAAACAAGTTTTAAAATAAATTATTACCATTAAAAAAATAGAATAAAAACCCACAAACAAACATCTGCCTCCTCAAAACACCCGACCAAAACCCAAAACAATGGTAACAACGAAACCAAAAACATCACCAAAGAAAGAAACCTCTTTTGCCACAAGTCCAGGCAAAAAAACCCAAACCAAAACAAAACAAAACAAAAAAAACCCCACCAAAATCCAACAGTCTTCTTACTTATCTTTTCTTACAGTTCCTCATGGTTACCAGACATGTTTGAGAAAAAAAACTTGTTCAAGACTTTGTTGTTTAATTTATCTGCTTCTAACAAAAATTCAAGCCAAAGTAACTGTTGCTGTTTTCTTATTCACATTACTATAGCTTATTATACGTTGTGGAAACAGTCTTAATTTTCGTTTGCATTCCTGGCATGTTTTATCTGCTGCTTTTTCATTCAGTGAGATCAGAAACCTTTACCTTGAAGCACTGTCCTTTCTTCTACTCTCCCATTTTGCTTCCCATACACACCCAAAGAGCGAGCAAAGAAGAGGTAGTGAGTTAAAAAGTTGCTGTGATATTTGGTGCTGACTTTTTCTGTGTGCTCTGTACGGGTATAAAGAGCATTATTTAAATGTGAACTTTCCTGAGCCTGTCATAGTTGATTTTTCCATGGATTGGTGTGATGAAACTTAAATGAATTTTAATGGCAGATTTTCCAGCACAGCTTAGTTGAACGTCTTGATATTAAATTTTAATCATCTCAAATGAAGCTCTGTGTGGTGTAATGAAATTCGGCAAAAGTATGCTGTGCTAATATGCTGAAAAATATTAATATTGAGATGATTTTTGTCTGTCTGATATCAAAAGTCTTCCCTGAGCTGTAACAAAAAATAAGATTTTAGCTGTAAACTCAAAGCTCATTAGTTCAAAATAGCTGAGGAAAAAGGATGTCTGTGTGTTCAGTGTTACTAGGAGGACTAAAAGTGACGAAGAGAAGCCATGTCTGTCGAGGTTTAGGCTTTCATATACCTGTGGAGAGGACAAATGATTCTGAGATGTATTTAGTGGTGTATACCCAAAGGAAATTAGGAAATATTCAACTCACATTGCATTCCATCTGAAATACAAAGTACTGTCCTGCTCTTCAAGTTCAGTAGAATGAACTCAAACTGAGATGGAAGAGGCTTTCTGAGGTAAACAGTCTGCTTTAAGGAAAAAAGGCTAAGTGAACTCGGCTGGTTTTGTCCAAACATAATTAAATGTGAGAGAAGATGCTCTTGCTGCTCATGGATATGTCACTAGAACAAATAATGAAACCAGGAGAAGCACATTCATAGTAAAAGGCAATTTACAAAATCAATGAGGTGTAAACTAGCCATGAAGGTTAGAAGGTTAGAAGTTATTTTCCCATCAGCTGGATAAGTGAGATTATGACTTAGGCTTCTCATAATGCTGCAAGAAAAGATGTATTTCAAGTAGAAGTTGATGTGATTTTGATGGGATATGACATAGGACATGTAGACATGGCCATGATTTGGAAAGGTCCACTCACTCCATGTTCCCTGACTTTAAAATCAAATAGGGGGTTTGCACATAACTCAGTAAAATAAAATAAAAATAAGTCTTCCATTCCATTTGCTGTCTCTTCCACAAACAAATGCAAACCTATAAGGATTAGATAATATCTTGCATTGTTTATTATTACAGTGATTTCTATAACTCAACCAAGATTGGGGCTCCCATGCGTAAATAGAAGGTGATTAAAGAAACTTGCAATAAACAATTTATCACTAATTAAAGTAATTCAACTGTTAAATTAATTTAGAAAAATGTCATTGTATTTTCACTCTTAAGAGTTCTTAATAATTATTTTTCATAGATCAATTTTTGCATTTCAATAGTGAAATAATTAACTACAAGTGTATATGATTATTTTCCTGTATTTTACCCTTCCCGATAAACACTGTCACTTTTGCTTACAAAGCTGTTTGAAATCTTGGATTCAAGGAGCTCTCAAACATTCAGATAGCATGAATACCTTCCCCAGCTAATGCTACATTTTAACGGATCGAGAACACAGACTGCTGGAATAAATGTGATAAGCGGCCAGGAAACGGCTCATGGGTTAGGGAGATGTCTTTTGCATGGTCTGATGATTTTTGTAACACCTTTTCAAAATTCATAACAGTTTTTCCCGCTGCATTCTGTTCAGGTAGATTGGGTAATGCGATATGAACGCCGAATTAGTAGTGTTTCAGTTCCATGCTTTGTTGTGAGTCTGATAATTGTGCCATTTGTTATCATCACGGGCCAGTATCCGTATCTGTCAGGCCATCCCTGTGCACATTGGTATGCTCTCCACACTGCCCTGCAGAAATGCAGAGCTGTGAACAGATAAGGAGAAGCCACAGCATTTGCCACACCAGTGTCATTATTTGACTACTTTGATGTTCTGGCACAGGATAGCTTATCCTTCGGCTTCAAAGGGATCCCACTAAACTCTAACTGCAGCAAGGCCCTACAGGATTCTCACTGTTCATAGAAAACAATCTCACCTTTTTTATGGTTCTTCTAATCTTGTGGTGTTTCAAGTATATAAACCATATTGCATATTAATCTTTGCTGGCTCACCTGAATACTTAGGTCAAGGTTTTTCTAGAGCCGTGTCTTTTGAGGCTCTGCAGTCTGTGCTTCGCTTTCTGAGTGTTTGAAAGTCTTAAAATACAAAAGTGATAAGTTTGGACAATATTGGTGCTTTACCTGCCGCTTCTGTAAGTAGAGTGATATTGAGTAAAGTACCTTTTTAAAACCTTTTTCTTCTTGGTTTCCTCATTTTTTGAAAGTCTTTGCTGAGGTACAAATTGCTTCCACAGGTTTTTTGATAAATTCTTGAAAACAGTCCCACATTAAAGTAATATAAAATCATTGCTTTGAGTCCCATCTTATGCAGACGCAATGCAACTTCTGCTTATGTTAATAAAACAGATATTAAAATATCAAAACCATCTTGACTAGAGCTAAAGAATGTAATAATTTGGAACAATGCAAGTCAAGCATCTTAAAGGGTTTGTTTTCTGTTAGAAATTTAGATCTCTTAAAAAACATTGCCAAGATGTAACAAGTCTTTTATTCCACAAAAACAAAATTATGTGGAAAGTGAATATTGCCCTCCAGCAGAATTTAATTCCATGTTCCCCAAGTGTCTTTAAATTGTTCTCTGTTCTCTCTGGCTCGGGCTTCCTTTTCTTTCTCATTAACTTTGCTGAGCCAACAGCAAAGATGTCTTTAAAGAACAAGAATGGAGTTGTTGTTTTTTTTTTTTTTAAATAGGAAATACTCAGGATCAATTTACTTTTTTTTTGTCATGACTTTCAGAACAATTTATCAAACAGTGGGTGTTAGAGAGCCTGATATCTTTCCACTTCACCTATTCTCTTTGGGAAGGCAGCCCTAAAACAGAAATGAAGGCTGAGTATGGTGGGCTGTCCCCACACAAGCTGTTTGCATGTGTATTATAGAGAGCTGTGCCTATCAACAAAGAGTAAATGAAATGTTCACATTCTCACTGTGAAGTCCAGAAAGTTTAAAGATACATTATCAGACAGATACTGAAGCCTTTGAGTTGAGACAGCTGAAACATGGTCTGGATAATAAGCGGGTGAATCTCTGCTTGAAAGATGCCAACAAGCCTGCAGTTTGTACATTTAAATATTTATCCAAGGAGACATAAAAAGAAACAAAGGAATTCTCCAGTGGTGTCATGAGAAACTCTCCACCCCCTTATCATGCAGGATAACCACTGTAGTCCCCCTTTTGCATCAGAGGAGAGGAAGATGTAACCGTAGTCACACAGGCTTTCTACATCTCAGGATAAGCAGCTCATGGAGAAGTAGCAGCATCCTTGTTTCAGCTCATCAAGCTGTGCCACAGCTCATTGAGAAATTATAGGTTTGATTCAGGAGTGAGTGAGTGTGGGGCCAGGCCCTGTGTCATGCAGGAGGTCAGAAAGATGGGCTATACTGGTGCCGATCTGGGCATTCCTGAATTGTTTTCCCACCTCACAGAAGGTGATGTATTTTTGAGCTTTTTGGAAAGATTTTGAGGTAATTTATGCCTATAATATAATCATTCCACTTTAATTCAGGCCGAGACTAGTGCAATTTTCAGGCTTGCTGGACAGGGGATGATGTCTGCCTGCTTAAGTGCAGCAACACCTTGTGGCACTGCTCCATGCCTGTCATCTGTGGAGAGCTGCTGCCAGTAGCTGGGAACAAGATAAATTTCTCAAGAAAGCAGCAGCTGATGATTTGCTGTAAGCACAAATCTCCCAAAAGAAGATTTTTTTCTAGAGAACATGGAGACTGGGAGGAGAGGATCAGGGAAGATGTGGGAAGTGAAGTGAGTGTGTATGAAGGATGACTGGATGGGGATTAGTTCCTCCTTTGATGATTTTGGAGGCCGAGCAAAGGAAAATACTTTGTTTTCCTCATCCATGAAAGCTGTTGGGACAAGCAAAGGGCAAAAGTGGATTACAGAGTGGAGTGATTCCTTGGGAGAGTACCCTAATGTTTTTGAGGGGCTCATATTTGGATTTAGGCAGTATTTCTAATCCAAACAGTCATTTGTATGTTAAAGCTGTTTCAGAGCCCAAGTGGCATCTGGACACTTCCCTCTCTGCATCCACTAGCTACCACCACGGTTGCAGTGCAGATGGCACTAGGTCTGCCTTGGGGTGTAACTTATAATAGGGAGTGAAGGTCTACAGTTGCCAGAAATTGAATTACCAACAGCCAAAGGTCTGAAAAAAGTGGAAAAATTAAATAGAGATAAATCACAGAGAGCTGATGGCTGACATCCAAGTTGTCTGAAAGAACCAAACAACAAAGCAGCCAAGCTGCTAACCCAAATATATAATTTACCATTAAATTAGCACTCTACCTACCTATTAGAAATGTGCTGTTCCAGAGCTTTATACATGGCTAACCAAATTTATTTTGGCCCCCCAAAATAACAGCTGGAGGAATCTGTGTCCCTCCTATGAAGTAACCAGAGGGAGCACAAGTGACACCAGGGCTGGGTGGTTGCTCCAAGTCTCACAGCAGCCCCACTCCTCATTTTTCCCAGGCAGAGTTGACATGTTTTCCTAGGTGGGCATCAGCTCATTTGTGCTGCCCTTTCCTGGATAAGAGAGGGAGGGCAGGGAGGAGACCCACCAACCTTCCTAGCACCAGGGTGGGTTGTACAATCCCTCCCATGGCATTGGAGGCCTAATTCAGCCTTTTACAGGTGTAGAGCTGAACCATAAACACAGGCTTATGGAGACACTTTGGTGGGTGAGAATCTGCTAAAAGCAGGCATTGTGGGTTTTATATGTTATGACTTGCAAGACTAAAATTTTGCATCACAGACTTTTGATCTTGCAGCACTATTAATCTGGAGCTCTGCAGCAATTCAAAATGTATTCAAACAGTACCATTCAGATCCAGACCTGCTGTTAAAGGTTGTCTGCTAGAATCTTATGCTCAAATGAATAAAAGTTATTATCTGCTATTTTCCCCAACATGTGTATGTGGGGTTATCTTCCCCAGAAATGCTAGTTTATCAATATGCAGAAATCCAAAACCTTTATGTTCTCAGATCCAGTATCCTGCCAGGTGCAGATTTCTAATTCCCTTCTTCACAGTGTCAGGATCACAGTTTTCACTGAATTAGAAATAGCAGTCTATGGTGAGCAGAATTTCTAGCTTTTTCATTAAGTATATGCCAATAGTACATCAAAAAGCATAGGGAGAATAATTTCATCCATTATTAATTTCCTGCAGAGGATGCAAAATTTAAAAGAGGATTGTTTTTCTGTGTTTATTTTTCTTAGGTTAGAGAATGGGGAAAATCCATTTTAACTGTATTGAGTTATACTTGGGAATAAGCAGACTAATGAGTATTTATTTTCTCCCTCACCTCTCTTAAGGGCTTCTCCCTGAAGGGTCTGGATCAAAGGGAAAAACAGAGCTGTGACTTTTGTCTTTTAATAGACAGATGATTCTGATGCAGGTTTCCTCCCCACTAAGTGGAGAGCAAGTGTGGGTAGAAATAGATTCATGCACTTCTTCTGTGTTTAGCTGTGCCACACATCTCTTTTCACCAATTCAGCAAGCTTGGCCGCCTTCACTGTAGTACGACCTGACATGTTGATCCATGCCTCTTGTCCCTTCTCAAGGTGAGAAATTCAGGTCTGGAAAACTACCTCACCAACATCCTTTAAAAAAATAGTTTAGCTAGTGAAGTATCTCCATAATGTCCAGAGACTGAAAGGGAACACAAAGACTTACCTGTACAGGCAGTTCTTTCCCTAAAGCTGGTTTAAAGGGCAGTGGAAAAAGACTGTCATGCACAAATTGGATTTTTGAGTAGGAGAAAGACTTAAATATCCTCTTTTTGTTCACCTGGTACCTCCCCCAAGATGTACCTTTAGAAAAGGTAGTTTGCTTTGTTTTTCTTGAAAAAAGGGGGTTATGGGTGGTTAAAAGTGTCTCCTTCTTTCCTAAACAGTTCCTGAATGAGTATACTTTTTCCAGCTATACATAACCTTCCCAGTGTTATTTTTTTCTAAGAAAAGGAAGGATTTTCACAAAAATGTCTAATGAAAATACTTATCAGCATGAGCCAATACTGAATACACAGGATGGATATTCCTAAAGGCAAGAATTATACAGATGTCCAAAAGTCAGTTTGTCTTCAAGAAGAGTGAAAATACCAGAAACACTGAATACTGAGATGGAGGAGAAGAACCCTGTGGCTCCTTGCTCAGCAGCTCTGGCTGACGTTGCCTGAAATTCCAGGTCAGCATTAGCAGTGAAGTGCTATAAAAGATGATTGCTTTAAAGCCCCATCACTACCTAGGAACACCACATTAGAGTGATCATGTTAAAAGTTCTGGAGGACCAGCAAGGGAGGTGAGATGAGAAGAATAACAAAGCAACAAAACAGGATGGGGTGAGGGGAGAGATCTAAAGTTTCCTAAAGATGAATCCATCTCAAAGAAAAACAAACCAAGCCTTTTTT
This sequence comes from Brachypodius melanocephalos, assembly GCA_013398615.1. Taxonomy (NCBI): domain Eukaryota; kingdom Metazoa; phylum Chordata; class Aves; order Passeriformes; family Pycnonotidae; genus Brachypodius; species Brachypodius melanocephalos. The sequence continues at coordinate 49,858,871 of VZSR01003803.1, forward strand.
ATATCCTAAAAATAATCAGAAATACCTCTTTGTATAGAAGTGAAAAGAGAAAGAAGGTGGGATCTAGTGTACAGGGCAGCCTGTGAAGCAGCAATCAAGAGACTGGTTCTATTCTTAGCATTTTATTCTTCTGCACTTCTTTTTCTTGTCACTTTGCTAGCCTGAAAGATCTCTGCAGCAGATTAGTAGCTGTGAGAGGTGTGTGATTTATAGAGTAGCAACAAAGCTGCCAGTTCTCACCTGGGATGCATAGCTATAGTGTCATTACTGTAAAAATTATGATGTCTTGCAGTTTGCTTAAGCTCAGTTGCATGCGTGTACATACACAATTTCACCAAAAGCAGCCACTACAATTATCTTTACCATCTTTGACTCTCAGGATGTGTTTGTCAATTAGAGTGTGCAACAGTATCTCAGATTTTCTGTTGAGAAGTCACACTTATTTCAGAGGCATTCATAATAAGGGAAGAATTTAAACAGTCCCTGAAAGACTTCTTGTCTTTTTCCAGCATTAATTTTCTTTTTTACAGCTATCTATGATCCTTTGGCAAGATTCTTCTGGAAATTCTCACTCTTTTTTTTTTTTTTTTTTCCAAATCTTGAATATGGTGAATAACACTGAGTCATCCACACACATTCCCAATTCTCTGATTTTTTCACATCTTTTCTGTTTGTTCATTAGTAGTTGAAACTGAACACTAGGATTGAAGTCCCCTAACTTTTAAGGTTCATAAATACAGAGATTTTAATCTGAGTCAGTGTCCCCAAGCTCCTTTTGCAGTCTGTAGAGAGGAATAAATAGTTGTAAGACATGATTCATCACATCTTAAACTAGATTTGTGAAACAGGTCAGATGAATCATATCTTAGAAGCCCTCTACAGACCTAAGCTTGCTTAAGCATGAAAGAGAAACAGTCTTGTGCCAGATTTGAAGAAAAGGAAAAAGTAAGCCTGTGTATCTCGGTTGTTGGAGGAGTGGGAAAGGACAACAGCATTGCTGTGCAAGGTCATTGATATCCCCTTGCCATAACCCAGGTAACGTCCCAGGTATGGCTTGGCAGGAACCAGGAGAAGCAGTTGCACCCATAGACCTATGTGGCTGAATGAAATGGGGCAAGGATGTGAGGGGAGAGCAGCCACACCACTGGGTGAAACCAGGGGAGCTGTGATTATCCTGGCCCTAAATCTGAAGGGGTAGCCCTGGCCTTTTGAATCAGAATCACAGACTCACAGAAATTCTAGGTTGGAAGAGACCTTCAAGATCATCAAGTCCAACCTATGCTCTAACACCTCAACTAGACCATGGCACCAAGTTCCTGCTTTGCAGTTCCTCCACCCCTGCTACCTGCTCCTGTTACCTCTTTGCCACATTTACTACCTCTGCTGCCACAGGCGAGCTTTGACTTGATTATCCATGCAAAGAATATCTCCAAATAATGAGAAAAAAAAAGAAAAAAGTGGATTGAAGCTGGATCTGAGAACCCCTCAAGCTTGCCTCATGAGCACTAGGACTGACATGAGAGGGAAAAGCAGAAAGCCTCTGGGGAAAAGGAAGTAGTTTTTGTCAAAGTATGTTTTTTGGATAGTTCTCATGTCTAGATATTGTATTTGGACAACTCAAAGTTATTCTTGCCTGAAGCTTGAAAATATTATTCCCTTCTTTTTTATTTTCTTTGAAACTGCAAGGTTTCTATCCTTGAAGTATTACAAAGCAGAGACATTATCAGCCTCTCTCTGTTACCTCACAGAAGCAGAATATTTGCTGAGGTGTTTTTGTGGTAATACCAATGCTTATTACAGACATGTTTCTTCACACCAGAGGTTTTTATTTTCATGGTTTTGAAAAGGTAAGCAAATATTCTCAGAAAATGTATGTTCTTTTCAGGAAATGTAGCCAATGGGAGATCTCTTTTGCCATCACACAATGATTCTCTGTTATTAAAGTCTGGCCTGGAATCAAAATTTGATATTATCTGTGAAATATCTAGACTGAATAAGAAACGTCCCACTAGAAGTGATTTATTTCAGATCTCCAAGTATATACTTGATACTGGCTTATGGAAAGAAGCTCCTGCATGACAGACTAGGACATGCTGGCTGCATTCTGAATTTTGACTGAAACGTTTGATACTTAAATCTAGAATGGCAGGTAAAACTTTCAAGACTGAAGGTTGCAAGTCAATTCACATTCCTTGACGATTGCATCCATGACAGAAGCCAGATCTGCACCAACAATGACCAAGTGGCCCAGCTCATTCCTGGGCTTCTGTGGGAACTGGGGTATCATCAGCACTAAGCCATTTCAGTCCGAAAGCAGACTTACTGGATTTGGAGGTTTGTTATTGTAGCAGCTAAAACAAAACATCAGTTCTACAAACATTATGGCTCTATGAGTGTCTATAATTAAGGTTCTGTTTTAGCAAACTCCTCACTTTCTGAGCAGCCTGTTTTTCATTGCAGCTCATGTTGATCCTTCCTCCAAAATGTATGCAGTGGGAATGTGATGGCTTTTCTCACACTAAAAGTTAAATAAATTAGGGAGGCTGAGGGAAGCAGGATTTAGGGATGTACAGATACAAGGAAGGTATCTAATTTGAAACTGAATTGAATTTGGTAGGGTTTGGCTAGCTTAGAGAAAATATTTTGAATAAATAAATAAATAAATTTAAATTGATTATGAAAAGTAAGCTGTTCATATGGAAAAAAAATCTGCAAATTGAGACAGAAACAGCTCAAGATGAATGCTCGTGCTTGTTTTAGTGAGGATACTCACCTAACAAAATATTCTGAAGGAGAAGACTATCAGCAAAAGATCTCTGACCCTTTTTTTTGCCATGTCTCTTTCATATGCTTGTATGTGTCCTTGATCATCAAGTCATACAAGTGATTTGATATTTTAACTTTGAAGCTGTGCAACCCAAGATGCATTGGGAATGTGCAAATCCAGAGCTGAGAAACTGGAAACAGAGCTTGCTCTGAGGTACATTCTCCTTTTGTCATCTTGTATAAGCCTTGCTGACTTTTATCTTCGTTAGCAGCTTGACTCTGCATTACATCCCAAAAGTTCTTCACTTGAGTTTCAGTCCCAACAGAGAGTGTCAGTAGAGGACACTGTGTTGTGTACATTTCATATCTGCCATGTATTTTTAGGTTTTAAATGAGATATAAGTCACAGTGTAGAGTTACGACGTTCCAAGGAGTAAATGTCACCTTAGAAGAAAAAACCACAAATCTACAATTCACAAAATACAACAATGAAATTTAATACAAAAACCTGTTCACCAGAGAGCAAGAGGAAAATATGCCTAAGAGCATACAGAATCATAGAATAGTTTGGCTTGGAAGGGACTCTTAAAGATCATCCAGTCCAATCCCCTGAAATTAGGGTAATAATAGTAAAGAAGGTATTCTAAACCATCTTCTCTTCTGTTCATAAATAATAAATCTTCAGAAGCTCACTGTGAGCTCTTCTGTCTCTGTGAAGCAGAGGGATTTTACCCAGCCATGTCCTTTTGGTTTTGATCCTTCTAGAGGGAAGAAAGCATGCTTAGGTGTTAACAGGAGGAAGGCTGCCTTCCTCAATCCTCACAAATAGATATGAGAAGCTATATGAGATATGAGATATTTTTCACTGCGACATTTTTCTTCTGAATATCAAGCTCAGACTGAAATTAATGTGGCCCTGGCATTTTGCCACCATTTCTTCACAGGGCTCTAAATGGTCCTATGAAGAGCCAAAATTGTGTTTCCTTTTATGCACAGGCAAAGCTATAGATACTCAAAATGGTGACAGAAGGGGTTCCCAAAACAGTTCTTCAAAGAGGTGAAAATAAAGTCTTCCCATAGCAACAGGAGAGGATGTCAGAGGACTTTGTCTCTCTACAGTCACAAACATGGGTGATGACCACCTGAACTCATGAGGAGGAAGCACATGAGGAAATTTTATACATATCTATTATTGTATATTTGCTATTCTAAAAAAGCTAAGCCTCCCCAGTGAATAATCTGGAAGAAATTTTACCCATGGGAAGCTGAATTAACCTTTCTTACCCTGAGAGCTGGTTGTAGATCCCACTGCTTGCCATCACCTCCCAAGGTTACTTTTCTGACCAGTTGATGGCAGCTTATTTCTTTTCAAGCTCTGGCCCCATTGAACAAAAAATGTCAGATAATATACAGTAAAGCACTGCTTGCATGTTTGGAAAACCCAGAGCATGCCTGTATAAACTGTGCTAAAATTATGACATATCTAAATTACATTCCACCTGGTGTTGCAACCAGCAGAGTCCCACTTGGGCATTTGTGTTGCTTTAGATGGTCCCCCCACTTTTGAACTGCTGTTAGGTTCCAGTGCTCTGACAATGTGCTTTGTGAAGCTGTTCAGGGGTCTCTCCTGTGATGAGCTGACATTTTAGCAGTAATGGGAGCTGCTGGTAGTGATGGAACTGCAACATTGTTCTTTGCCTTAAATTTTGTCCATTTTGATTAAGGAGTACACAAGGGCTACTGGGGTGTTTTTTGAATGTAACAAGTAAAGGATATAAAAGATCACCTTACTAGGCCACACACTTCTCTTGTACAAGCTGGAAGTAGATAAGGCAGACTGTTCAGCTTCTGAAAGGTAATTCGTTTTTTTATTTTGCTTTTTCCACCTCTGAGAAAGAAAACAGCTCCTAGCTGAAGATGTTTTCCCTCATTTCTCTTAGTACAATGGGGTAAAGCTCTGTGGTTAAAAAATGGCATCACAAAGTGCTTTTATTTTATAGTAACTAGTTGAGCAGAAAAAGTTCAAACTTTCATGAAAAAGAAAAAAAAAAAGCAAAAAAAAAAAGCATGATTTTCTAATATTTGTCTAATGTGATTTCTCTTTATGTTGTAACACTGATGCAGAGCTCTTGTTTCCCTGAACTGGCCAGAGGATGACACATGGAGGCTGTTTACAGAGGCTGACATTAGGCACAGGAAGTTCATCTCTTTATACTGCCTTTAAAGTTAGAGGTGCTAGAATGGATGACTCAAAGAAGCAGCTGAATTTAGGTCCTCTTGCTTGCCTGCTGAAAGGCTATAGACAAACTAGGCTGCCTTAAATTGTGAGTGTATCTTTTAATATAAAAAAATACTCAAATGGTGCATCTTTGTGCCACTGCACTCACACACTTTGCCAGATGCATGTCCTCCATTTGTCTTCTTCTTCAGTGGTACATCACAAATGTCAGCTTGAACAGTAAATCTGCTCTAGAGTTACCCATGCTTTATTATTTCTGTTAATAGTCTGTGCAAGGTCAGTGGTCTGATAAAGGGTCACAAAATTATTCAGGCTAAGAAAAGACAGAGAACTATAAAATGCCCAGTAGGCATTGGTCCAAGGTCACATTTGAAGGACTAGGAGCCAGAATTCTGCAAATTGTCACCATAACCACAACTGGAATTAAGCATCAACCAGTGTCATGGGTAGGATTGCACATACTAGGATTTTCTGTGTGTTAATCAATTTAATGTTTTACCCCTTGGCTGCTAATGCAGAATGGAGGAGATTATATAGTGCTTGTAGTGTAGAGAGGTCATCAAATGCATGAAGGCAGGAGCATGGCATAATCAAGAGACACTATGCTTGCTGCATTTATGTTGGCTGCCTCTCATTGTGCTCAGTATTCAGTTGGTTGGTACATGCCTTATTTACCTGAAAGATTTTGTTTGGTTTTGTTTACTGAGAAGTCCTTTTAAAGTAAGTATTTTATGGTCCTGAGTAGCAGAGTGTTCTCTCACCGTGCATGTCTGAGCAGAACTTGCATCCCAGCCCCTGTGTGAGTCCCAGACAATGTAAGAAAATTCTGTTAACAGGAGTTATGTTTTGCAGATGGGGACTTTGTGTGCTGCTGCACACACCCAGCTGGCAGAACGATAAACCACAAGTTTGTGTTAGCAGTGTAGGACTGCTTTTGCATTTCCCACTCACAGCAGGGACAATGTGATGAGAAAAGGCAAGTAGGCTCCAGTCAGTACTGGTTTATGTCTTCTCCTCATAACTTTATTTCCTGAGGTTTGCTCCACTTCATTTTCACCTGCCACTTTGCTGACAGAGCTTCTCTAGCTCTGCAGTGCAACATCTAGCAGATGGTAGGTTTTTGACTCATCCAGGGTCCTTTCTGAGAAACATCTCCATGGCACTGTCCAGATTCTCAGAATTATGCTCAGTTGTTTATGAGCAGGACAGCATTTCTTCTTACTGCTGTACAGGTGCCAAGGTGTAACTCCACTGTGGAGATAGAGAAACCAGAATGTGATGTACCTGTGAGATGCTTTTTTGAACAGGATTCACCTGATTACTGAACACCATTTTTTATTATCTTGTCTAGGAATCATTCCTTGTTCCTTGCTGAAGAACTAACTGTTCCTTCTGCTATCTTCAGACACTGGATAGATGGGTGGCAAGTAGGAACAGGCGAAGCAATCCTTTCTGTAGTCATCAGCTCCCTGCAGTTCTGGGCAGATTTGCAGCTTTCCTTAGAATGTATCCCCTTCATGTGTTTTTAACACAAAGGCGTTGAAAGCATAATAGAAAACTACTGTGGCATAAGTACTAAGAGCAAGTAGACTTTGATTTATGATTTCTGCTGAAGCAGAGCTGTAGCTGTCCATAAAAATTTCAACATGTTGAGTTAGAGCTGAATGCATAAAAAGTGATTGTTGGTAGGTGGCCTTATCTTAATCTGATCTAAACCAAGCCTAAATGGTATAGTCTTCGAGGGAATCAAAACATTGCATTTTCCTATGTTCAGGTGATCAGTAAGCATCTTAGAAGTTACAGTCCCTGATCGTTCACTGAAATATCTGTCCTCTCTTTTTTGCTTCTGAATTTTCCTTCCATACCAGACTGAAATTCCCATTTCATGCTTTTTATGCCCTGTGATACAGACACAAAGGAAATGAGCAGTCACAGTCAACTGTGCTGGTGTGGAAAGCCAGGGAGGGGAGCTTTGGATGTAAAGAAAGGTGTGATAATTGTGTGAAGAAGCAGGTGGACAGAAATGGGGAAGTTGACCATGATGGGGAAGCTCAGGGGAGTGTGAGCACTCAGGGACTGTGTCAGGCTCTCCTAATGCTGGGCCCCCTCCTGGATTTTGTGGGGCTCAGGGTGTCAAAAAGCTCTCTGGGAGCTACCAGACGCCAGTCATTCGGGCTCTCTCATTTTAGTTACCATGATGAAGCAAGCAGAGAGTCCAAAATTCAGGAGCAGGCACTGCACAGTACACGTGCTCTGCGGTGTCACAGGTGGCAGCCAGCGTGGCTTTGTGGGGTCTGTATGGGGCCTCGTGAGGTGCAGCCAGAAAACACTGACTGCCCTGTGGCTGAAAAGTTGCTGCACCAGGCAGATACGTGTTTGAAAGAAAGCAATTAGGGAAAGCAGCAATTGTAGCGCCATCATATACGTACCTATTCATAGGCGGTTAATAGCGTAAGTAAATCTGGCTGCCTTTTGGGAGATTTTGCTCCTTCTGTATTTCATAAGATAATAACTCTCTGACAACTGAGCCATCAAATTACAATAAAAGAATAGAAAAATACTTTTTAAGAGTGAAAATTTTAGCCAGTGTCTGGCAATTATGGATGTACTTGCTTTCATTGGAAAAATTATTTAGATAAGAACATAGGACACATGCAGTAGAAGAAAGAAATATGGGCATGTCTGTCACTACAGAAGTATCTGAAAGCAAGTAGTACAGGAAAAGGAGAGATAAAATGGGGTAGAGTTGGAAATTTGAATATTACATTGGCATTAGCTGCAGATATTCTGTACATAGCTTATTCTGTATGTAGCTTCTACTCTCCATTTTTGTACCTAATAGCATACAGAAAATGAAAATAACTAGATAGTTTTGAAAACTTATAAGATTCTTAAACTCTAAAGCAGAAAGGCCACTATTGTGGTAAAAGACAAGAATTTTGGCTTGTTTCAGTTTTCTTGCTGTTAACGCACATCTTCTTTTTGCTCATACCTATCCTATATGGAAAAACATTGACATTCTTGTTTCCATGAAGTAATTCAAGTTACATTCCTAGTTCACAATCCAGTTTGGTCATTTGCTGTCATTATTAAACACTGTTCTTTATTAACTAAGGCATCTGAAAAATTGTCGTGCTTGGTATGTTTGTGCATGCTTCAAAATATTCTAAAAACTTATCGTTGTTCTTAGCTTCTAAATTTCTAATTCTTCAGTACACTGATTAAAACAAAATCACCATGAGACGAAGAAGAAACTCAGTTTCTGCTCAAAGCTCTGCCTGTGAGCCAGCACACGGCTTGGAGCCACATTTTGGCGGTTTCTGGAGGGGAACAGCGCAGTGCCGTGCCAGGGAATCCGCCTCCCTGGCAAAGAGCTGCCATGCATGGATAAGCACCAACAAGGACCCTGGCCCTTAGTGCTTCTGCCCTGTGAGCAGGAAGAAAAGTTTGGGGATTGATTCGTCTGTTTGTTTTCCTTTCCGAAGCGCATTCTGATCTTTTGGTGGCAAGTGCTTTACAAATACCGAATCTGATGACACGCTTCCTGAGTAAGCGAGTAAATAAGTTTAGTAATGATAGCCTTGGCCTACGTGCCATTAGTCTGGGCACTGTACAGTCATAATGAAGGACAGCATTTATTGTGCAGAACTGAAAAATTAGGGAAGGGGAGATCAGACAGTTGCAGCAAAAAGTTAATTATCAGGAAGGATGAGGCTGTGTTGGTCAGGCTAAAAAGCACTTTCTTGGCACACATTATCTAACCACCGTTCTTGTTGGTAATGCAAGGTCAAATGAGGGAAGAGATTAAGATTTAGCTTAGCGGATGTCCTCAGAGTTCTGCTCCTCTTGCATATATAGCGGCAGTAGAGTCAATAACGTTGTCAGAGTCCATACTGCTGATGAAGAGGTGGTTGGAGCCTGCACTGTGCCACAAAATACCACAGCTAATGAAGGCCTAATGCCTCCTATACCGCGATAAATATTTCTGTATCGAAAGTGACTCTTCCATTGGCAGTGTGACTGCCTCCTAAGAAGCAGATCATGCCTTCCCTGATCTCTTTCCTTGATGAGCTGCCTAATGAAGTAGAACAGCAGAGTCAGCATAAAGCTTCATCTAGGTCTTCACTCCACTCATTGTTGCACTAATTATTAATAATTAATTCTGACCAGGTTTTGGATATCTGAGCAATTACAGTGCCATCCGTGTGGTTTTACACAGTGGCTAGGCCACAGGAGGAATGGCCTGAGAAACTCTCTTCATTGACAGATATTGAAAACTTCTACATTTCCTGACTATCTCCAGGTGCAGGGTTTCAGTGAAATTAAAGAAAATTGCTGAGCACCTAAAGGTCTGCAGAGAGACCAAGAAATCCTCCTCTTCTATTCATGGGACAGTGTTGTTGAAATGGTACTACTTTAGAGCCACTTTGAAAAAATGTATTTACACTGTCTTACAACTGGAATATAATCATTCTTGGGATTTTTTTGTTTGTTTCTTTGTTTGTTTTTAATGGAAAAGACCACTGAATTATTTATAAACATTCTCTAAGACAATTTCAGAGGACTAATGTTGTCTAGGTTCCAAATATATAAGGATTATTAAAGCCTCATACTAAGGGAACAAATAAAACTGTTCTCCTGGAAAGGAATTAAATAACAGTTGTGAATATCTTTTTTTATTTATCTTGTTGTTGTGCCTGCAGGCCTTTCTAATCTCTTACTATACTGACATGCTATAAAGAGGCATTATAGCTCAGAGCCTTGGTAAGGGCAGGATGAACATCCCTGATGGATCAGGGAAGAGAGTAAGAGGAAAGGTCTCTTATTACAGCCTGCACTGGAGCCTGTTTATCCAATAGTTTAATCCTCCTATCAGAAAGGCATTTTTGAGGAACTGTATCTCTTTAATTTCCCCTTCTTTTAAAGGCTGATTCTTTCATAAGAAGAGATGGGGGAACACATGTGCAAGGAAGGGGGTGGCTGCTCCTTCCTCTGGAGCGCAGGGCAGCAGCCCTGGGGCTAGGAGCAGGGAGGGCAGCAGGGAGGGGGAAAAACCACAGTGAGCCTCTGGAACCCCAGTCCATTGATGTGGTGGCCAAAACCATCCTGGCAACTGACCATCTGTGCAGAGGTTGCCACAGGCTGGGAAATCTGGGAGCCCATTGTAACAAAACAGGACAATAAGAGCTCACCCAGCAAGGACACTGAACAAGGGGAGATGCTTTGTACAGCCTTTGCCTTTCTCTCTGATGGACCTAGTCACAGAAGATCACTCAATATTGTTTGGCTTTCTCAGTTTGAAACAGCTTTTTCTCTTCCTTGGAAAATTCACTTAATGGAGGAGGTTCAAGCAAATCCATCTCAGAGCCCTAGTGTCTTGGCAGGGTGGAGTTGACAACAGTTGGCTGACTTGGGCTCTCACAACGACAAGTAGGAAACCAGAAGAGAGACTAATATCATATGTTCTTCCTTAAAACATACCTAATGCTGAAACAAAGCAAAAGCCTGACATGCAATATATGCTTTTTTAAAGGCTAAAGCTGTTGGACAAGGTCATAATTTTCTTTCTTTTTCCCCTTTGCAGATCTTGTAAAAGTTTTGGATTGTTTGTTGTGTGGGGACAGCTACTGCTGTTGGCAGGGGGCACTGCTTCTTTTCACTTCATAACTCTGGTCATAGCTTCATGCAAGGCAAGGCAATTGATGAGGTAGTGCTGTGAGAGTCTGGGGTGGAAAGCTGAACAACTGCAGCAGGAGAATTTTAAGACCTGATGGGTTTAAAGCTGCTGGGGAATTGAAATAATATATTTTTTTTATTTTGACTAATTAATTTTGCAGCATTCAAGTGCAGGTTAATGTCTAAGTAATGCTTTGGACAAAAGAACGCATGTTTTATATGTGGTTTTTTGGAAATGAGGGCATACTGGTATCAAATACGTTTTGAGACAATGACACCCTTACTCTTGAGCAATTCCATTGGTGTAGTCAGATTGCCAGCCCCCTGCCCCTGCCACCCTGCCCTTTGGCTGACATTAGCAGTACAGGCAGGATGACACCCACAATATTCATGTGAGATATGTTCCTCTCAATTCACACTGCCATTGCCAAAGCCAAGGGTCAGCAGGACTCTTATCCACATTTAAATGGCATTCTTGTGGCTGATTGTTGCTCCCAGGTGACCTGGACACCAAATGTCCCTGGATGCCCACAGGAGCCACAGCATTACTTATGATGCTCTCTTTGCTTTTAGTGATCAATGGAGTGGCTATGTTCAGGGTGTGCTGCTGCTCATCTCCTACTGGCAATAAAGCTTTGTTTTATAAACTATTCCAACCTCTGGTACTGAGCAGATAATCTGGGAAAAAACAAAGGGCAGCGTATTTGGATCAGAAACACAGGGAAACCTTGCAGTGTCTGATGTGCGTTCTCCTCTCCCCATCTGATTTCCAGCTCACATGTCCTGATCATCTCAGTGCTGCAGCCCTGTAACTCCTCTTCAGTAGCAGTAGTAAGAACAGTAGGGCTGGTTTTTGCTTCATATGATGCACTCCTCCATTCCTGACAGCCACTTCCCCCATATTCATACTGTGAAGAATCAACAGTTTAAAAACAGAAATGAAGGGAGGAAGGAGAAAGAAAGAACCTGAGACCAGCTTCACCCATGATTTTGAAAAGTCCGCTTTCTTTTAAAAACTTTTACTTTATTACTGACATTATCAGAGGTGTCCTTGTTGGTGTCTGTGTGTTTTCATGTCATTACAACTGACTTAACTCTCTTTGTTTTTATCTCCTCTTCTCTCCCAGTGGAGTTTTTATACTGTGATTTGGCTTCCATGAAGTCTATACGGCAGTTTGTGCGGCAGTTTAGAGCAAAGAATTGTCCACTCCATGTCCTGGTGAATAATGGTGAGTTCTGGTTTCTTCTTCATGTATCTGCAGGGGAAGATGTGACAAACGGAGGTCTCATCTATTACTTCACACTTCAAATAAATTATCTGAACCATAAAGCAGGTTACCATAAGGCTGCCTTAACTGGTATGTCTTTCTAGAGTTAAATTGCATTTTTTTTTGAGAGAGACTGTCAGGTGAGCAGTCTGAACACTTCAGTGCTGCCCTTGCTCATGTTGTTATTGCAAGTCTTGCTCATTTGCTGTGATTTTTTAGCTCTCCAGCACTAAAAAAAATGCAATTATACAAGAATCTGAGCATCTTTAAAAAAAAATAAGAAAGGAAAGGGAACCTGTTCTTTATGGTGGTAGAAAATCTGTCGTTTTACCTTATTTACTTTCTTTGCCCTTATGTTTTTCCCTGTATAAACACTTGTTTACTGTGGGTGGCTGATGAGCTGGGCTGTGGGTTTAATCCACCTGAAATATAATCTGGCAAGTTATCCAGAAACCTCAGAGAAGTCACCACATAGATCCAGGTGCTACTGAAAAGCTTTTCATAAAACTGCATCCTCAGTGATCAGAGCACAAATTAAAAGGACAATATTTACCTTGCATTCATACCATTATAAAATGAATCTCATTATTCTTAGGGATTTTAGCTTTTGCTATTCACATACTTGCTATCTAATTTTGTGTTATAGCCACAGTATTTTTGGAAGCCAGCCTGTATACCAGAAACCATGCACTGTCCTAGAGGGGATTTTTCACCTGTCTGTTTAACTAGGGGGAAAACCCACGTGCAACAATTTAGGCTTCTTTCAGAAGTTTACTTCTTCTGTTCTTGTTTTCCCAACTATTTACATATGTTTTTATTAAGACATCCCAGACAACATTTTCTGTTTTCCTGTGCACACTTCAATCCTAGTGAGAGCAAACATGCTGCAAATAAATGTTTGTTATATTCATTAATGCCTTAAAGAGCTCTCAGTAACACAAGTAAATACTGTAATGAAAATTCAAGTGTTTTTTATTTGCTGATTGATATGAAACATTTGTGAAATGTTAAGAGTTTATTTTTCTTTGATTAGTCAAAAAAGCCTACCATTCTTATTTTAATCGTGCAATAATTAGAGGTGGATATTTAAGCCTAGTTATAATTAATTAGTGGATATTTAGCCCAGTTACAAAGTCTTTCCAGATTTACTTTTAAACATGCAGAATAAAAACTGTTACACAGATGGGAACAACACTATTTGAAAAAACAGCATTTTGTGGGAAAAGGGGTTTTTAATTCTATACAGACATCCCCTGCTCTGCACTAGTTTTCAGCATGAGCAAAACCAGCATTGTCAGCAGGGGCTTGGGGGCGAGTTGGGGGAAAAATGATGAGGGTGAAGCAACTGGGAAGCCCTCTGGAATACAAGATTTTCTTTCTGCCCTAGCTGCGGCTGAATTGGGTTAAAAGAAAATTAAATGTGTCTTCTTATATAAGAAACAAAGTTGTATGAAAATAGTTCTCCTAATGTTCCTAATATGTTACAAGACCAAAGAGTGTAAGCCCAAAACTTCTTTTAAGAAAGTAGCTTGAGACTAAAATTTGCCTGCTTCATTCTCTGTATTTGTGACTTGCAACAAAACCATTTGACTTCACTTACGCTTTTTTACAAAATACTGTTGGTAAGAGAAATCTTGTTGTTTGAGAAAATTTTTTTAGAATCTACAACGAAATTAATGGTCCAAGTAATTTTTCTGCCTTAACAGAATCACATCCAAAGCACAGGTAAATAATCCCACAGAATTAGATTAGTTTCTTACCAATGCCTGGCAATGACTCCACTTTTGAATGCTCTTTCCCGCTTTTTTTTTTTTAATAGTCTTTTTTATTTGCTTTTGTAAATAATCTGTAGCATTTAGTTTTGTTACTAGTGAAAGTGAGCTTTCACTTGTTACTTTTGTTTCATACTGAAAGCCCAAATGTTTTCTTGCTACATAAGAAGAAAATGAACATACCTAATAGAGGAGAAATGTCCTGATGCAAAACCCACCAGTACTGAGCACAATCAAAACAGGTTCTTACATTTGGGCTATTTGGTTGGCTTTTCTTTTTCCCCTTCTCTTCCTCTTTCCTCCTTTTTTCTCTCCTTTTTGTTTGTTTGGTTGGTTGGTTTTGGGCTTGGGTTTTTGGGTGGTTTTTTGGTGGTTTTGTTTGTTTGTTTGTTTGTTTTGTTTGGTTGGGTTTTTTTGTTTGTTTGGGGTTTTTTGTTTGGTTGGTTTGGGGTTTTTTTGGTTTTTTTGGGTTTGTTTTGTTTTGTTTTGTTTTGTTTTGTTTCAATGCACTGAGGAGGATGATTCAGTCCATCAGGGACTGCAGAGCTGGAAGCATTACTCTCTTAAAAACCTTATCACATTTGCCTGTTCCACTGCCTTTCCCATAGGTTTTGAAAATCAAACTTTGTGTGCTTCCCATGACTTCTGAATCAAACTATCAGCAAGCCAGTAAAATATTGTATTTCTCTCTTCATAGGACCAAGCATTTTATTATCAGGGCTGTACTCTTCTGTTACATTTGGTGTAAAAATGCAAGCACTGTTACACTGCATTTTTTTCCAATACATACTTGTATTATTTAATTGCTTAAATCTAAATCTTTTTAAATTGATTTATATAATCACATGTATATGTTAGTGAATTTTCCACATATTATCTCCATGGATATGTAACCCATATGTGTGTGAAGATAATATTTGTTGAGGACTTGTGCAAACCTGTCAAAAAGAAGTCATTTGAAGATGACTTGATGAAAATGCCAACATTTTACAAGAATGCCAGCAATGAAATTAACATTGAAATATTATTAAAGACAAGGGATTTCATGTGAATTACTGTACTAAATAAATAACCAATACTACATGTATGACCCAAGATTGTTATGAAATTCAGCAGTTTTAAGGTCATTGGTGATTTTTTAAAAAATATTTCTTCATCGCTTGCTCTCTATCCCTTACCTCACTCAAGGATTTAGTTGGAAATTAAATTAATACTGAAATCCTGAGTTTCAAAGTATTCTCCTAGAGCTAAACATCTAGGTCCCACCATAATCATGTGAAGGTTTAGGTATCCAACTAAATGGAGATTAGTGCACTAGTCACCTCCTCTTTTTGTTATAGTTTATTTTAGCATGTACATTTAGCATTCTAATTTCTAATTTAAAAGGAAAAATTTGCTTGAATGCACGCATTATTTCAGCTGACAAATAAGGGCCTGTTTTTCCATTACTGTGCTTTCTGCATCAGTAATGTGCATGCTCAGCTCTTGGTTTTTAAAATAAACAAAACATATTAAAAATGCAAATAGAGTATTATATAAACTTTTTTTTTAAATGTAATGTGCTAGTGCTAAAAAGAGAGAAATGCTATGACATAGAAAACAAATTCATTTTCTGTAGAAAACAAAAAGTAAGCTATATGGTTTAACTGTGAGCCACAGAAAGAGGGATGCAGCACAAAGAGTGCAGAAAGCTTAATCTGACAGAAGGTCAGAGGAATGTGTCTTCTAGTCTGCTAATTAGCAATTGGGTGCTAATTTTTAGTTTTGTTTTGGAAAGAACTGTCTTTGTACAGCTGAAAAGCATTTAGCAAATTACAGCATGTACACTAGTGTTAATTATTTAATACATTCCTAAAAATGGCATTGCTGTTAAAATGCATTAGAAAGTCTGCTGTCTTCTTGTGGTTGAAAAAGGGACAGATACTAAAACACTTTGTAAAATTCCATGACCAGTAGTCACGGTTTCATGCCAGAGATGTATTTTTCTAACCTTGAAGGCAGTAATTTTCTCTGTGTGCTGGAACTGTTTCTCAGCACATTGTAGTTAATGTTTTTGCTTGTATGTTGTTTACAGTACTAAATGATCTTAAAACCAACAGAGCCAGCACAAAAATCACAAATATTTAGTGACACCAGAATGCCTCTGGATGCCAAACACCCATGCACCGTATAGTTTATTAACAATGAAATGCCAGCTTAGAGATGTCAGGCTATTATTAGCCCGTTGCAGACAGATTACAGTTAATATATTTCAGGTTGAAGCCTACCTAAACCCATTTAAAATCAATATTCCTGAACTGCTAGCTAATCCAGATGGTCATATTTAGTATTTGGGGATCATCTGAGAAATTATCAGTCTCTTGATAGAATGAGTAAATCTGCATGAGCTTACCTCTTCAGTTCTTACAGCACATTAAAAGCTGTATCAGTAGCTGAGTATATATATATATATATATATTTCCTTGTGTTACCTACACACAATCCAGCCATGTGCAGGTCAGCTATAATCCTTTGCCAAGAGTCCTTTGAATAGTCCCACGGATGCTGTTGGTTGATCATATATTAAATAATTCTTGCTTTTGAGTATTTGCAGGATCATATCTTCAAAAGAAGAGTGAGATTTGAGGGCTGGGAACAAGAGCATGTATCAAATGCAAACAATTCTATACGTACTTACCTACTCATGGGTTGTATTTATAAGTTAAATTTACTAATAGTTAAATTATTTGAAATTATCACAGTGGAATCTATGAAAAGATCCTGTCCTACTGGATTAGTTAAGAGCCAGCTCCCTTGCCTGTAGCAGCTGCAGGCTACACTGACTGTTCTGATGAAAAGGAAAGAAACCTCAGAGATGTGGAAATTCACTGCAGAAGGCCTTGAGGGAAAGTTAGTGAGGATTGCTGTTACTCCAGTGAAACTTTGATTTCATTGGAATTAATGCTTCTCCTCCAGCCACACAGGGAAGCTGTGAACTCAGGATATGACATCTCATTAAAGTTCTTCCAGTGTCTTGCTTACAACATCACGTTTCATCTTTATCCTTTCTCAAAGACAAATTAGAGCAATACCCGAGCAAAGCTGTGACAGAAAAGGTACAGGGGGGTAGGCACAAAGAGAGAAGGGGATGAGCAGAAGAGCAAATAGCTTTTACCCATATGTAATGGATGATAAGTACTAGATATTATGGCAGAGCTGGGTCTTTGGAAGACGGTTTTACCTGGAAGAGTTAATTTGAGGTGGTGGAGAGATTGGCTTACAGTGGATCTTCTATGTATGGTGGGAAAACCTGGAAGACTCATAAGAACCTTAACATGCAGTATTAAAATATACTAAAATTAGAGGAAACTCTCAGAGCCATATTTTTTTATGACATTCAGTGCATGACAGGTGCCATCTTAGATTTTTCGGAAGAGATCATCTTTTAAGAGAGCTGACTGTGGGGAGGCTGGCTGCTCACACACTGCTCTTCACAGGTCCTAGGTCCCTTGGATATTGTGAGTAACTTGTCTGGGCACATGTGTCAGAGAACCACGACACTGCTGACAGTATCCAGCCTGGCTCTTTCAGAGCGAATGAGCGTTGTGCAACGTCCACATTTATCTGGTGCATGGACTTTTAGCAGCCGTTGTCAGCTAAAGATTGTATTATACTTGCATAGTACTTTTGTCTGCCAGAATTATATGTACCTTATAAGAAGATGTCAGATTTCCTATAAAAGGTTTATTTTTTTATTGGAAGAACTATTAAGTTATAGGGGTAACCTTAGACTCTTCTGGCTTTCAAAGAGTAAGGATTTCATTCATGAAAATCCTGACTTCTGTTTGATATTATCTTTGTCTTTCTGATTATTTCCAAAGCTTTTTTCTCTGTCTGTGATATCAAACACTTTGTGAAAGAGGAAATATCTCAGGCTCCACATGCTGCAGGTTTTTGACCCATTTGCTTTTATGTCTTGAATATGAATGTTTTATCAGTGGAAGACAGATACAAAGTCAGCTATTGATGGATTAGGAAACCCAACCGGTTCTACTTAAGTGTGTGGAACATTTGCCATGGGCTTTTCTGAAAGGTAGGAGTGAACCATGGTTTTTTTTTTTTACTTAATCTTTTCATAGCTTTTAGATAAAAGTATTTTATATACAAATTGCAAACCAAAATATTTTACTTTTGAAACAATATCCTATTGAATTAGAAAGCTGTGACTAACTCTCCTATTTTCTGATTGTGAGTGGGCTAACTCACCATTGTGCCAACATAAATAACCAAACAGTTACTGAGATTATTTTTAGGAAACAATGGGTTTTTTTTTAACCAGACCTAATTAGGAATGCTCTGGTTTATTTTAGTGTAAAATCAAATCCTTGGTTATGGAATACTTTTTTTAACTGACACATTTTCCAAGGAACTAGCTTGTGCTGTGTTCACGTGTAGCGATGTGACATTGATTCAGAATGTGAATCTGTTCTTAGGGAGGTACTACAGCTGGTTTGGTTATGTTCTGAACCTGCCAAGATTTGGCTGTTGTTCTCACAGTCCTTGAATGTGGATTGTCTGCATTTTTTCCTTTTCTTTTCTTTAACCTACTGAGAAACTAAGAAAGACAGGTTGCTTTATCTTGTTTTTTCTGGAAAGACACACTGCTTTATTTTCTTTGGCACAGCTAATATAGTGCACTCCTCCCTTGTGAACATTATAGGTGGGTCTGGGAGCACCAGCAGTAAGACATTACTCAGTTTTCAATTCCTTACTACTTAGCCAAACTTTTAGTGTTTGGGCTGAGAGTTTCCATGCCAAGTAATTGCCTTAGGCTGACATTTTTTTCCTTTATTTTATTTTGTAATGCCAGATAAAACTGTTCATCTGTTTCCAGCAATGATAAGACAGACATCTTAGGAGGTTTTTTTTAATGTCAAAAATGATGGCAAGGTTTTTCATAAAGGCTGTGGTCTTATCACTCAGTGTGGAATAGAATGCAGACAAGATCTTGCCTTTGTGTCAGTGGCTGCATCTTTTACCACATATGGAATATCCCCCTGATGGGTCAAGTTGGAAGCCTGCTAAGCACTGCCCTTTGTAAGCCACCTTTTGTGTGCTCCTCATGGGATATTTTGCCTATATCAAGCATGTCCCAAGTCGAGCCTGAGCAGGTCTCTCTGCCCAAATCACAGCCCTGAGCCGTGGTGGGAGGTGCTGCATGCAGGCAAAGGCACCAGTGCTGAGACTGGGCACCAGCATCCCATCTGCTCTGCCTGGCTGCCTCACACATCTTCAGCCTCCTCCAGTCTCTCCACTGCCCAGACTGGTGGCCTCAGTCTCTGACCATGAGTTCATGATCTCTGTGGCAAGCTTCTGTCCCGTGATTAAGAGACTGTGAAGAGTTGATGGGTAGGAGGAATAGGACAGTTAGCTGGGAACCATCAGGATGACAGAAACCTTGAAATGCAAAACATTTGAATTTTCTGATTAAAAGACTTTTATAGAGAATGAAACTACAGACATAGCATATATTCTTGTTAAATATCAGGAAATTAATAAGAGAGCAAATACTGAGGTAGAGCTAGGGTGGGTAGTGAGGGTGAAGAGAGCCATTAAGTATGCCTGACTTGTAGGTGTCTCAGTCAGAGGTTGGAAATGCTTAGGCATCATATTATTCCCAAGGATCCAGTCCTTAACCTTGAGGACTGGAGTCTCTGTTGGGTACTATGTGGTTGCATCTTTTCTCCATGAGGGCATTCTTGACTGATCTCTTATTTGCAAGTTTACTGATATTTAACAGAGATGAGATTTATTGCTCCTGGTGGAGAAAGGATTGGAACCTCTCCTCTGCTTGATCACCCACTGACGTAACTTGTACAAAGAAATTGTAACTTAGTCACAGCTAGTTGAGATTGAAGGGGGATGAAGAAGGTGAGAGGAGCCTCAGAGCCAGGGATCATGGTTCCAGCAGGAAACAAGCCACAGCAGCGAGGGGAGGGCGAGCCAGGTGTGTGACAGGCAGATGCCTGCAGGGTGCAGAGTGATGTGGGATTGAGACACAAAGGAGCTACAGTGGCTGGTAAGAGAATTAGGGAGGAGGAACTCACCATTTGGAGGGAATCAGAGAGATAGATGGAGCTGATATACATAGCTGGGACTGAACCTCTTCCCTGCTTCCTCAACACATGCTGCTCCTTGATAAGATCAGCATGGGATCTCTGGATTATGGGATAAGGGAGGAAGGGAGGCTGGGAAGCAGAACACTGTTGTTGGTTCATTGTGGCCATGCATTTTGCCCAGCACATGGAGCTGTCAGGAAAGGTAATCAGAAAAGGCAATGGGTGGTGCAGAACATCTTGGGAGAAGAGAGCAAGAGGTGAGAGCTCATGGGAACTTGTTCAGTGCTGGAGCAGAGGCTCAGGCAGACTCCTATGGAGTAGATGTCCTGGGATGAGGTAGGAGAGACCTAATCCTTTGGAGATGATCCTTCTCCACAACCCCAGGCTTGGTCCCTGTCCTTTATCAAACCTGTTTTCACAGTGGCCAGTACCTTCTAGGAAAGGTCCATGCACAGGGCATTGTTCCAGCACTGGTGCCAGACAGACTAACAGGTGTCTGCATCTCCCTAAAGGTCAAATGCATGGGTGTACTATCTATGTGTCATCCAGGTTTCATTGTTATGCCATGGCGTAAAAGTTCTTGCCTTTCTTTATTTTCCTCCCATTTGGCTTTGGAAACTTGCATAAACACATATAAAAAGCTCCAAAAGACATTAGGAAATGCAGGAGTCTAAGCTTCCTCTGGGGAGACAGGGAGTAAGACAATAGCATTGGAAAGCTGCACCAAGTTTCATCTGTGTTTTTGTGCTTTTCTTCTAAACTGTTAGGATTTTTACCTTTTCAGTTCTCATACACTGATAATCTGGCTTCTGTGTGTGGTCATGTTGAGACTCAGATCACTTTCCTGGGACACCAACAGGCATGTGGCATACCTGTAGCACTAGATTCTGGGTTGGGGTTGTGGCTCAGTAAGCAGCTGTGTCACAGCTTTTACATAAGCAGTGCTGCAAATTCACTGCTCTTCAGCCCAGACGGGGCAGGAAGAAGCAGTACCTGTAGGAAGGAGTCATGTGGGCACAATTGTGCCTTCAGTGAGCATTTCTGGGGGCAGTTCTTACTATGAGATATTGCATGTTCTTCTTGCTCACTAGCCATGAGAGACCTACAGGGCAGGCACCCTCTGGGATTGCATAGCCCAACTGAGCAAGGTGGAACAAGCAATCTGGTAAGGAGAGCCAGGCCAGAGCATGCTACTGTATGGTTCTGCTGCTCAGGTGAGAAGTAGGCTGTGCTATTTTACATGTAGAGACACCCAGAGCTGTTTTGTTTCGTGGGTGTGCAGGACAGAGCAATTATGAGGATTCTGTCAAGGCCCATGTGGCTGCACTCGTGGGGTTGGAAATGCTGCCAAAGGCATCAGCTGAGACAGCCTGTAGGGAGGAAGGGCTTTGTGCTCCACTGGAAATAACTGTCTCCTAATTTTTCCCCTTGGGAACATTTTTGATACAGTATGTATCTCTCCCTTGTAAATAGCAAGAATTGGGTGAATGTGATTATAAAGGTTCACTTCCTGCTGTGAAGGTGTTATGTGTAAGTGTTTGTGGCTCACCTATTGATTTATCTGGCCAGCCTTTGGCTGTCTGGAGATAAAAGAACTTGTGTGAGGGGGATCTGCTTCCAAACCCTCTTCTCTGAGCATGGCTGGGAAGGCTGACATTCTGTTCTGCATGTAAAAAAGAGATTTTAAAGTTTTATTTTGTAGTGAGTTTGAGAGAACTGACTTTAAAAACCTCAAATTAGCTCGCTGTAAATAAATCCAGAGGAGTGAAATACTTGTATTTTTGCAGCTCTTAAAACACATTTTATAATGGAGATGAAGGATGTCTTTGCAGTGGGAGGTATGGGAGGTAGAGCAATATTTGTCATCATCTGCAGTACGAGCAGGCATAGTGCAAATTCTCTTGTATAATTCAATAAAATGGGGTATGTCTGGCCTATAATATTTACAACTATGATAAAATTTTTGTTATGCTGTCTGCAGTGTCAGATCCATTTTGTTCTTAAAATTACATAAAATGGATCAGAAACCAAGAGTTTCATTACAAACTTTTATAGAAAATCACCATAAATTCCTGCTTGCAAAGACAGTTCTCTTGAAGTGTATTCATTCTTGAGGGAGAAAGATGATTATTGCCTAGTCATAGAATTAAAAGAGAATATAATTTTTATCCATTAAAGCTATTTTAAAATGTGTATAATTTGAACATATTACAATACACACAGAATTGCAGCACATTGGAAGGTATTACTATACCTATAAGAAGTCCAGCATAGTTTTGCAGAAAAATATTTTCCATATTCTAATTTACTCCTACCTCTGCAAAATCACATAAGCGTGTTTTGTTTAGTCAGTTTTTTGTTCCCCTACTCTCAGTCTTTTGCCAGAATATTTCAGCAACAGCTAATCAATTACAAAGTAGAAGCTCATGTTCTGTTTACTTATTAACTAATTTTCTTATGCCATGATGTTATCAGTGATATTTTGAAACTGAATCTTCTAGAGACAATCCAGCTAAATCACGGAGAAAAACCTATAAGAAGGTCATATCAGAACTGAGATGTTTGGAATTAATGTTTTGTGTGCTGCCATTTCAAATTTCTCATACACTCTGAAAAAAATTATAAGGGTGACAATTGATAATTAAAATCACAAAGATACTGAGTTGTTTGGATTCTATACCAGAAGAATAAGCACAATCATTCTTAGTTTACAGTGAAAAGATAAGGCATTTGTTAATGTTTCAAGTAGTATTGGATTAATGCAAAGAATTTAAATTAGAACCAGCTTTCAGTTTTGAGTTAACATTTGGGACCCTTAAGTAAAGCTGATGATGGTTCTGGACAAGAGAAAATCAATAGCATGCCACTTTTAGTATCTACTCAATGTTAGGTAGTTAATAATTTAAAAAAGAGAGCTTGCTGCTACACTTACAAGGTTTTCCCTTTTGTTAAGGAAAGAGACAGGTTGAGTTGCCTGTTGGGTATTTCTCTGTATGCTCACTTTTAGTGAATTAAAAAATGGCTTTTCCTCAAATAAGAGAAACTGCCCTCAGACTACAGGGCAAGATTTTTTTGACAGTCTTGATATGAACTACCTGAGAGATGAGAGCTTTCTAAAAAACAAAAAAAATCTTTCAAAGATGTTTTGGCTTAACATTATTTGAGCAGATCTTGAAGACAAAAAGGGAGTTGTAGTAGCATCAGATGCAGGCAGAGGTGATTGTGCCTGCTCAGGGACTTGACCATAATTTCTACTCAGGGGATGCTCTTGAAAAATGATCAAAAGAATATTGGGGAGTGTGTACCTTTACAGTCATGCATTGCATAAATGAAAATATTTCCTTCAACTGATGTGAGCTCAGATCTGTTTCTTTGCTTCCAGGATGTACAGCACAGATGGTAGAGACTAATTGGGGTGGAGGGCAAAACCTCTATGTGTTCTTGAAATCCTGTGCCTCTCTGGAGGTCGAGGGTGAAGTTTCTGTGGCAGAGGCATCCTCGGAGCTAATGTGAGCAATGGCAGTCTCCTTGTGTTTGCCTGCTGGTCATGATGCAAAGCTGAGCGGCTGTAGCAGCTGTCTAACACACTTCTCTCAGGACAAATTTCTCCATCCCTCCATCTGACTCAACCAACAGAGATGTGTCCGTGCATGGAGGGGTGGAGGGGTCCTATCCTGAGCCCTGCAGCAATCCCAGCAGATGCAGAAGCAGGATTTGGCATGCAGGTCAGCCTTGCTGTGCCAGGGCTCTTTTATATTGGATGCCTTTCTTGGGCTTGTATTTTACCAGTGTTGCTGCAAACAGACCTCTGGCAAACTGCTTCCTTTCACCTTTTCCAAGTGTCAGAGCTTTGGAGGGCAGGATGCCCTCAGAGATATGCAAATCCTTTCCTTGTATTCGCCCTGGTGCTCAGAGATGTAGCAATGTTTTCATCTGCCCTCCAACAGCTCATGCTGAGTTCTGTCTGTGCTAAAACTTGCACTGTAGCAGGCTGAGACTTTGTCTGGGAGCTTGGGATTCATTCCATCCCTGAGCTATTCCCATCTTTTCCTTCTTCCCAGAAAACAAGAAAAAGTCACAGCTGGGCTTGTCTCACATTTGCATCTGTCCATAACCTTCATGCCAGTTCTCAGCCCCAGCCACTGTTACAGATGTGATTATACACAGTTTACAGCAGTAAATGACACAGGGAGATGCTAATCAGCTTTTGTGGAACCTCATCATGTAATTTGTGTTGTGTTTCTTTCACTGTACCACCAGTCAACATCGCTCATGTTCAGTCTAAAGTTCTCCATTTGCAGGTACACTGTGTTCCACCCCAATATTTTTTTTCTCTGTGGTCTTCTTGAGTTTCTTCACTGCTTCTCCAGTTGCTCCATTAAGCAGTAGGAAGCCACAGGTGAATCTCTATGCGTGTTTGCCATACCAAAAAAGATCCCCAAAATATCTCTCCTTTGACCCGAGAGGCAGCAACAAAGCAGGACTGTCAGGTGGCAGGAACACCCAAAGCAGCGATGTAGATGCACAGCATGTGCAATTTAAAATGGCCATTTAATGTGTGATCATCAGGTCAGGCTGACATCAGAAAATGGGATGTTAAAGACTTTTTAGTGGGCACATGAAGTAGCATGAGGATTAAGCTGACACTCCCTCATGTCCTATGTGCAGAGGTGGCCTTTCTGCTGTATCATATTTGTGGGTGTTAGAGAGAAGCATCCTATAACAGGATTCTCCATGGGTATGTCCATCTACATTTAAATGACAAAGGTCATGTCTACTTGTACAGTAATTAAATTTTAATAAAACAAGAATAATTTATAGCATTCAAGTCTATGCTATAATTGAGCAGGGTAACTATCCCTCACATGGCCTCAATACATGATATAATTAATGCATGAGCTCAGAATTCTCTGCAAGATGCTGAAATCAACATTGCACATTGGAGATGTGGATACTTATTTTAGACACTGAGTTTGAAAATTGTGGTTTGTGGAAATTTATGCAAAAATATTGCCAAAATAAGCATTGAAAACCTAATTTCAATATGCAGCTGCTTGTAAGCATGGTAATTAAGATATATTGGGTAAATTTACTACATCTGTTCTTACCCACACCAGTGAGACAGAAGTTGCAGATTTCAGATGTAGACTCACCAGAGCTTTAAACTCCAGCCAGGACCCAGGAGAAGGCTGTCTAGGAGAGCAGGTCTGTTGCCTAGCCTGGGCTTGTCTCCACTACTCAGAGCTCTGATGGAGGAAGTGTTGTTGGGATCACCCAGCTCCCACCTCTTGAAAACACTTTTCACAAATGAACTCACAGTCCTGCAGGGAGGGAGAGAGAGAGTCAATCAGCACACTATCACGATAAAGAAACCAAAGTGGGGTTTTAGACATTTTTCTTGTCAGGAATCAATAATTTTCGACTTTACATGCCATCACCAGTCACTCACTGCTCTAAACGCTGTGTTTACCCTTTGCAGCAGGAGATTCATACTCCTTCTAGCTTGCTGCTCCTCTGAAATAAATCAACAGGTTTTACCTCTACTTTTTCCTCCAGCTGGGGTGATGCTGGTCCCTGAAAGGAAGACAGAGGATGGGTTTGAGGAGCACTTCGGCTTGAACTACTTGGGACACTTCCTGTTGACTAACCTCCTCTTGGATACGCTGAAGCAATCAGGAACGCACAGTCACAACGCTAGGATCGTCACTGTCTCATCAGCCACCCATTATGTAGGCAAATTGCACCTAAACGACTTACAAAGCAGGTACCGATCCCTTTTTGGTATTCACTGATCTGTAGTAATCGTGTGCAGATTAAACTACAAGAGAATTGTTACTGACTACTGAATGAGGTGGGGTTTTGTTGCCCCCCCTCCTTTTTTAAAAAAAATACAATTTATGGTGCTTTTCAAGCACTTGCTTAATGTATTTAATATTTGATCAAAGCTTGCAGCCTCGAGCCAAAGGTACAAATAATTTATAAATTCCGAACCGCGTGTTTTATTCTGGACTTTGAAACCCTCACTTTGCTTTCTGACGCTCACGCTGCGGTGATGCTTGTGGTGCATGCAGCGCCTGGACTCGCCACTGCCTGATCAGGGAGACGCCCCAAAACCGGGATGTTTCGAAATGGCTTGGGTGGATGCTAACAGATATTGTCCCCAGGAGGATGCGTGCATAGAGCTGAGACAGCCTCAGATGAGCTCAGCCAGCCGCCTGTGGCTCTCGCTGCCTGCCCGCCGAGCAGCGATGCTGGCCGTGCTCTGCTCGCCCGGCTGCCGCAGCCGCTGTGCCGGCCCTGTGCTCCCTCCCTGCCGCTCCTTCCTGCCCTCCGGCTCTGCCCGCCCGCCCACAGCTCCCTCTTCTGCCTCTGCCCTGCGCCTTGTCCTGCTCTGCTCCTCACATCCCGTGCCTCTCCCGTGGCTTCCCTCACAGCCCTGCTCCAGCTCCCCGCACCCACCCCCGGCCCCAGGCCGTGTCATCCTGCCGGTCCCTGTCCCTGTCCCACCCCTATGGTCCTTCCCTTCTCAGACTGGCGATTCACTGCCAACCCCAGACCCTGGCTCTCGTCTGTGTCACCCTCTGTACTTCCCCAAGAGCTTCCTGAGATCCAGATGATGGCCACCCTGGGTTTTTAATCCAATAAAATGGGTTTAAGTGCACGATTGACTTCTGACCTCCTGCTTTCATTTAGGAAAACCGTGGATGAATGTCTGTGGGATATTTCTAACATTAGGAAGACATCAAATGAAGCGGTAAATGTCTCTGGTATCATACAGGAACTGCGTGGAGTGGTTTAGTTGGCAGAGGAACGGGCAGGATAACTGAGATAAATATCAGAATTTCCCCATGCAGTCATGTGTGGCAATTACGTGCTTACTAACAGGCTCCAGCAGAGTCTGCCTTCCCCTGGGCTCCAGAGAGCTTCGCCTGCCTGCTTGGAGCCAGTCTGACTCCTGTGTCATTCCATGAAAATCTGTCTCCAGTCTTTGGCAGGGACTTCAGTGGGTGATCAGAGGTACCTGGCCCAATGTTTCATTTCCGGACAAAGACTGAAATTAGAGGGCTGGGCTGTTTCCACTGCAGATATTTTACAAATGAATGCTGCATTAGGCACGTCAAACTTCTGATTACATATTATGGCATCGGTTTTATTACAAGCCATTGTTTAAACCTCTGCAGGGTAGTCACAATTTAATCTCTTGCTTGTAAAACAACCACAGGAAATTACCCTTACTCTTCACTTGATGTATGTATTCATTGTTTCTGATGGGCATGTGCTAGATAGCACCATGCAAGGGGGCTAAGGGGATTAGTATTTCTTTGGGCTAAAATGTGGAATGCAGAATTAAATGTGACTCTTCTGTGCCTCTAGATAACAGTAGTTGCCTTGATTATAGCAAGGCCTTGTACTCTGCATCTTTAATTTAGGGTCATCCCTATCTTTGATTTATCATTATTAACTCATGTTTTAAAGGAACCAGAAACATTTCAGTTTGAAAAGTTATGGTTGAGCAAGAACATGACCAGTCTGACATAAAAAATAATAATATACCAGAGAGATTTACCTGCAGCTTTTGTATGCTTTACATTTCAACATTATTGATGTAAGAAGGGCCCTAAAGGATGACAGACTCTGACTGATTTTGCCTGCTCATTCCCACACAGATGCTCTGAATCACTCAGGGGCAGCACTGGTGCCTGCACATGTGCACACTGGTGAAACCCAGAGTGGGTTGTAAATTCAGGTCCAAACCTTTCCTTGGTTCAGGTGTAAAAACCTGCTCCTGGGTATTTTTTTTTAGCCTAACTGCCAAAAAGCCCCCACTCAGGTGAATAGTTTGACATCACTGTAAATAGTGCTGCAAAAACCAGTGAGATCACTTGTGTGTTTGAATGTGTCCCTGCAGCATGAGCAGGGAGTTTACCAGGAGGACTGCTGGCGGGTATCATACCCAGGCACTTCCTACTCCATAGGGCCCTGGAGATGCCTTGTGATTCAGAGCAACATTCAAGAGCTTTAATGGATGTGGTAAAGACACCCATGGTAAACAGTTTCCTGGTAATGCCATGTCTCATTTTCGTTGCTTGTGTGAATGGGAAATCATTCTAAAAATTTTCTACCTTTTTTGGGGTGGTTTTTTTTTTTTTTTTCTCCTTTATTTTGCAGCAGTTGCTCATGGTTCATTTTATGACTTGGGTGTATTGGCTGGTAGTCCTAACCTATCAAGAAAGAAGCAAAACCATCTGGAGTCATTATTGAAGAAAGGGGAGCACAGTACTCTGTGCTGGGGAAATTACTGCTGGCAGCAGGCTGAATTGTTTTCCATACTCTTGTCCCACTATTCCTAGATGCTAGTTGGGCTTGTGCCCTGACTAGAGGTGAGTGACAGCACTGGAGCAGGGATTCATCCATCTAGCATGGCAGAGAAGGAAAGGCAAAAGACTCACCTTGACTTAAAGGAGACAGTAAACTGAGGTTCAGTTCTCTGCTTTACCACAGACTTTTCCAGGTGTCAGGAACCCCTAGGAGACTCTGGGTTGGCAGTCAGATTGTGGCCATTTCTCCCCTTTGCTACTTAGAGATCTGATCTGAAACCAGACATTATCCATATCCGTGATTGCAGGGCAACTGGATAACAGATAATTGTTGAAAAGCCTGTCCCATGAACAGTGTTAAATGAAGCTTGTGTTACTGTCCTCCATGTTTTCTCTTTGATTTTTTCCTGCCATCTTACCAACCTGATTTATCCTATGTTGCTCTGGTTAGCTCATTTCAGCGGGATGGTTAATTTAATTTTGTCTTTTTGCATTTTACATTATTTTCCTTCCTTTGTTGTCTCTTTCTCCATGCTTGCCTGCTTCTTCATCTGTGTCTTTTGAGCTTTTTTTTGTTTGAATTGCCTTTTCCCTCCCTATTACTTTTTTTTTTTTTTTTTTTTTTTTTTTTTTTCCTTTGGGGCTCTCTTATTTCTACCCACCAGTTTATCTCCTCCTCTCCATTTATCTTCCTATCTTTTTCCCCTAGCCCCTCTCTCATCTCTTCAATACAAACGCCATTCCTCCCCGTTCCTGCCCCTCCTCTTCACACACACACACCCACCAGTGGAAGAGACATGGTATGGGTACAGCAAGGCAGGATAGAGCTTGTTCCAACCAGGCAGGGCACAGCTTGTTTCATGTGTGTTATTGAAAATGCAAACGCACACGCACTGTTCTCCCAGTTCTTTTGCTGAGGGATATATATGAGGAACATCAAACACCTTTGTGGTCTCTTAGATCCAGACCATTTTCAACAGCAATCACAAGGGGATCCCTAAGGCAAATCATTCTCCTTCATCCCTACTTTGAACACGACTGTTTTCAGCAGGTGAAAGTTTAAGAGAAACACAACCTATCTGCAAGCATTTCCACGGTGGTGATTGCATGCAGAGGGTAGTACACTGTGTGCTCCAGCAGCACAGCTAGCATGGCCTTCTCTCCTCAAAGAATACTTTCTAAACTGAGAGGAGGAAAAAAGTATGGCCATGAGAGAATATGGATGTCTGGTTTTAGCAAAAGCTTGAAGAATAATGTACCGTCCACTTGGGTTGAGATAGGCTTGAGCAGTGCCCTGGAGTCCATGGTGCTCTTTCAAGGCTGAGGTGTAGGACACTCCTTTGAGTGATATACCTACCAAAGTAAGAAGGCATTTTTAGGAAAATAAAAAAAAAAAAAGACCGTATTTACTTTCCCAGGCTATGGATCACACTTGAATATGCTCCTTTCCCAGGGGTTAGCATCTTTGTGTGTTCTGCCTAGCTTTTTCTCCATGACTAACTATTCCTTTCATCATCCTCTCTTTTTGCATACCAAATGGGCCCTGTAATGCTGTGAATCACAGATCTATGAACTCCCCAGCCACAGTAACACAGCTCCTTTTCTGGTTCACATCTCTTGTATATTCAAGAACAGTTAGTCACACTTTTCTGCTCCTTTTCCTATGCTCTCCAACTGCAGAAGGAGCTGATTCTTTTTGAAACTCTCCAAGCTGAATATAATATATTAGATATAATTTCTGTATTTTTCCCTGTAGCCCTAGTGCATGAATCATATCAGAGACAATAGAAGTTAAATGAAAAGAATTGCAAAATTCCCAGCTGCCACATGTGTGTCCTAGCTGGTGTAAAATAGGATAAACACTCTGCCCTAGGTCTGGGAAGATTCTGGAGAGACCAGACAGCTCCAGTTTGCCTCCCCTGTTAGGCAGTTCATAAGGAACCGTAACAGAAAGTTTTAGGTACTGATGAGAAAATCTGTCTAACGAAGTGTCTGTAGACCTCCTGTTCTTGGATGAGGGGTGTCCTTCATCTTCTTCCGTGTGTGTGATGTTTGTAGGTTAAAAAAGCTTTATTAAGTTTAGACAGAAAGTTGGGAATTTTTTTTCCATCAGCATTACTGAAGTTTTGGAAAACATTTTCTATGAACAGCAACTAAAAGTTAAAATGTTGAATCACATTTGGAAAATAGTTATCCATTTTTGAAACCAAAATATTTGATTTCACTTTCTTAAAAATCTTTTTTTAATTTATATGCAATTATCCCTATGAGTACACTAGAATTCTGATTTTGAAGTACGACAATAAAACTGAAATTCACAACCCTTAATCTCTAAGCCATCCTTTTCAAGTATCTCCATCAGTTTCAAATTACTTTTTTTTCTTTTTTCTTTTTTCTTTTTTTCTTTTTTCTTTTTTTCTTTTTTCTTTTTTTTCTTTTTTTTTCTTTTTTCTTTTTTCTTTTTTCTTTTTTTCTTTTTTCTTTTTTCTTTTTTTCTTTTTTTCTTTTTTTCTTTTTTTCTTTTTTCTTTTTTCTATTTTTTTTAAGCTGGACATTTGTGTAAAATAGATTTTTTTAAACTAAAAATGGTTTGAGGGGTCAACTTTTTTTTCCCAAAAAAAGGCTTCTATTTTTAAAATATTCATTTAGTTTCTTCAGTGTCCCTTCATGATTGATCTGTCTCTTTAAGTTTCTTAATTCTCTCTGACTGGAAGACCTAGAAGTATAACATCTTAAATTCAAGCAAAAACAATCATGAAGTTGGTGTAGCATAGTCCTGTTAGGTATTTTTTCTATTTTTTATATAAGAAAGGAAAATTTGTAAAAAAAAGTAGGAGAGATTTTCATTATTACCTCTTTTTTGTAAATACAATTTAGCCAGTAGAGAAGTCTTTCATAATAACATATAAAGAGCTGTTTCACTGGACTGTTGTTCAATTAAAATGGTGTGAAAAATACAAAAATTGTAATCATAAAAGATTGTTCTGGATCATTAGATAGATACATATTATCATAGGTTTTGTTAACTCATGGAATATATGGTTTTGTTTGAATTCTGCTGTTTAAGCAGCTCCTCCAAAATGTCTTCTATTTCATATTCTGGTTCTATTTGCAAGATAAATCCTGTTGCCTTGACAGGACCAAATGCCAACTGCAGTACAGTGCTGTATTCATTTAGACATGTCCTTCCTGCAGCAGGTTATCAAGTTTTCCTGGATAGAGTTTGATGATAAGTATTTAAATGCTTACTGCACACACATAAGTCCTTCTTTGCCAAATACTTTCTGTATAAATGCAAAAGCATTTGCTGCTTTGCAAAATGATCCCTTGTGTTTGCAGCGATTAACATTAATTGCAAAAATTGACTGGCCTGGAAAACGAGCGTACTGGGGAAGGCACAGATCTCAAATTCTGTAAGTTAATTTTTTTTAAAAATGGGCTACAGACCAATTCATCAGTTCAAAAGACAAGAGTTCTATGTGAAATGCATCATGTGTTTTATCCATTCTTGTCTGTTCCTGCAACCAATAACAAAGAAATAAATAATTTAAGTCAGGATGTCAACTTCAGAAAGCTTTCATTTTACATTTATCAATGTATTTTCGTTCTGTCTAATCAAAATGCTTTTAGGGTTGATTGACTTCTTCAGAACAATAGCAATAACACTGATACCACAAAGATAATGTCAGACTAACACGTATTTGGGGATACTGAGTGTAGCTACTTTGTTGTCACAATGTTAAATTCCTTTTTGTCTAAAGGAATTAATGTTCTCATCAAAGGATTGTTAATAATGGTGATTGGTTTGATAGGACATGGTGTTTCTGAGCTAGTTCAAAATCGCAGCATGCTGGGAAATGCGTGAGCTGTGGGTGCTCCTGCTGCTCAGCCTCTCCCTGCACCAGGGGTTGGGTGGGAGAAGCCAGCTCTGCGTGGCATTCAGGACAGCAGTTCTCACAGATGTGCTGTTTTCCAGAGAGGCAAGATGGTTCTGTGATAATTTGAAAGTTAATGTGTTGCATTCATGTGACAGAGAGGGCAAAAGGGACTTGGAGAACTGGGAGTGGAGAGAGAGTTTGTTGCCCTTGAGAAGGGAAGGTTAGTTTAACAACTTTCTGTTAGCAAAAAGACTCATTAAGGCTAAGTGAACCTTAAAAGCTTTGGAGTTCAGGTCCTGGGTGACTATTCAAATGTTTTAAGCATTTTTCTCGATTGCCTTAACTACCACCATCCTTCCAGTATCTTGTCAGTGGACTTGTCCTTTGGGGTGCCCAGCATGGCTGGGGAAGGCTGGTGCACATGCCTGTAAATCCCTGGAATAAGGTATTAAGAGAAATGGTCAAAATTTTCAGCTCACCTTCCAGAAACCTCCTCCAGATTCTGTCCTGCTTTTACTCCTGTTTCTTCATAGCCATACATTCCATGTCTTGCCACATGCATTAAGGATTATGAGGTATTGAGCAGAGAACAGAAGGCAGATTTCTGCCTCTATGATTTGTTAACTCTTAACCTTTTCTCCATTCCTCATCCTAAACCGCTTTGTTCAGAGAAGGAGAACTTCATCTGTTCAAAAGCAGACCCAAGCAGTTGAAACTTATACCTGTGAAGAAAAATTGATCTTTTTGATTAAATCAAGTTCTTGATTAAAAAAAAAAAAAGTTGTGAAAACTATGCTAAGTAAAATGAATCTCTGTAAACATAAAATATTTTAGCCCCCAGGAGTTTTAATACTACCAGAATGTCTGATACAGTTGTAGCTTCATTGCTCCATTTCTTGTTCTCATTATGTGTTGGGTACTGTGGTAGCACAGCTTTTCTTGCCATGGGTGGTGGAGAGGGGCTGTACACAGCAAAGTCTCAGCTTCCCAAGAGGGGCAGAGACTGAGGAGCACTGTGGCTCACAGTAGCTTTAGGGGAAGCTCAAGAGCTTTTAACAGTGATGTTAAAAGAGTGCTGGGCATGTTCAGTATCTGAATTGCCACAAAAAAAATCAATCAATCAATCAATCAATCAATAAATCAATCAATCTGTCAAAGCAGCAGTTTCTTTACATTCTTTTTTCAGTGAGGGCTGGGGCAGGGCAGCTCTGTGACATTGTTGACTTTTCAGGACATGAAACTTCTTGTCATTTCCTGGAAAGCTAAACCTGCCAGATTTCACTAGGTTCTGGCATGTCTGCAAGTGTAAGAGGTCTTAAGCATTCTGGTCCCAGGCCATGCCATGCCCCTTCTTATGAAATGCTTGGTTTTCCATTACAGATCCTTGTTTACAGTATTTCAGGGTGACACAGTGTTGGGAAATTTATAAAGCGAGCCCCAAAACTCAGCTCTAAGGCCAAATGGTACAGAAAGTGATTGCTGACGCAGTCCTTTGTGGTACTTAGAAATAACCACTTTGCAATGCTGCCTATGGACTGCTTTGTATCTTACTCTTTTCTTATCGGTTTTTGTGTTTTGTTGAAGTTGGAATTTTTATATTCCTCAGATAAGACCCTCCCTCTTCACAGGCCCCTTTCATATTTAAATCTAGTTTAAATCCCACCTGATTTCTGACAGTGGATGAGTGATGCTGTTGATGAACAGTCTCACAGGAACAAAAGCCTTTCATGCTGTGTCTGGACTGTGAGTCATTTCACGGATGCAGAAAACTTCCACATTTTAATTCCCCATGTACATGTTGGCATTCAGCTGTATTTCTTCTTTAACCTAGGAAGGTCTTCCAACTGAGGAGAAGGCTTCTTGTGATGGCTTTTAACAAATAGCTGTCTTTTTTATGAGTTTGTTCCTTGCCTTAACTCATATGCTGGAAATCAGTCACTTTTATCACTCAGATTGAAGCTGTGATGTTCATATTCACACTACATAAGAAAACTTCTAAAAAGCAGAAGTTGGTAAATTGTTTCAATGAGCAAAAACTGATTTTCAAAAGTATGTCGTGCCAGACTTGCTAATCTTTGCTATTTCTGTAAACAAAGATTGATGGCATAGAATTTTCCGCACAGTAGTTATAGATATCTCAAAGGAAAAAGGATTTTGCAGGCACATTTTCTCCAGTAAGACAGACCAGTCCTTCAGTATGATGAATATTTGCTCTTGCAGAACACATTCAGCCCCTCCTTAAATCCAAGGCTATGCAGTGGGTTGAGCCCACCACAATTAAACCTTAAATTATCTTTGTATATACACCAACATAGCCTATTGTAAATCTGCCAACCACAGTTGGTGCACTGCACCTGATTTGAAACGGCAGCACCTCATTATGCTTATTCAGACCCTACAGTTCCTTTTGAGTCCCAAAATGAAAAGATCAGAACTTGCAGCTAATCTGCAAAATCTACACCAGTTTCAAAATGTTTTTTAAGAATATTTTGGATTATTTGATTTATTGCTGGGGCTGTTGTGGTCCTATGAGCATTCTGGTGGAAGCAAAGAAACCATAAAACCTCCCATTACTTTCATCAAATTAAAAGCTCTATTGCAGGAGAGGTAGGAAGCTTTCCACAAGTGGGTGGAGAGTACCTGCCCCAATTTATAATCCTGTAGATATTCTTACAAGACGTGTGACAATCTTCAATAGCCTGAGATCCAGATTATCCAAGAGATAATATGAGAAGATATGTGTCCATGTTATTTCCCCATCCCTCAAAAGGGTCATGAGGACACAGAATGTAGATCTTGAAGCCGTGATCTTTTTCTTGGGTAAAGCAATGCAAACCCTTGCCTCCTTTCATATATTTACTCATTCATTTGTTTAATGGACATTTTTATTTGAATGAAGGGATGCTATTATACCCAAATACCACTTCAGCTGTTAGCATGTACTTAACACTGCATGGCTTGCCCTGATTGTAGAAAAGTGACAATTTATATAATTCTAAATAAAAACATATATTTCCTGGAAGAATGGAATTACAGTAATTATAACTTGAATTTAGCACTGACGTTTAAAATCATCTAAAACATTTGAAATTAACACCACCTGCACACAAAGAGGAAAAAAAATGACTTCTTTAAAGGTACTTGTTCTGGTGAGACTTTGAGAAGACCAGCCTTTGAGTCCATGCTTTTCAGAGCTATGCTGAGCACACAGCAGCTGAGCTGCACACAGCAACTCTCAGTAGAGCAGAATAGCTCTTGGCATCTCACCTCCTGCCATTAGGAGTAGGGATCAGCCAAATGAAAAATGATGCTCTGATTCCATCTGGATGACAGTAACGCCCAGGATGACAAGCCCTGGCTTATTTTGCCTTTCATAAATGATTTTAAAATAAAGGCATTCTATGTTTTTTTACTAAATGTAGTCCTCAAGAGACAGTAAGTTAATTTTTGTTCCCTCTTCATTTCCTAAAGGCTATTAGAGGGGGCTAGTCACTGAATGTTATGTATTTATACAGTGAAGTGCTGGAAGCTGGGAAGCATGGCTTTAAAAAGAAACAAAAACCAAACACTACCCAGCTTCCAGCTTGTGGCTTCTACTCATTGTGGGTTAAGCACAAGGTAGGAGTCTCTGATCTGCTGAGATACCAGTTACTGAGACCATTACCAACATTTTGCCTGTTAGAGAGAGAGTGCATTTCCCAGCTCTGGGCTTTTAGCTTATATTCTAATTTTAGGGAAAAAAAAATGTTATTTTACTACAGTTGAAAGGCACCAGACAAAGCCTGGATTTGTCCAGAGCTCTGTGTGAGTGACATGTGGAACCAAAGAGCTTACTGCAGGAAGAGGAATGAAAGTCATGATGGTTTGCTCTGCCACTGGCCTGTGACCGCTTAAGTAACCCCCATGCCACAAATTAGGACATCAAGGATTTGCTTTTTACCTCGTGTAGAACCACTAATTTCATGTATTGGTTTGGTAGCCTTCCTTTCACAAGTTCATCAAAGGGTCATAAGGGCTCTTCAGGAGTCCCTAATGCTGCATTCCTTATTCAATCAAGGTTTATGCTTCGGCCACCTTAACTGTCATATGTATACAGTCACAATTTATTTTTTAAGGTTGCACATCACATGTATGAGAGAAATGTACGTGAAGAAGTACATGGGAAGTTTCTCAGGAACGCACAAAATGCCCAGTCATGAACATGAGATGAGTCACTGTGCAATAACCTATAGTAGTAGTTGGTAACAGGACAGCCCCTGTACAAAACATAACTGCAACATCTCAAAAACAGAGAAGTTAATACCTTAGACCTGAGCTTTGTTTTATTAATGTATATGCTTCTTTCTTTCAAGTGGTAAAATACTGGTTGGCAGTTGCAATATATTTATTCTTATTTCTCCAGCTTGGTCTTTTCTCCTTGTCTGTATTTCTTTGTTTGGTTGGTTGGTTGGTTTTTATTGAGAGAAAATCACAATTAATGAGACTCAGAAAATGTGTTCACAGAAAAATATATGTAGTACTGCCAGGAAGCCTGCTTTAATCTAATAAACAATATTTAGGACTCAAGCTTTGTCATAAGAGAAGAGAAGAGAAAGAAACTGCTTGTGATAACCGGTAAAGACACGCTTATTTTCCAGTATATTTCTCTAGCTGCTTCAAAATAAGCTGCAAAATCTATCAAAACTTGAAAAATCTAATGGTGCATTCCCTGAAGAAAGAAAATTTAAGACTGTGAAAGCTTCATGAGTGTTTAATAATAGACTTTTATGGTCTTGACTAAGCAATGGTGATGATGTATTGCAAGATTAATACATAAATCATTAGGAAGCTTTAGTCATTTTAATACAGCAAGCCTATGTTTTGCTTAATTCCCTGATTCATCCTAAGGCATATATTGAAATTTCGTGTGGCCTTTTATTAAAAAGCCCAGCATGTCAGCCACGTTTTGCATCACTTGTCTTTTAATGGAACACATAGCAGCTGGGTTTTCTGCAGCTTGATCTTGGTGCACTCTGCCCCCCAGGCAGATTAACACACTGGAAATTGGGGAACGTGGTGACAGGTGAGAGGAGGATGACATGCAAGGCAATTGCAAAAGGTTCACATCAAGAAACCTTCAACCTAGCACTGGCTGGGTTAAACTAATCTGTGTGCCAGTCAGGATGGCCACAGGTCCTCTGAGCCTTTTGCTGAAGCAAGATGTGGTGGGGTACAGGGTGCTGTCAGTGAGTCCATAACGTCTGTTATGTGTGAATCCAGTTTTCAAACTGGGATAGCAGCTGAGTCCGTATTTAAACACATAATTAGCCACTGCAGGCTTCAGTTTGAAATTTGGCTTCTCATTACTTTTTGAAAATACATTCCATAGGGAGACTGCTGCTGGAGACAGCACCATGGAGATAACTGGCAAAATCAGCTAATCAGCTTCTGGTGGAAAAGGAGGGAAAAAAAAATCAGCAAACCTCAAAGCACTCACTCCATAATGGAATACCTAGTTATTTCATTCTTGCAAAAATTCAAAACAATCCCTTTCTTTTCTCTTCCCTAATTTTTGTAACAGTAAGTCAAACCTATAGCTTATATTGCAAAAAATCTTAAGCCAGAAGTAAGAACTTCTGCTAAAAATTAATTGGGCACAAAATGCAGAACTTGCCTTATTCTGATCCTTTATTCATCAGTATAAAATCCATAAAACATTATTTTCAAAGGAAGGAGAAGGTTTTGTCTATTGGTGCTCTCTTGGACAGATTTCAAAGCAGCAAATTAAATCCTGCCTGCCTTTACTCCTCCTGTACTCTTCATTTAGTGAGTTGTGCATTGCTCTGTTTTATCAGCACTGACTCAGCAAAATGCTGTGGAGAGGCATCCCCTGGGGGATGCCACTGTTTTCTGTGGTAGGAAGAGTGGTCCACAGTGAACCCCACTCAAACAAGGGAGTGAGTATGAAGTTCTCCAAACTGCTGATGCCAGGCATGGTGTGCTTTCCCACTGAACTTCTTCCCACCAAGTCCTTGCTGCACTTTTCCTGGCTGCTGACTGTGTACAGGCTTGCCATGTCACAGCACACAGTGCCTGGCATCGCCAAAGCTGGGTGGGCAGCATTTATTAGGATGTGTTGAACACCAGTACCTCCTTCGCTCTCTGGCTGACTGACCAGCACCCACCACTGGGAGCTTCCAGTCCTTTGCCTGGCTGGCTGCCTTGCTAGGAGGCAGAGTTTCCCTGTTTATGAGTCTGCTGGCCTGGCTGTGAAGCATCAATACCTTGTGTCCTCAAAGCAGCAAAGGTCCAAGCGTCACAGGCACCCTGTGTGCGCTGCTCTGCTGGCACAGGTTGCTAGTAAGTTGTGTTCTGCTTGGATGGTTTGCCTCTTGTATGCACTTTGATTTCAGAAAGGTTTCAGAACCTTCCGAAAATGTGGAAATGCATAATGACGATATTATTTTACTTAGTAGGCAATTATGCTTTTATTCATTGTAAAAAATGTGCATACAGAGCATAAAGTGCTGAGTGGCTAGATTTAGATGCATAGGCTTTAAAGCCAGATAATTCCATGTGTAAGAGGAATATCTGGTTTTAAACTTTAATTTTATGGTTTTAAACTAAAAGAGGGTAGATTTATATTGGACAAAAGAAAGATATTTTTATGGTGGGGATGGTGAGGCACGGGAATGGGTTGTCCCGAGACAATGTGGATGTCCCATCCATTCAAAGCCAGGTTTTATAGGACTTTGAGCAATCTTCTCAAGTAGAAAGATGTCTCTTCTTATGGTACGGCTGTGGGAATAGGTGATCTTTAAACTTCCAAACCAAACCCTTCTGTGATTCTACATGTGTGTGCAAAGGAGACAGAACTGTGGTGTAAGTACAGATGTCTATGCAGCCCTATTTTTCTGATACATAAAGTCAACACTGGATGTAAGGAAGTCACATAATCTGTGTTGATTTATTTTTTTCAATGTGGCATTTAAACAACATTATTCTAATAAAAAGGGTTCTGAGAAACAAAACAGTGGTTCAACAGAAATCCTCATTGGTTCTGTGTCATGCTATTCCTCTGTCTTACGTAGTCCATTGATGTCAGACTCCTGGAAAGCAAAAAACATACACAGAAATTGGAAAGAAAGAAGGTAATCATTCCGGGGCTCTGCCATAAGTTTTTGCTCTGCGTATCCAATTTTAAATTCTTCATATCTATATTATGTTATTGAAGTGTGATTCCTGACTGCCTTGCAGATCATTTGCATCTCTGCACTGTGATATAAAAGGCTTCCTCATTGATGGGGTAGCTTTTATATCTTCTCAGCACTCATGTTTCTCTGACATACATATCTATGCAAAATACAAGGCTTTGGAGAACCCGGCCCTTGTAGTTCACTCTTCATTGCCACAAGGTAAGTCAAAACAGCACTCACACAAAATATGGGAATGGGGAGTCGTGGGGGAGCATTCAGCATCCTCCTGCCTGGCATCTGGAGATTACTGAAGGCCTGACTAGATCCAGGCAGAACAGGTCAGAGTACCCTGCAAGCCACTTGCCAGATGAGATCCCTTTAGTTCTCCTCGGAAGGCTTGTCCCGTGCCCCAGCTTGCGTTCAGTGGGGAATGGTGGTGCTGATGGAGGAGTGCCAGGGTGAGCTGCCAGCTGGCTGCTGGAGGCGGCTTGGGATGAATGCTGCTTCCCATGGGTAGTGTGAGCTCTGCCCCGCACGGCTGTGCACAGGAGGAGCTGGTAGCAGCTGAGGATCTGGTCCTTCAAGTTAGAGGGATTGGAATATGCATGAAGCATAAGGTGACATTTTGAGCGTCTCAGATCAGAGCGTGGACGTTACTGAATTTAAAATGTAACTGCAATTTCCTGACTAATGCCAAGTCACTTTTATATTCATGCAGTGATTGTTCTTTACTCTTTAAATAGCCCATTTTGCCCAAAGGTGCAGGTGATCTCTTCATGATAATGAAGGTATGTTATCCAGCACGGTACAGCTGAGGTCGTTGGCTGGTGCAAGGGCCACTTATGATCAGATTGTCCTTTTTTGGTTCTCAGCTTATATCATGCCTTTATGGACTGCTTGGACTGCTTTATGGATTTGCTTGTACAAGAAAAGAGATGAGAAAATAAAAAAGAAAAGAGATGCACTGAAGGTTTAGTGTTGTTGTCTTTTACTTCCTGTGGCTAAGCTGTATTATTTTCTGTGGTGTCTCCAAGTTTTTGAGTGCTTTCAGATAACATGGACAGTTAAATTGCTTCAGCAGCTTTATACCTCTGTAGAGAGTCCATCTGATTCCTAACATCCAGGGCTTTCTGTGATGAAGTGCACAGGATATTGTAAATGAGATATTCAATAAAAATGAGATAACAAAATGGACTCATAGGTTTGCTATTCATTCAAAATAAAAAAACTTGCATGTAGTAACAGCCACAGAAATCACAGGCAAGCTTTTCAGCAGAGTAAATTCCAGAGCAGTCTGGGCATTTCTTGCACTTAGGGTGAAGGTGTAGAGGATGGAGCTGTAGCTGTGGCCACCACAGAGATAGGACAGCATCTAGGGGAAAGGAATGAACTAGGAAAGAGTTCTGTTCCTGGGTGGGTGCCCCTCTATCACCTTTCACCAACAGGTTAAGGTTCTGCTGCTGCATGGACTCTAACCCCTGAGTCCACATGGGCAGCAGCTGCAACATGCTGCATCGCTTCCCCAGGCTTTAGCAGAGGCAAAATGGATGGGGACTGGGGCAGTTTCTCTGTTCCCAGGAGCCTGTTGCTTTAGGCTCCTGCCTGCTTTGCCTATGGGCTGTCTGTAATGCCACCATTTACCTTTGCTTCTGCTAAGCACAAAAAAGGTTAGATGAGAGGCTGGAGTAATTACAGGAGTGAATTGTTATGGCATAGGAATTTGTGGAAGTGATGCTGAGGCCCCAGTCAGGAAGAGCATTTTAAGTGACGTACCTGCTAATTTGCCTGAAACTAGCCTGCTTATTTAAAAAAAAAAAAAAAAAAAAAAAAAAAAAAAAAAAAAAAAAAAAAAAAAAAAAAAAAAAAAAAAAAAAAAAAAAAAAAAGAGAGAGAGAGAAACACTGCCTGCATGCAATGAAACCCAACTCAGCAGTTCCTAGAAAGCTTGATTTGAAAGAGAGGCACGTTTGACATCCAGATGAGAGAGGTGCACAGGAGGTAATGTTTTGCTGTAACTCCTGGAATTTGTGTGCCTTTGTCATACCTCTTTGGCACAGACTCTGCCAGCCATCTGTGCTTTAAAGGCTGTATAGGGCCTGTAAACTGTGGTTACACTTGCAGCTGCTCTCCTTGCCCTGTATTTTTATCAATCTCTTAGCTGTGCACATTCTGGTGTGTGACCAGGGCAGCTGCAATGAATACCTTACTCATCCATACTGTTCCCAACACAGGAGCCTTCAACTAGTAGGTACTGACACAAAAAAAAGAAAATAATAATAGCAATGAGAAATAATATGATCAGTCATGGGTTTAATAGGTGGGAATAGGCTGTGTATGTTTAGAAAGAGCAGAGTGAAAGAGGGGAGAGAGGTTTAAGGGCCTCTAGGTGATGACAGCCCACAGATTGATGCCTCAGCATTTCTAGTTTAAAGAGTTTGACAGAGACGTTCTGGCAGGTATTGTGTAATTTTATTTTAATATTTTCCCCTGCTATAAATAAGACTTAGTGTCTGATGGAATAATCAGCAGAACTTGAGTAAACAAGGCGCCTGCCCTTGATAAGCTGTTTCTTCTGATGACTCAGTGTATATCTGGATATTGCATAATGTGGTACATTTGATGCTTGTGCAATTCTGTTCTCTTTCTGGTTATTTTTACGTGCATCTCCCTCTCTTTTTCTCTCCTATGTACAGATGTTCGTATTCACCCCATGGAGCCTATGCCCAAAGCAAACTTGCCCTTGTGTTATTTACCTATCGACTACAGCATCTTCTGACTGCAAATGGAAGCCATGTGACTGCTAATGTAGTAGACCCTGGAGTAGTGAATACTGAGCTCTACAAGCATGTCTTTTGGGTCGTGAAAGTGGTCAAGTGGATGACAGCCTGGCTATTTTTCAAGGTATTATGTATTTAAAATCATTTTGTTGTTGTGCCCTTGCATTGTGAAAGCTGCAGTTGGCCTGGAGCTGAAGGTGTTTCGGGGTTTGTAATAGTGTATGGTATTTATTGCATTTCTCTGTGCTGATGAGATGTACAAAATCAATAAAGACAGGCTTTCCAGCAAACAAACATTTATTTTAAATGGAAGGAGCAAGCTGTCACAGTAGGGAAAGGGAATGCTTTTCACAGTCTGTGCCTATGCACTGGTTATCTCTGCCCTGATCTATCCACGTGCTTCTGTGCTTGCATGGGGGCAGGACATCATCCTAACATGCAGCCAGAATATGCAAAGTGTTCCTCAGAAATGACTTGTACATTCTCTTAAAGAGGAGCAGACATGATCTGGCATGGTCTACATGTACGCAACGTGTTACAGAGAGAAGGGCAAAGGGAAGAAGAAAGTTTTACAAAAGTGGCAGTGGGAGGTGGCTGTGCTCCAGGATGTGAGGTTCAGACACATGTGCTCAGGGAAGTGGGACAGTTTTTAATTAGGTTTTCCATTCTAACACATACTTGTAATGGTATTTGATTTTTTTATTATCCAATCTTGGTCTGCACTAGGAAACAAAAAGTTGTTTAATAAAACTGATGCATAAATGGAGCAGACTCAGTATGGGTAATGTTTTTTAGTGGTGTAAGTAGATTAAGCTGAAATCAGTTTAGCTGTGTAGGTGCAATCTCCTCATGCACACAGGCCTTTGAAGGACTTGTGCTGAGAAAGTGTACTGCTTATAGCTCTTTCAGAAAGTAGTTTTGGATTAAGTAAATGGAACCTGATTCCATTAGAGAAAATGAAATGTCCTAATTAAAATGAAGTATTTTACATCAAGGAGCATGTCCCACAAAGCAAATTAATTTTAAACTTTGATATGGAAATATCAGTTGCTTTCATTTTAGAAATGAACTGGAGGCGGGAAGAGTGACTGTAAAATAGGATGCAAACAAATAAACCCATATTTAAAAAAAAAAATAGTATCTTCTGAGTGCACCTTGAACACTGCAATAAAATTGTAATAAGAATGCTCATAATCAGTAATGCATTCTTAAAGAAGCAGACTGCAGCTTTGCCAAACCATGTACATTAAACTCGTTTTGCCTCTTGTGACTGCCATTTTAAATATCAGTCTCAGGTGGTGGTGTTTTTTCATTGGACTTCACCTGCTAATATAAAAATTTCATGCAGATTTTTGAGTTGTGCTTAGAATTTCCTCTGAAGATAAAAAATTCTGACCAAATTCTTGTGTCTGAGAGTGGGTTTCAAGTCTCTTGTTGTTTACAGCGGTCAATCCCACACAGTTTTATTGATGTGCCCAGGAGACATTTTTGTATTATCTTGGTGATGTTTAGACACTGAATTGGATGTCATTGAACATTTAAAATGATTTATCACAAGGGGATTCGCATTCTTACAACCCTAACAGTCCTGCCACTGATAGTTCCTGATCACTTCCTTCTTCTTTAGATGAGATTCTGCTCAAAAGAAATTCTGCCTTGAAATAGGTGACAAACAGACATACTGATCTGTAATGGAAGAACAATGCCTTTACTGCCTGAAAAGCAAACGTATCAGTTGCTTTCTGAGTCAGAATAACCTCAGGATATCTGAATGCTTCAGTTATAGAGGTTAAGATTTTCACATTTTTTGTCTAATACTCAATGTGTTTTTCCCAGAATCCAGAGGAGAGGGAAATTCTTACTTTCTCTCTTCCCATCCTCCCTTGGACCTCTGAGCTACAGCTCCAACTTCAGCTCTTTGCTTATTGCTTAGGATATATCTATGTGTTTGGGAGCACTTCATCCCAAACAGGCGTGCCCTGTTTGGCATCACGAGGAGATGTTTAGCTCCACAGCAGGCCCACTTTGAAAGCCTGCCTGGCAATTTTCATAGTGCTCTATTGAGGGCTGTAGTGTTCAGCATTCAAGCCTCTGTGGGTCTTGTCTTAGTCTCGTGCATTAGGGTAAATTTCCCCCAAGAAAAATAAGAAAGCAAGTACAAGATAATTCAGTTGTCTGGTAATATTAGCTGATGGTAGTATGGATTTTTTCTCCCCAGGAATTTTGTTCCCAAGTACTTATATGAATCTTCCTTCTAGGAGTATGGGAGTAATGCAGTGAAAATGAGGTGATATCTCTCTAATAATACTGGCTTAACTAACTGTTGTTACCCTGAGGTATTCTAGAGTGGGTTCTAAACGTGCGCTGGAAATTGCTTCACTCACTGCAACATGGCACTCTGGAGAGCCAGCACAGTCCAGAGAGCCTCAGTGAGGAAATGCATCACACCACATTCCCTCA
Source organism: Brachypodius melanocephalos (assembly GCA_013398615.1). Classification (NCBI taxonomy): domain Eukaryota; kingdom Metazoa; phylum Chordata; class Aves; order Passeriformes; family Pycnonotidae; genus Brachypodius; species Brachypodius melanocephalos. Next base: position 49,903,298 of record VZSR01003803.1, read on the forward strand.
GGAGAGAGTCAACGTCTTGTTTGACTTAATTCCAAAATAAAAAGGCAGAGCCCCCACTACTTCTAAATGCATTTCTGCCAGCACTTGTTCCAGTTCTGTTCAAATCAAATACCTCTTAGGCATTGCAGCCTGGCCCCCACCCTCGCTGGGCTGCTCGTGTTTGAGGCAGGTCAGTGTGGCAGACAAAGCTGTCTGCCTTGGAGCTGCCTCAAGTTATTATGGTACTTAAACAAATAGACCTACAGTCTTGTAAATAGGCCATGATACGTATGCACAATTTACTCAAAGTATTTACAGCTTGGTTTTCTTAAAACTGCAAAACATTTTCTTATAGACTTTATACATGGCTCAGAAAAGTCTTGGCCAAATCGGTTTGGTGTTTTTCCCTCCACAAATTGCAGTGAGAGACATCCCTGTAGAAAAAAGATAGGCCAAACTAAATGTTCTGGTGACAGTCATAAAATTTCTGAAATTGATGCCTGCCCTTTAGAAGTGATGGTTTCATTCTTTCTCACCTGTATTCTTTCTCAGAAAAGTTATTGTCTGCTGTGGTACTCTAAATTTGCACTTTACAAATGTTTTCTCTGTATTTTTCATAAACATGGACTGCACCTGTCACAAAAGAGAGAAATTACGTTTATTTCTCAAAAAAAATTTGTTTCTATCCCTAGGACTTCTCAGTAAATAAAGCCTGATGAGCTGACACAGTCTTCTTCAGAATGCAGTGAAGTATGTTATCCCTTAATAATTTTTAATATAAATTGATCCTCTTTTTGAAGAGATAAAGTCCAAACTAGTAAATACTAAGTAATTAATAAGATAATAATACCCTAAAAAGGCATTCATTGAGCATAAAATTGCAATTTAGCTAATTGTGCAACACACCAGCTTCAGCGTTGAGTACCATGCAAGCTGGAAACCAGGAAGTACCATTTCCCTCCCAAGTATTTCTGCATCTGCAGCAGATACTGAATATTCATTCTTAAGCCAGATGGTCTCTGCTCGTGATACAATTAAAATGCCTTAGAGCAAAACAAAAAAGTTGACTCTCATTAATGTCCGATAACAGGGACTGTTCTGCTTCGTGTGACTTCATTATGGCATCAAAGTAGAGACATCTGACAGATAGCAGTGTTGTAAAGTTCCCCAAACCCTCGTTTATGACAAGCTTGGTGAACATGTCGTTACCAGATATAGAGTATTTGGTCCTTTCAGCCTGCTCAGATTGGTATTTAGGAAGGCATTGTGGAAGGAAGGCTTTGCATCTGATCCTGTCTCAGCTGTCATTTCCAAAGACATAGTGCCACATAAGTGATTATTGACTGACAAACTGAAAATGAGTAGGATTAGTGACCCTGCCAGCATGTAGAACGAAGGGAGAGGCTTCAGGAGCACAGGCTAGATAGACATCAGCCAATATAAATGAATTTGTTTCCTTCAACTTGTCAAGATAGGCTTAACATTAGTGTAATTTTCCTATAACATTTTAAAAAAAAAAGCTTCCAGTCTGTAAGCACATCTAGAAAACAAGATCCAAAGGACCTGGATTCATCATTCATGCCAGAGGACAGTCATGCAGGTCTTATTGTAGCATTTCTTATTCAAACTGTCCCATTTGGCACTGTGAATATAGTAAATTTATTTCATCCTACCCCCCAGGTGTCAGAAGACAAACACATCACCACACAATAACACCAGCTGTAGAGAATGAGAGTAATTAAATCCCACAGCTGAAAGCAGCAATTCATCGGCACCAACATCTTCTGTGCATGAGAGTGTGTGGTCCTCACATAAAGCTAATCTGGGCTTTTCTCACAGAATGGAAACTTGCAGAAACGTATAATTTGCAGATAATTTCTACAAAAGGTTTTTCTGGTCAAAAACACAGAGAATAAAACCATCTACTTGAATCCTGTAACACTGGTCTTTCAGCAGATACCATTTTTGTACACATTGGTACAGGGATTTAAGCTTTCAGAGCCATAGGTGTCTTTTTTTCCATCTGTTAAGTATTTTATCATTTGTACAGCCATAGAATGATTCCAGGAGAAAGATGGAGGGACTGGCCTGAGAAGGCTAGTTAATAATCTACTATTACGCTCCCAAATCCTGGTGATGTGGGGTTTTTTCTTGCATGTGAACCCCTGAACTTGGTTAAATATCCAAGTCCTGCATGTTATGGGAACTGTGGATGGAGCTTGGCTGCTTTATTTATCGTAACTGCTGAGCACAGAGCCTTCTGAACACAGCCCTGTGTGTCTGTTCAAAGTCAGATCAAATTCCTCCAAGGTAGTCTGGCCCTCAGTGCACATATAAATAGCATTATATCCTGGTCACCACTGAACCTGTGACTACGCTGCATCACAAGCTATCACTAATTTTCTGCATGTTTTCCAGGGTCTAAGTGATTAAAATAGTTATTTTAATATAAGAGAATAAGAGATATAATTATATATGTCATAAGATAATTATATATGCTTATAAGAGAAACATTGAGAGTTGTGACAGGGTGTTTTGATGGCAGAAAAAGAAAGGATTTGTGTTGCTTGCCTCACAAAGGAGTGTGAGGTTGCTGTACAGTACAGCACAAAATGGGTCACAGTGCATCACAGGGAGTCAAGGATGTTGAAGTTCTTGTTTATAACTTATTTGGAGCAGCTGCTGGTGTGATTTATCCTCAAACCACACCCAAGCTTCCTCTTGAAGGGTGCCAGTTGGAACAGGCTGAAATACAGCCATAGAGAAAGCAGAAAATGATGTAATGTGCACAGAGATACATCCTACCTTCTGTCCTGCAGTTTTAGTTGTTTAATTAAAACAAAAAAAGCATCCCTTTGTTTTTTGGTTTTTTTCCTTCTGACAGTGTGAAATGGGAAGATTGTCTTCCATCTTTTAAAATTGTTCACAAGACAGGAAAACCCATCTCCATGTCTAATATTGCCTGCAGGATTCACCCTTTTTAGCCCAGGAAATGGTCTGAAGAAAAACACGTTAAAACTACACTGTGCACTATGTGAAAACCCATGCTTGCCCTGTGTGAAATTGTTTTGGACTCGTAAGCAACTGAAATGTCAGGAGCTGTGTGTCTTAGTGTGTAAGAAAGGGTTTATCCTTAACTCTGGTGTGGTAGAAGATTGCTGATTTAACCTGACAGCCCAGGAAGATTGTATCATTTTATGTGAAAGCATTTAAATTTGTATCCAAAAGAGTGAGAAAAAATAGTCCCTCTATTGCTCTACTAGGGTGAGAGTAAGTAAACAGTTAAGAAATTGTGAAAATATATGAGCCTAACCAGTGTTAGCACATGAGCACCTATCATCCTGTAATCTATAACTGGTTTCGTATTCAGAAACCACAGAGTTAGTTAGGAAAGACATTTTCCATCAATCAATCTATTCCTTGCAGTACTTTCCTAAGTATTTGATTAATACCTTTGTGGGGTAATCTGTTCCCAGGCAGACTTGATGAAAATGGAAAAAAAACACAAAAAAAGGAGGATAATTTTGCTATAGATCAAGCACACATCAGGGGCTCTGGACTGATTCAGTTTAAAAGAAGGTCTCCTCAATGCCTCTGATGTAAAGGTCTCAAAAAAGAGGCTGAAAGATTGGGGAATTAGAGAATCTTGAAATTTCCACTAGACCATTAGCACAATCTTTTAAATTATGGGTTATAGCATCACACTACTGTAACTCTTACTTGTGCATCAGAGAAGTACTAAGTCAATCACCATGTGCTTAAAATTCTGTTTTCTTCTGGTAAAGTAGTACAGCACTACTTGGAAACTTGAACCCACAGGCAGCAAGGTACAGAGCAGCCACTAATCTTTCTCATTGGTTTATCTCTCAGAGAAAGAGCAAAAGAGAGAGGAGACAACCCCAGCCTCAATGAAATGACCCATTCTGGAAGGGTAGGAACAGGAGTTGCAAGCAGTTTCTGTCTTTCATGTGAATGTGTTGTAAAACAGAGTTAAGGAGAAAGACCACCTGTCTTCTCTTGGAAAATCCTCCAGATGAGCTTGTGGGTGAGCAGCAGTTTGGAATTAAAATCCAAAGATGCAGAGGAGCAGGTGATGGGGAGTGCATATTCAGATATATTTTATATATGTATTAATATATTTGCATAATCATATATATATATGGTCTATTTAGATTCCTCATTGCTTTACTATTTGTGAATTATGTGACCCTAACAAAAAATTGCTGATAAAATATGTATTGCAAAGCCCCATTACCTAAAGACCCTAGTCACTACAGAGAAAAATAATTTTAGGAGACTTTGGAGATCTAGGGGCCCTCCTTTCCCGCTTTATGAATATGACAGTCTGTACAATACCAGTAATTGAAGGAGATTGAAAAACCTTTCAGTGTGAAGTAAGGAAATTCTTCCTTGAACAACACAGACACAATTTTTGGTGGTTTTCTTGAGTTTTCAAAGGTTGACATGAAATGTCAGGTCCTACCAAGAAGCTGAAAACATCTCCTTTTCTAGAGGTGTAAGGTATCTATGCCTGAAAGTCACCTCTGACAAGTCTCCTGGTTCATCAATGTCTGCAATATGAATGCCCGCATCAGAGGTATGATTTCCTCACGGTCACTGCTACTACAGGGCCTATCTTATCCTAAATATCTACAGTTGGACAGCTGAATTAAGTCCTTCAAGTGCCAGTTTATCCCTGTGAATGACAAAGGGGTCCTCTGGTGACTAGCTCAGTTATAGATGTCTGTGCTGTATAAAGGTATCAAGTTGGTTAAGATGAATCTTTTCCAAAGGTACACAATGTTTATTTTCTAGGTTTTTGGGGTTTTTTTTAAAGAACTGAAGATGGTAGGATTTTGGTTGTGCACAGGAGAGAATAGGAACTGTAAAGGTTTGTTCTTAAATCTAGGGCACAAGTAATCTGCTTTCAAGCTGGTTTTGCAAATGGCAGCTCTCAGGTGTTAGACCATTTCCCGTATAAGTGGGAAATGTGCTCGTGGGCAGCTACAGATGAGGAAATCAGTTACTTATGAAATGTATGTGTCATATATGTTTGTAATCTATTGTGTGCCTTCACTGCAGCAGTCATGAGTGAGGAAATCCCAGTTACTTATGAAATGTATTTCTCCTAAGTGTTTACAATTCATGGCGTGCCTCCACAGTTTATCAGGCAGATATTGCCATGCATTTACATGGGTAGTTATGTATACTCCCTGTGTATATTTATAATAGCCTAATTTTTATAGCAAGAGAGAACCATGGGAAGCAAGAACCATCTACTATTTATGGATGAACAGGAAACAGTAAACATATCTTTTTAATATAACAGGATCATCTGCCACCCAATTTGTGAGTTATGAAAACTTTCAATTCAGAAGTCATGAGTAGCTCTGACTTTACTTATGACAATAATGATTATAATTGCAAGCCACAAACTTCTGTGTTGCATTTTAGAAATACTATTGAGATATGAGTTCACATGGGGTTTTTTTTTTTTTGTTTGTTTGTTTTCATTATGTTCTGAGCTAAATGGAATTGGGATTTGGTGGATTTTAATAGATAAACACAAGAAGGGACTTTGGTTTAGTGCCTATAGTCCCCATTTTTTTCTAGAAGGATCCTGATCCCTGATGTGGCACAAACATATCATTAATACAATTCTGAAGAGATAGTGGTTTGTGTACATTATTACATATTTGAGCATTCTGTTTAAATTGTGTTTGTGAGTCTCTTCAAGGCAAATTACTACATCTGTGTTGTGCCATCTCAGTGCTGGGGAAAGAGGAAGTAACCACAGGGATTATGTTGCCACAGACCACGCACTGTACAGGAAATACAGAACTTATGCAGAAGAGGATTTGGATGAAACCAGAGCAATGTGCAATAAAACAAGAATGAACTTGGACAGCTTATCAGGGACTGGATTTGTAGTGGTATTTATTTGGCCCCATTGTCCTGACCTACTTTTCTGTCGCTGGAAGAGGAAGGAGGTGCTGCTGCTGGTCCTAGGTTCAGGCACAGTCAGAAAAACTGAATTGCTCCCCATGTCTCTTAATTACTCATCAAGTCTTGGAGCTAGCCACCACCAACTTACAAACTTAAGTTACGTTTTATCAATATTTTACCCAATTAAGTATATCTGTGACTGGCAGGCCTGTTTTCCCAGGGCTTTGCTGTAAGAGGCACTGTGAGCCCCAGCCCAGCCATGTCACATCCCTGCAGCCAGCAGCAGTATGCTGAGGCTGGCTGTGTCTCTTATTCAGTATTGTTGCCTGCCAAGCTTAAGATGCAAATTTCAGTCTTCCACAGTCTGTCACTTGTCACATACTATCTTAAGATGATTAAAAATGTAGAAAGAGAAAAGCTGTCTTGTTGTTTTTGTAACTCAGACTGTTGAAAATAAACTTATACAGACTGTGAGTATATTTGGGTGCCTCCCACCTGAAGTGCTGCATCCAGCTCTTCGCTCCCCAGCATAGGAAGTGCATTGAGCTGTTGGAGCGAGTTCAGAGGAGGGACACCAAGAAGATTAAGTGGATGGAGCATGTCTCCTACAAGGAAAGGCAAAGAGAATTAGGATAGTTCAGCCTGGAATAGAGAAAACTTTGTGGTGACCTAACTGTGGCCTTCCAGTATCTGAAACGAGCTTGCAAGAAGCTTTTTTTTTTTTGCAAGCACATGAAGTGACAGGACAAGGGGAAATGGCTTCAAACTGAAAGACTACATTTAAATTAGATATTCGGAAAAAAATTCTCTACTGTGAGGGTGGTGATGTGCTGGAATGGGTTGCCCAGAGAAGTTGTGGATGCGTCATCCCTGGAAGTGTTCAAGGCCAGGCTGAATGGCACTCAGAGCAACCTGGGATAGTGAAAGGTATCCCAGCCCATGGAAGCTGTGTTGGAACTAGGTGATCTTTAAGATCCCTTCCAATCCAAACTGTTTTTTGATTCTAAAAGTTATGTAGGACAGACACTATGGGGCAGTATACTTTTTTTTTCTGCCAGGGTGTGTTGTCCAGTTACAAAGGCAATTTTTATGACTGCCCAAGCTGTGAATGTAGCCTGGTAATTTTTCAGAGAATTCAGTTATCACAACTCTCAAGCACCCCAACCAGTAACAAGAACTTAGGTCCCCATTTTCCTTTGCACATGAAATGACGACTTCCATCATCATGAAGTTTGTGGTACTCCATCAATGGCTTTATACAAGTGTAGCTGAACCTGCTAAAGTAGATAAGATCTGAACATAAAAGGTCCAAATCCTACTGCATATTCTTCTACCACGGATTATCTGATTTGATTTCATATCCTCTGTGTGGAGTACTGTTCTTTTGTAAAGCATGTAATACATGTCTGATCCTGCTCCTTAGAGGTTCTGCTTGATCTGGGGCTGGCCTTTTATTTTTCTTGCCTGGTTTAGGTTTGTGGCACGTGTGTCCTGTTCTATATGCCTGTTATCTCGGGAAGTGGATTAAGGCTGGCACAGATACACTGAACCCTAATCGCTTTAGAGGGCCTGCAAATCTCTAGAGGTAGTAAGTACTTCAAATGTTTCTATTACTATGTTCAGCTGATGTTGCTTAAAATCCATTCCAGAAGATCTGGAAGACAGGAAGCAGGACATTTTGCATAGGTTTGGTTGGGTTTTTTTAATATTACCCTGTTAACATTATTTTATATACACTTAATGCTCAGTTTTCATTTTTGTGGGGTTTTTTTCTCCTTATTGTAAGGCAAGACTCGAGCACTATTTTTACTGCAAAGTGTATCTATAACCCAATATCTTGGCTGTACAACTTCTCCCATGAAAGTTTTGACCCACTTGTCATAGCTCTAGGTTAAAGGCAGGTGTCATTGCTGGTGCCATTATTTCCAGCTTTTTGAAAAAGTGATAAAATATGAAATGTGTTTGTGCTCAGGCACCTGGATTTGTCGTCTCCAGGTCACTACACAGTGGTTTACTCAGAGGAGCCAAGGGAATTATAAAGTACTTCCAGTACTCAGAAGCAGCTCTTGTACATTTGATGTACAATCTGTCACACGCTCTCCTGGCGGGAAAGAAAGAATCTGCAGTATTAGAATCATTAGGCTTTGCAGATGTGAGCAGGTACCATCCTGCTCAAGGCTGGAACCAGTGCTGTCACTCCTGCCATAAAAACATCACACCTTTTGTGGGCTGGTTTTGTATGCACTCTGTAGAAGCTCTGGGCAATTTTTTTTCCTTCTTTTTATTGTCGATTTATATCATGATATCTAGCAAGAGTTTTTAATCAAACAGGAGTAAGAATGCTTTTAGGGAAACAGTTTACTCAAGACAAGAAGGAATTAAAGTGAAGTGACTGGAAATGTATTTACTTTGAGAAACTGAGAAAGAAATAAGGAAAAAAAAGAAACTTGTTTCTAATCTTTGGAGTCATACTCTGGGAATGGCTTCCACAATGTTGAACAGTGGAACACATTAGGAGCAGTGTTGTTTTTATAATGCAGTTTAAATATGTTTTGGAGAAGATCAGATGATAGATTATCTGCAAAATTAGATCAGAGATGACCCAAGATGGATTGTTGCTTCTGAATTCTTTTTGTATTTAGAATCCCTTTTTTTTTTTTTTTAGCCGCATGTTTACTTAGTTTGCTCCCATGCTAAAAAGAATCCAGTATAAGAGTACAAAAGTTAAGATTTTCCAAGAAATGTCCATTTTGACTTTGAACTTGTTGAGTACCTAGCAAATCCTTCTTTAGGAAAACCTTTGGTGAGGATGTGCTCCTTCTTGCACTCATCTCTGTCCTTGCTTTTCTTGACAGTAATTCTTCCAGTTTGCTGATCAGCTGTGTTGAACTATCCAACAGGCTAGTCCTTGCTTTTTGTTACAGGAGAAAAAGGGAAGATGACAGCTATGGATCAGCCTGATGAGCCTTCAGTGGAAATGAAACCTTTTATTGTCCTGGTCAAAATATCTGTGCATGCTCTTAAAAATTAAAGTAGCCAAGATAAATTGCAAATGGAGCTGTGGAGATACCTGCCATAGCCATGTGGTTGATCTCTAACCTCTCTGTTTTCACAGTTCGGTCAATGCTCAAGAGACCCCTGAGTAGAGAGGCTGGGCAGCCAGGAGTCACAGTGTGACCCTTGCATGAGAGACCACAGCTTCCACAGACAGCTCAAGGCCATTGTCTGAGGCCTTCCCAAGCATCTGTTTTGCATCTAAAGTACCTTCAAGATGACTAATGTTGGGCAGCCTTGTAGTCCTGCTGGAAGTCAGCTGAGGAGTTGAATCCAAATGAATGTCCAGAGCAGACTAGTGGGAGGTAGAAAGGCAAAGATTTCCATTTCTAAACTGTCCACAACAGAATTTGTTCAGGATTTTTTTGTAGGGGAAGGAAAGTTATTGCATTCATCTTTTGTGATGTCAGCTCTCCTTGACCTGAACTGGTGTTTTCACTTCTACCTGCCATATTTTTCTTATGGAGAAATTATACTATATGTTTTAAATTTTTTTTAAGTTTTTTCTTTTTTGTTTGCTTTCTTATTTTGTGGCCTTTTTAATTTAAACCATGACGAGATATTATAAGGAGGTCAAAATTGAGTGCTCGATCTTTCTTGGGTGGGTCTTTCAAAGCAGAGCAATAGACTTGCTGCAGACTTGGCCGTGGATCTGTTATGAGAGCTAAAATGTGTCAGTGCTCCGAAAGACTGAGTAAAAGTTTGCCCCCTGATATGAATGACTGTCTAGACTTCAAAATAAATCCTTTGGATTATACAGAAAATTTGAACTGTCAAGAGCTAAATGGTGTGGTGAACTGAAACATAGGTCTCAAGACACCCGCAATTTAGCTGTATTTCAGTAATCTCTCATTCACCTTTCATTGCTGTCAGCAGCCTGTAGCATTTCTGTTATATTTACGGTGGGAATCTCTGTCAATGAATCATGTCACTGAGATGCATCTGTCTTTTCCACTTCAAGAAATTATTAAACACTCCATAGTTTCTGTGGTAAACACCACACTGCTGGGTCATTTGTACTACCAGGTATTTCTTCATGTAAGCATCTTTCTTGCATAAGAAAATTCTTTATTTTTACCAGGTATTTCTTCATGTAAGCATCTTTCTTGCATAAGAAAATTCTTTATTTTTACGTGTGGTAGGTGGAAGGTATTTTTGTTAAGCAAGTGAATATAAATTTATTTTGTGTTTTTCATGTTTTCACTATCAACTTGTATTTCTGTAAAACTTTGGATGACAGGAGGTATTTAACAGAATTTTGCAAGTATTAATATGGTTACTTAGTGCCTTTAACACAGAAAAATAGATGTACTTAAAATTCAGGAGACTGGAGTACCTCTCATGTTTTGGAGTCCATTTGTTTAAATTTGTGGAGATTAGATAATTTTCATGTTAAAATATTACTCACTTTTAAGTATAGAAGTTTTTAATATACAAAATTATATTAATAAAATGTAATTTCCTTTTTAGTAATATGCTAACCAAAAATGTAACCTACTGTAGGTTTACAAGTTAAACAGATATTACTAAGTAGTTTTCAATAATATTCTTCCACTCTTAACCTTACTCATCTGCAGTACACCTAAAAATTTTTAGGAAGGATAGATAAATAACCCTAACAAAATGCAAAACACTGAATATTTTGGGAGACTGCAAGATCCTTTTAATTTGACCTGCTGCTTGCTATTGTCACTGTAGATTATGGATGAGAACAACTGCAATTGTCCTCCAGTTAATGTACTTTTGAATTAGAAGAAAGGGCAGAGCTACAGAGCAGCTGGCAAGTGGTCAGTTAACCTCCATTGCAAATTTAAAATACCTCTCCAATGGGGCTTCTTAATGATGAAATACATAGGGCTGGCTTTTCTGACAACTCACGGAATGAGATCGATGATTGTAACCTTTTCTCTAAATTAAACTGGAAAACCAGGAGCCAGCAGAGCTGTATGCTCAGAGCTTTGGAAGAGCAGATCCTTTCCTGCTTATCACCCCATAAATACATTTTTAATGTTTATTTTTAAGTTATGTGAATATATTCTGGGCTATGCTTTCACCTCCGTTTTGTTGAGCCTACTTCATTGTTTATAGTTTTGAAATAGTTGTATCCGTATTTATTTAATGTAGAAGCAGTTAGCTCCAGCCAGAGTACTGTCTAGATTTTATTTCCTTTTCAACACAAAAGTAGGATTTACAAGATTGAGCAGCTCTCCACTACTTCCAAATGAGGTGTGTGCTGAGACAATTTTCAATCTTATTTTATGATTTCTCCTACTTGCCTAAATAAAAGGAAAAAAAATTACCCTGAGCGAGGTCTTTGAAAATGAGCTTATATTTTCAGAGGAGTTAAAGAGCATACTTGGCTCAGGTATTTTCCATTAGAGAAACATGTTGTGTAAAGATGTGTACCTTAGTGCTATTTTCTCTCTGGATTTCACTTTGTGGTTATGTTTGTTGTTTGGTGTGCTTTTGTTCTGCTGTGGTCATCTGAAAATATTTGTAAATTCTTCATAATATTAATTTAGACCAGGAGAGGATTCTCCCTGATTTTTCAAGAGCCAAACTGCTTTTCCTCATTTTATTATGTTAGTAATTAAAAATGATTGCTGCTTTCTTTTGCAGATCTGTAGCAAGACACCCAAATATGTTTCTAGTCACAGCTGGGCATTTATTCTTTTGAAAATCTGTCCCTCCTATCAGGTGCTGCTGGTAACTGTTGTCAGATGTTTGAGTAGCTGTGCTGTGATGGCAGGCATGATGTTGTTTCAATTCATTTTCTAAGCAAGAACCAGATGCTTGTTCTGGGCTAAGCAGAATTGATCTCCAGTTAAAACCTCAAGTATAAGAGTATCATATCAGGCTGTAAACCAGCCATGTCTCAAGCCACATGTGAATCAAAAAGAAAAATGTGAGAGCCAGTGGTAATCATCTTCTTCACTACCCTGTACATCTCGGATATTTGTTTATGCAAGTGAAGAACAGATGTGTTGTTCCCTCCCCTGTGTTAACAAATGAGAATTCAGATTTGTACCTTGGACTGTTTCATGATTTTCCCTTGCTCTACACAAAGATTACAATAAAAACAAGGCAAACAGCTATGTTTAGAGAATTAGGCCAATAGGAATTCATTGGTTCCCTGTAGGAGCCAGTGACAAATCCATCTCCTTGGTACACTTCAGTAAGCCCTGAGGCACACCACCTCCACCTCTGGCCACCTCATGTCCTTCCACTGACTCTCAGCAGTAAACCATTGCAGGCAGAAAAAGCAATGGGAAAGATTTTTTTTAAAAAAATTAATTCCAGCAGAGTTATACTGGACCTTTAAGAGGTGAGGTTTTGATCATTCTGTGACAAAAAATGTCTTATGCAAGAAAGAGCTCTGCGTGGAATCCCATGGCTACAGTGCTCCAGTAATAGAAGCCACTGCTAGTAGTTGGACTTATCCATCAGAAGTCTAGCTTTTACATTTTATTCTAGTTGTCATCAATATATTCACACTAACCTTTAATATATTCAGAGTATATCAGGCAGGAAAAATTACACTGGGACTAAGGAACAAAGACAAATATTGCTGAAGAAATTTTAAATAACGTGTAGATCTCTAGTGGGCATTGATTCATGTGCTTCGTGATGTCAATAATTGTTTGTGAATTGCAGTCATTTTTTTCCTCTGAACAGAGCATTACTCTTGAAATACAGTCATTACCTATTGATTAGCTCTGTAGTTCTTTTCATGCATCAGTAGTGCCAGCAAAAATGAGTAGCACTTATTTTACACCAATGTGTAAGTATCTGTACATTGTTCATCAACAAGTGAA
>VZSR01003803.1:49916191-49931270 GCA_013398615.1 Brachypodius melanocephalos
TTTTCAGTAGCCATAAGTCTCAGGATAAATGGGGAAAGTCTAAAGGGGTCATTTGAATTTGTAAGGGTTTTTTTTTTTTTAATCAGGGCATTGTAAATGTTCTGCTGTATCAGGACAAGAGGGCAATAAGGACGGACATATTTGTCACTGTTTAGTGCTAATGTAATTTCCTATTCTCCCTACTGTATGTCTCTCCATTTAATCTCAATTGTTGGTAATGTGCTACTTTTTGATTAAGTGATGAGAGCTGAAATTCACCAAGGAGAAAATAATTAAAACTATTTGTTTCACAGACTGTCAGCGGCTATTAGGGAAATTAAATGTATTTTTCCCTGAACCATGTTACAGACTTTGCAAAGTTCACAATCAGTTGGAATCTTTTATTGAACTCAGATTTAAAAGCAAAGGTCAGTTATGTTTTGGACATTGAGTTTATGCAATTGATAAAACCCAACCATTTAGATTATTTTTATATAAAAATTGTGCTGCTTGGAAACCCTTGCTTTTAGACTGTGGAGCCCTTATAACCACATCAGCTCAGCAGATTTGCAGAGTAAAGGGGGCTTTGCAGCTTGTACCCCCAGCTGTAGGGCTGTCCCATGCCCTGGCAAAGGCCAAGCAGCAGTAGGGATTGTGGCTGATGCTGGTGGCTGGGGACCGGCCTTGCTTGCAACCCTTTACTGCAGCCCCACACTTCCAGCAGTGCAACATCCTGTCACACCACTCTTTTGCTTCAAAGAGGAGCCTTGTTGTCTGACATGCCCTAGGGTTTGGCACTGCTTGTGGACCCACCATATTGTCAGATTTGGCTGGGTCAACGTATTGACAAGGTTTCACCTAGTATTTTCCTCTCCTTTTTCTACTACAATAAGGTTTATGCTCACTCCTTTGTGTGCACTACAGATTGTAAATACCATCTACCCCAAGAGCTCATGCTTTGAAGTCTGCTTTTTACCCTTTTTTGGTTTCTGAAGGGGCTCGGTGACATGGGTAGGCGATCCGAGGAGGGCGCGTGCCAGTGCTGCACTGGGAAAGCCTCCTACCCTGAGCCCCTTCCTCCTCCACAGGGCATATGGGCTGCAGAAAGGGACCTGAGCCAGTGGGGCAAGTGGCACTCTGATTCACCAGCCACTCTCAATGAGCTTGAAGCGAGGGCCTGGCAGGAGGCATTTAGGAATTCATGAAGAAAAGGGAATGAAAAAACCCTGGGACTGTCAGTGAGATTGTTGTGGGGCACAATGAAAAGGCAGGTGGAGAAATGGATGAAAGTTTTGTCTGCAGACATGCTTTGCATACCACATAAAGAAACAGAAGGTAATCACGATTGGAACAATTCAATTCCACTGTGAAGTACATGTTAAATAACAATAGGCGGGTGCAGAGCTCTGCAGACTTGCAGGTGAAGAGCAGAATTTTAAGCGAGCGGCGGTGCGAGCAGGAGAGGCAGAGCGGAGGGCTGGGATAGCAGCTGGCATTGGTGTTCGAGCTCTGCTCACACCTCAGCCTGTGCTTTTATGAGTTAAAAGCAGTTGCTTAAACTTTAGCACAGTTCTGCATTAATTCAGCTGGAATTTTTCCTGGGAAGCAGAAGTGTAATCATCTGGAGTTTTGCTGCTTGCAGTGTATCACCTCAAGTGAGCGAGTGCGGGGGGCTGAGGGGGGCCCGTCAATTGAACTATCAGGGCCAAAGGACACATGTAGCAAAATGACACTATCAAGGAGCCTGGTTCAATGTTGAGCTTCCTAAATAAAGTGAATTATTTCAGCACCAGATGAATCAGTAAAATGTATTCATCAAACCACAAAACCTCACAGTATTTGTTTCCCATTCTAAACAACTGCTCTAACCTTTATGTCAAAAAAGCCGTATGAATTCCAGTGCAACAGGAACTCTCCTGGGGAGCTTAATGACAAGAAAAGGGCAATTCTCGCTGTTTTTTCTTGTCTATCAATAGTTCTGCAAGAGCAAGGCTCTGAGCCCATGGCTACCTAAGCCCTGAATTAGTCCAGTGTCAAAATCCCAGTCAGAAACACTGCAGAGACAGGAGCTACCTGAAGATAAAATAAAAGGAATAAGAAAACTTTCAGGAAGATTGTTGAGATTTTTAACATTTGTGCCTCACAACTCCTTTTTTGTTGTTTTTTTTTTTTTTTAATAGCTTACTGGGGAAAGATATTTGGTGTGAAAGGAATTAAATGGTTTTCTCCTTTCTAGTTTTTCATTGTCGTGTTTCAGTTAATGAGATGTGATCATTCACTATGGATCTAATTCTTGGAATTTGAACCAACTCTTCCTCCAACCAAAGCCAGCACAGTCAGAGTAGTCATTCACACAGGAATGACACTGGTACGTCGTGTCACCTATACAGCAATGTGACAACTCTGCTGTGACTTCTGTCACCCAGAAAAGGAAACAAGAACATGGCAAGGACTACATCTGTCATCAAATCCAATCTTGGCTTTCGCAATGGATACACAATTTTTTTTTTTTTACTCCATCTGCTACCTTAATGAAGGTTTACAAAACACCCTTAGAAATAAGTCCATTTATTAAATTTGACTACTTCAGGGGATAGTAGATCTGGGTCTTTTTACTTACCAGTAGTTAACAATTTTACATACATGCCATTTCATGCTTCCCTTTATCTGTTTCACTGGCAAGACCTGACACTTGTTTTTCTTTTAGAGCTCCTGCAAATCAATAGCTATATCACCTTTTCACAGGCTTTTACCTCCCTCTGCCTTATGAGTATCAGCCTGCCCTTCTTTCAGGCCATTTAGCTGATTAAATGTGATGACTTTAAACTCCTGAGTAATTGTTTTCAAGATGAAAATTTTTTGCTTCCGTTTCAAACCTTGGGAATCGTGTATGACTGAGGGTCTGAGTGTTTTCTCTCTGTCTAACGAGTTTTGCAGTTAAAGATATGATGCCTCAAATGTTTTCTGCGTAGTTTTAGAGACTAATCTCATTGAAATCAATGGCACTCTTTGCTTGTCTAAAGTTATACATGTTCTTTGGGTTTCTTCTGAATTTAAGCCATCAATAGATTCCTTTGCAGATAGTGAGGAGCCCTGGGGTTGCTTGATTTAAACAAAAGGATTTAAGTTACAGAGCTTAAATTCACTTTCAGTCTACACAACAAAAAACTTGATTTGAATAATCAGATTCAGCCATCCCTTACATTTGCATTTTTAGTTATTTTGTTAAAAACAAGTTGATTCTGGTTGGTTAATAAGCATTCAGATATGTCAATTTGCAACTGAATGCAGCCTTTGCCTTTAAACTTAGAAATTCTCTTGGGTAATAAAGGATAAGCTATATAGACAGCTCCATAATAATATGGTTTCAGAATCTATCCATTATTTCATGACTTTAGCAATCTGATAGCATGGTGATAGAAAATGGGAAATGGTAGTTCTGGGTTTTTTTATTATTTATTTTTACAAGCTGCTTCCTGATAAAATAGAGTTTAATTAAAATGAAGAGAACTGTAATTTTTCAAGGGTTTTATTACTTAAACAGAAAAGCCCTGAATTTGTTGGGCAAAATCGAGGATCTAAAATCCTAATTAGTTATTTGAACTAACTGTCTGTTAAAAAGATATGATTAGAAAATCTGAGTCATTCTTGGCTAATTCTAGTCTTCCACTAAAATAAATATAGAAAATAAGTCTGGTCTTCTTGTTTTCCATCTTTATGCTATGTTACTAGGGCCAGATGTAAATTAACCCTCTTGTTTATACCTTATTGGTTTATCATTCAAGATTAAATGATGAAATTGCCAGCAACTGGAATTACATACAACAAATTTCTAGAATTAGATTTCTTCCCTCCCCACCACCTTTATCTGTCTTCCAGTTTGGACTTTCTTCTCTCAGTCTGGGGAATTTTGTGAAACTATAATTTAAGCACAACAACTCTATAAAAACCAGAAACTCAGAGCTAGGATGTGAACAGTGCTAAATGGTTGTTCTGGTTTGGGCTGAGATAGAATTAATTTTTTTCTTAGCAGCTGGTACAGTTTTGGATTCAGTATGAGAATAATGCTGATAACACACTGATGTAGCTGTCACTAAGTGGTGCTTATGCTAAGCCAAGGACTTATCAGTTTGTTGTGCTCTGCCAGTGAGAAGATGCACAAGAAGCCGTGAGGTAGCATGGCCAGGACAGCTGTCCCAAACTGGCCTAAGAGATATTCCATACCACAGAACATCCTGCTCAGTGTATAAACTGGGGAGAGTGGGCCAGGAGACATTGATTGCTGCTCAGGGAGCCTCAGTCCGTGGGTAGTGAGCAACTGTGGATTTTGTAATTTTCTGACTCTCTTCCCCATCCCGCTGGGGGATGGAGGGGAGTAAGTGGCTTAATTACCAGCTGGGATTGAACTGCAACGATGGTATTTGGTGACCTGCTTTAAACTCCTTTCTTCCCAGCAGCTCAGGGACAAGGAGAGGAAGGCTGAGACCCAGGGTGAGGGTAAGCACTGCAAGGTGAAGGTCTTTTTCCATGCAGGAGCTTTGTGTGGAGCAGACCCATCAGCAGGACATGTTACAGCCCAGCTAGCACGCCACTGCAATGTAGAGCTAAGAAATTTGGAGGAAAGTATGCTTTTGCTTTCATCTCTCCCATCTTCCCAGACATATTTTTGCCTTGCATGCTGTTAATGCATAGATGTAGTAGCACCCTGTAGTCATTTTGAGTTAGTTTGTGCACCTCACTAGTTCTGGTCCTCATCTTTGGCAGTGCAGGCATATGGCCTGCCTGGGTTCCAGAGAAGAATGTTCTCTGCTGGCCTTACCTGGTGATCCAGGCAAGGATTTGCACTTTCACACCTTCACTGTCTGTTTTCAGGAGGTGTTTCCAGCAGGAAAGGTAGGAAAGTGAGGCTGTCAGCCACCCTCTCCCAGCCCTCCTCCACCTGGCTGAGCCCACAGCTGGAAACAGTCCTGTTGCTGTTTGGGGTGCAAAATGGGGGTTGTAGCAATTTAAAACAGAAGAGGCTGTGAAATAGCTGCTGGCTTACGTAATTTTGGTTTATTTCATTTTGTCTGTGTTCTGTATAGTCTTTTTGCTTTTTGATCTCATCATAGTTCATAAAAGCTTTCTATATTGTGGTTTTCTTTTAAATATTTAGGAGTTCCATGCCCATCCTGAGTTCTTGTAATAATTAAAAAATTAATAACAGTCATTATAAGAAAGTTAGGAAGTGGGAGATGTGTTAGTTTCTATTTTCTAGCAAGGGAAAACAAGATATGTCACTTGTCAAATATTAAACGGTAAGTAAAAGTAGAGATGATGATAGGGGGCTACAAGTCAGAAGCTGCCATATATATTATTCCTGAAGTCTTATGGTTTCACCAAAAGCCAGCAAAGATATTTTACTTTGCGTGGGCAGGCAGGTAGTAAATTGCTCAGAGGTATAGGCATTCAGGAACATCAGCTTCAGCACCTTGAGCCTTGGTGTGTCTCCTATTCTCTGGAGAGACATATTCTGCTAAAAATGCAGCTACCACTTCAAACACAAATACTACTCTGTGCTTGCTGTGCTGTTTTGATTGCCAAAATCTATCTTCTTTGAAAGAATTCAAGAAACTAAGGCTGACCTATGTACTCATGTAAGATAATACATTGAAAACTTCAGCTGGAAGTAAACAAATAAATGGTATGTTTTCCTTTACAAACACAGGAGTTACAGCCTAGTGAGCGAGGCATCAGAATTAGGACTTTGGAGACTCATTCTTTCCTCCTCTCTTCCAATCTGCATGTTTGCTTCAATAAATCTCTTGTGGGTCTCTGAATAGATATGTTGCAGAAAATTCCAGATTATGTGAGGATATCCAGGACAATTCTCAGTGATTTAACTCAGGCATCCTTAGCAATATGTTGCTACAGGACATCACCTGCAGGTTTCCAGAGAACTCATTAACCAGACAGAGTGTTATGCTCCCAGAAGAGGCTTCAGTATTTCGTGAAGAACATGTACTTTCTCAGCTCTCTCTGCCTATCACTGCCTGTCTTATTTCCTGGAGACTGGATGTTCCAGCAAGTGAATGTCTCTGGTTGGATGTTTATGCAATGTCTGGGGCAGCAGGCTCCTATCTGTTAAATTTTACATACTGTTACTGAGCTGAGGGAGGTAACAAGTGTAATGTGATTTCAGTGGCTGCAGCCTGAAATCTCAGGTCTGACTTTGAAGACATCGCTGTCTGCTGCAGAGCAAGCTTAGGGATCAGCCTCCAGGCAAAGTAATATTCCTCAATGCACTTGACAAAATGAATAAAGGACTCAGTCATGATTAATGACTTTGGCCCAAAGTTTCAAGTCCCTGCTCAAATTCAGTCATGTAAAGTTAGGTTCTTTTTTCTATTACAAAATTGCTTAAAAGTGAACATTGTTCTTTTAGTGCTCTATTTAATGTGCTAGAAAATGCAAAGTATGGATCCACAAACAGTCCTGCTCACATCACCAACATTATATTGCAATTCTAACCTGAGAGACATTCAGTTTGAAATTAAGATACAACTATAATTTTATTATTTTTATATACATTATTATTTATAATACCTACAAGTGAGTTCACTGTTGGAGCTGCTCCTTGAAATCAATGGAATTTTCTTCAGTGCAGCCCAGAAAGCTGGCCAGCCAAGAGGAGCTCCATTCAGCTGCCTGAGAACACAAATATCTCATGTTATTTGACATGACCCATGATATCCTGTTGTTGTGGTTTAACACCAGCCAGCAACCAAGCCCCATGCAGCAGCTCGCTCACTCCTAACCAGATGCAGAGAGAATAGAAAGGGCAAGAGGTATAAAACTCATGGGCTGACATAAAGATAACTAAGTAGGGAAAGCAAAAAATCATGCACACAGACAAAGGAAAGAAGAAGTTGATTCTATGTTTCCCATGGGCAGACAGCCATGTCCAGGAGAGTGGGGCCCCTCACAGGTGATGGTGACTTGGGAAGACAAATGCTATCTATCACACCAAATATCCCCCCACCTTTTCTATCCTGAACATGATGTCATATTGTTTGGAATACCTCTTTGATCACTTGGGATCACCTGTCCCACCTGTGACTCCTTCCAACCTCCCACACACGCCCAAGTTCCTTGCCAGCATGGTAGTAAAAAGCAGAAAAGACCTTAGCTCTGTGTAAGCCCTGCTCAGCAATAACAGAAATATCTCTATATTATCAACTCTGTGTTCAGCACAAATCCAAAACACAGCCCTATACCAGCCACTGTGAAGAAAATCAACTCTACCCCAGCCAAAAGCAGCACGCCTGCTTAGCCTGATGTAGCTGCTTTAGAAGAAGAGAATTCAGAGTCACGACAGCTGCCTTCCTCAGTAAAACTTTGCTCATGTTTTGAATCTGCAACAAGACTCACCCCATGGCTTCAGAGCACAGCTACTTGGCCATTCTTGAGCAAAACAGATTTCTCAGAAGGCATATCTCTGCAACAAGCCCAATTAAAACCTCCCACCACCAGCTCCATCAAAAGATCAATGGGAAATGCGGCGCTCAGAGCTGGGCATGTGCCTCCTTCTTGGATCCCCTGAGCAACAGGCTGACCCTGACAGTCTTTTGAGGACAGCTCCTTTCTTTCATAGTCTGCTTTGTCTACAGGCATCCCAGGCACCTATGCAGGGGCTGATATGAACATAAGACGGGACTGCCCAGTCTCTCTGTGTACCTGAATTTTTATTAAGGTCTTTCCAGAAAATTTGCTTTCAAAAGAAAAGGAGATTCGGGATTTGGTGCTCTCTGTGTCTGTTTGCCAGCTGTCTCTGCTTCTGTTCTTTCAGTATCTTGTGCTCAGTGAAAATTTCTCTTTTTCCCCGAATAGTCATGAATTATTCAGATTATAGAGCTCCTTTCCTTTCAAATTTTGCTGCATTTTATTGTGAAAATTGCTTTGTGTTCCTAATTCATCAAAGTTTCATCTTTTATTATATATTTATATCTTTGATTAAGAAATTATTTCTCTGTGGCCACAACATTATCAGGAGAAAGACTTCACGCTTTAACTGAGCCATTTCTTTCAAAGACAAAATCTGAAGAATTTTATTATGAAGTGAATTTATTAAAGAATTCTCATTGCCACAAGTTGGGGATCGAAGAGAAATTAATTTGATGGTGCTGACTGGCTACCTAGGGAGAACTATATTCAATAAAATATCTCTTTCTAGTCTATTATTAAGGCAGAAATTGGATAGAAATAACATAATAGCAAGCTACATATGAAAGAATAGAAGGAAAGAGAATGCAGATGGAAAGCAGGGCTTTTGAGTGAAGGCAGAGGTTGCTGAAAAGCTGTGCTGCCACACTTCTCTGGCAGCTCTGGCTTCCCAGGGACCTGACAGTTAGTCCTGGCCACCGGTCTCACCAGGACATAAAGTCAGCTGCTGCAGCCTGATTGATCAAAGGTGGCTGAACACGTCCACACTCCTGCGTCATGGCTTCCTTTCTAGCCTTTGTTTCCATACACAGTATTTCAATGGATTACTTTCTGTCTGGAATTTTCAAAGCAACAATCACGTTAGGAGGTCTAGACAGTGCAAGTTACACAATGCACACTGAACATACATAGCCCCTGCCTTCACCTGGAGGCTGTGGCTCTAGAGCAACTGTTGTTATTTCACCTTGGGCTCTTGCACTAGAAAGTAACCTGGTGTCTTCCCAAGACCTCTGGCTTTGAAATGACTCAATGGCTCACAGATCATAGTAATCAGTGCACCCTAGAACACAGGTAATTTTCTTCTCACAAGCTTGTTTGCTTTAATATTCATGGGAACACAGTCCCAGCTACTCTATTTCTGAAATTTTTCAAACTGTTCCATATTTTGTGTTTGCCTTTGTTCTTGAGAGTCAAACAGTGCATTGAGGGTGACTGGGTGTCACCCCTCCACTAGCTGCCACCAAGTAGATGAAAGATTTTGCTGTACCAAGTAACAGTAATTTCATGTTCTCTTTGTTGTTTCTAATCCCTATAGTGTATATGCATAGTACTGCTCAGGTACCACAGACACATTGTCTTTCCTGAAGGAAGACAGAAAAATAAGAAAACTCTCATATACAGAGTTTTTCAGTACAGAAGTAAGTCAGTAGTATACCAGCATTTAAAAAATATTACCAGAATAATTATCACTGAGAAAGGTGAAGGAGCATAGGCTAAAGTGCCTGAGTACTGATACCCAGAAGATGGACTGTTCAGTGCTTTCTGTGTTCTCCTAGCTGGAACCAGGGAATTTGTTACCCGCTCCAGGAACAGCCTGATGGAACTCACTCATTTAAAAAAGCAAAGCCACAGAGCAAACACCATGAACATCTGTGGCAGAAAGAAAACCAAACCAAGAAACATCTGCAGGCTCATTTAACTCATCAGTTCATGAGTAGATTTCTCAAATGAATTGAAAAGTGCATGATTTAATGAATGGCAGATGAGCTAGGACCATGTTTATAAGCCCACTTTTGATGAGAGTCTACCTAATGTTGCTGGTAAGTGTTCAATCAATACTTGATGTATTTTGCAGCACAACTTATAGGGATAAAGGTGTTTTAACATGTTTATTCTCAGCATTAAGCTATCTCCCAGCTTACCAGGCAGTCCTGTGTGCACATCTCTCTGTTTGACCCCTTGTTCATGTGTCTCAAAACTCAACTGTGGTGTCAGTGAGTGATTCTGCCAGCTGCTCTCTGTCCTCCATGCCCAACCTTCTCTCCTAAAATCTCTCGAGATGGCAGAATCCTAAATTCATGAAATAGAAATCAAGTGCAATTTTCTGGTTGAGTGGGATGAGGGGACACTATTCTAAAGTCATAAGTCCCCTGATACAATGGCTTGTGTCACAGCTGCTCTTTCCATAATATTGCAAACTCTTTTAGCCAGTACAAATAGAAGTGCATGCATGTTGTCCATTCGAGCCATTTGTCACAGTGTTTAAGACACATAGAACAGTTGTCTCTGCTGGCTGGTAGTTGCCGCAAGTGGTACTGAGAAAATGAAGGGATTACAGAGAAGGAATTATAAGAGTTTATTTAATTTTTTTCCTGTCCAGTTTTCTGTGGCTTCTGATGGACATAGCACACTGTCTGCCTGGGACTCTGAGCTGTGAATTCAGGTGAAGGTGTAAGTGGATGAGTACGTGGATTACCATGGAAAGCACCACAAAGCCATCATGTATAACTGATGCAGACACATGATTTCTAGAGTTAAGCTGTTTCTCCTGTTTTAGACAAATGGAAAAGGTGTAACATTTCATGGCAACATGGCTGTAGGAACTGACTGTTGTCAGCTAACACATTTTGCAAGAATTAGCACCTAATATGGACAAAATTATATGCCCCTTAAAATTGCATTAATCAAAATGCATGAACTAGCAAGTCCTAAAAAAGCAATACTGAAATACAAACCCTCTTAGCACTTGTCCCAGTTTTCCTAGAACAGAATATTCCATTTCATACTGAGGGAAAATTATTCTTTGTCGATGAGTTATAATTGATGAATATTTAAGGAAAAAAAAAGAGAAATATCAGAGCTTCTGTGAAAAGACAAAGGCTATTTCTTTGGAAATAGATAGCACCAAAATAATGTCATTTTATGCATTTAGGCTACATTTTGCTTAAATAAGCTGGTCACTTGCTATCTTTTCTCTCCTTCCACAACTTATACATCTAATGATCAAAGATGAATACTTTAAATCACACCTTTATTTACTGTTAAAGACAAACATACAGTTAATTGAAATAGAAAGCAAAAGTTGTGATCAATACTATAACAAGCAAAGGGAAATACAGGTTGAAAATTTCATTAGGAAGAAGTTAAGCAAAGTCAGTTTTACTTGTATATTACAAAAGCATTAATTACAGTTCCTTGGATACTAATGATATAACAGTTTGTAAACAAAAATCCAATTAAAAAAATTCAGCATCAATAAGTTAGGAACTGAAAGGTGAAGAATCATTGTGCACTCTATAGGCATCCCCTTTCTCTTAGAAGTTCAGTCAGTTAATGAACAAGATGTTACTGATTCTGTATATACAAAATATTTTTATTTTACTGTTTTTTAAGGCTTTTTTTACACTGGCAATGTGTAGAGAATCCTCCCCTGTGATTTGAATTATACTTATTATTACGTCCTGTCTACCTGGAATTCTTGGTATAATACTTCATGGGAGAGACTTTAAAATCCATCTAATTCCAACTCCCCTGCCATGGAAAGAGATATCTTCCACTA
The DNA here is from genome assembly GCA_013398615.1 of Brachypodius melanocephalos. NCBI lineage: Eukaryota > Metazoa > Chordata > Aves > Passeriformes > Pycnonotidae > Brachypodius > Brachypodius melanocephalos. The sequence goes on from VZSR01003803.1 coordinate 49,927,431, forward strand.
GACCAGGTTGCTCAGAGCTTCATCCAACCTGGCCTTGGATATTTCAAGTGATGGCTGATTCCTTAATGTAGTGTAGTTGGGTTTTTTTCATTGCATGTTTGTATAAAGCATCATGAAAATCATCCTGGGGTTTTATAGGTCAAGATATTTGTCTGCTGAGTGGCAATTTCTTTGGTCCTTTATCAGGTGCTCTCCTTCCTAGAAAGTCACTGGCATCAAAGGGTGGGTCAGATGTGTTGCTCTCACAGTAGTCTACTGTTTGTGGTTTTTTTCTTTCCGAGGGCTTTGTGGTTCCTCCTCATCTTTTGATGGCCTATCATGTGGTAAAAGAAAAGCTATGGATAAACTCTTCAAAGGAAAGTCAGCAACCAGGAGTGAGTCTGCCACTGCTGGCACAATCCAGCCTGCTCCTTGTCCAGATACACATTAATTGCTCCGGTGTTTGCAGCCTGTTGCCAGTTTCGTCCTTCCCCAGAGGTCCTCAGGCACTGGTGCACAGACAGGATGTCTGCATGTGTCTGTGTGTCCTTGTTTGTTGCGGTTGATTTTGGGGTGTGTAGTAGACCCAACCCTTTTCCAGAAACAGTCTCAACTGTGTGTGTGAATGTGCAGTTGCTGACATAGATCCAGACAAGATCCAGAGAGGGGATCGCAACACATGCTTTACTTGCAGCCTCTCAAAACAAATAGGTCAACTGCCCAGCAGGAAGGTCAGGGCTCTTCTGGTGCAGGGTTTCATTTTTACTTTCATTAAAACAGAAAAGATGCCAAAACAATGAAGAGATTATAAGGAAAGGGAAAATTAAAACTTTCATCATTAATTAGGCACTCAGAAGAGGGAATAAGACAATTCATTAGTCATACACAAGCAACTCACTCTCTGTTGCACTGAAAAATTTGTTTTTCTTATCACATTTCCATAATATCTTGAATCCTAGAATCACAGAATGACTTGGGTTGGAAGATACTTTAAAGACTGTCTAGTTCCAACACCCTTGCCTTGGGAAGAGACATCTTCCACTAGACCAGGCTGCTCAGAGCTTCATCCAACCTGGCCTGGAACACTTCATGTGATGGCTAATTCCTTAATGTAGTGTAGTTGGGTTTTTTCATTGTACATTTAGATAATTGCTTCTAGCAACAGGTGATAGAAGCTAAATAGGAATTTTGCACAGAACTTTCAACTCAGCGTATGGTGGATGGGAGGAGCAAAGTAAATCATATGAAATGTTACACAAGCTGACTTTAATAGATGCTCAGTGTTACTGTGCTTATAAGTGACAGTGTGGGCATGCAAGCACTTTCAGCTAATGCACAACCTTCATTTAAAATATTTGATATTATTATTAATAGAATATTCTTTTGAATAGAACTGTTTCAGTTGAAAGGGACCTACAACAACAGTGATCAATTCATGACTGACCAAATAGTAAAGCATATGTCCTTAAAGGCATTGTTCAAATGTCTGTTCAAATGCCACTGACAGACTTGAGACACCAACCACCTCTCTAGCCAGCTCCAGTGTTTGACCACACTCTTGGTGTAGATCTCCTCTGGTGGGGAACTTAACTGGCATGTCATCAAAAGTAAAAATCTTGAAAAATTCTGCATATCCCGGGACAACCTTACCACTGAATCAGCAGAGGCAGCATGGCATTTCTGATGCCGTAACATTGCATGTACAACACAGCCTTCATCTTCTTATCCATACAGACCAGTCTCTGAGGCTGTAGAGAGCCCTGCTCACAAGAGCATAATCACACAAATTCCGCCCACAGACGATTTTTCTAAAGCATTTTAGTGTTGAGCTGTTGTCATTAAGATTTGGGAATCATGATATTGACATTTATGCCTGTTTGTGCTGGAGAGCTGTTAAACTCAGGAACATGAAGTCCAGTGAACCATCACATGAAGTAATGGTTTATCTGTGTCACTACTTTTTTAAAGTAAAGCACAAGAGTACATAAAAAAAACTTTTGTTTTTTCTCTGTCATCCAGAATAAGTTGTACAAAATATGAATGCTTATATTCAGCATTGTTCTGCTACTTTACAATATCAAGATACTTTATACTGCTGTTCAGTATATAGCCACTCTGTGAGCAAAGAATTGTGCAGGCCCTTTATGTTATTTACATAATGTACTAGGTATGAATAGCACTATTTTCCTCTGGGATAAAGAAGGGTGAAATAATAGTAGAGTACTAAACCAAGGTAAATGAGCATTTTTAAGTGATTTCAGACAGAATATCATAGTACAATCATTTTCTAAAAAAAACAAACATAACAAAAAGCTTCCAATTACTTAGATTTATTAGTTTTTTTAAGGCACTGACTAACCTATTCACTACTGTCTCATTCATCAAGTGAATTCTTCAGGAAAAGACATCCTGTCAGGTGCTGCAGACAAAGCTCTGAGCAGCATCAGTACTGTTAATGCCTCAGATAATGACTGCAAGGATTGCAAAATGATACATTATTATCTAGCAGGCATTGATCATAATTATATCACTGATAAAGGCAAAGCATATCAAATATTGTGTTTTAAATATGTCCTTTAATTTGAATTAAAATGTTATGGAAATAATTTCAGTGGTAGCTGTGTGATCTTTCTGAATCCAGAATGTAAAATTTTTGCATATACTCAGGATGAAAGGAGTTATCACTCTAAGCTATTCACTTATTAATTTTCATTTAATACTCACGGTATATCAGACATTATAGATTGTTCTCCATTTTGCTTTATGACAGACCAGAACCCTGATAACTATGCTGTGTCTAAAATGTAGTGCCCTCATTTACCTGTCTGCTTGGACAGAACTGCAAAATCTTAATTTGCTGTCACAGTTTCCATGATCCTTTGCTCACGTCACATCATTGTTACAATGACCCCATTGCATGTACAACACAGCCTTCATCTTCTTAAGCCAGAGCACAGACCCTTTCATCCTTGCAAAATGAGTAATTAAACTAGGATTTTAATATTTGTGCTTGCTTTTGGGTTTATTAGCTCTAACTGTGAAAGCTAAATCAATTATTTTGTATGCTCCATCTGACTAACTCTTGAAAAATAGACTGGAGTTTTCCATATATCTGTTCCGGCTTTACTCTATCTTAAAATAGCACTGCTGAAGAAATGGACTCTGCCAATTGAATAAGTGGCTTTCTTATTATTAAAAGCTTCAGGTTTGCATAAAGACCAGAAGTGTAAAGCAAAATTAGGAAGATGTTTGCCACTGTGTGCTAGTTTAGCACAGATGGGAGGTACATTGTAGAGAGACAGCAGGAGACAAAGTCAGCAAAAGAACTGATAGAGACTGTTGGAAGAAGGGATGGAGGAGGTGGATATTTTTGACTGGACTTCTCTGGATGTAAATCATGGAGATATGGACTATTTCTTGTAATATCATAATGCTGTTTGGGGGAATGCAGGTTTTAGCCAGAGGTTGTGTGTATTGATATAATTGAGATTTAATTGAGAATTCTGAACAGAGTAAGCCCCTGGCTCCTGAGGTAAAATAAGGAGGTCTCAGCTTTTGAGATGAAGATGGTTTTAGAGAGAAAGTGATTTGCAGCCCCGGCTCCTGAGCTAAAGGGAAGTCTCTGTTTCTTTTGAGATAGAGACGATTTTAGAGATAGAAGAAGAGAATCCTTGTTTTATACTAGAAGAAGCATTCTTAAAATGGTACCCCAAATATGCTGAGGCCCATAAGCAGCTTGGGAAACTGCTAATGGGGTAGGACTGCACAGACCTGCAAATCCTGGGCGGTTGCAGATTTGTGACATTGAGAGCCACCAGACTTTTCTTGTGGCAAGTGTCTCCATGAAATTCTAGAGAGACT
>VZSR01003803.1:49931370-49944828 GCA_013398615.1 Brachypodius melanocephalos
GGAGGAAAGGGTTGGTTTAGAAGTTTCATTTGTTTTTTTTCTTTTTCCTTAGTGTATGTTAATAAATGATCTGTTTACCTTTAAGTTGGGGCCTGTTTTGCCTTTTTCTCCCAAATCCTATCTCCTAGAGGTAAAAGAGAGTAGACACTCAAACTACTACACTAAATTAGGCAAAACAGAATTCAGCAAACGTGACACCACTACACACTGATAAGGTCCTATGGTGGTAATATGATTCTTCTGCTGTACCTGCCTCACTTGAATCTGGTGGGTTTTTTTGTTTCTGCAGACCCCAGAGGAAGGAGCCTCTACAACCATCTATGCAGCAGTTTCGTCTGAGGTGGAAGGAGCTGGTGGCTGCTACCTTTACAATGAGGAAAGGACAAAGTCGGCTGACATAGCCTATGATGAGGAGCTGCAGAGAAGGCTCTGGACAGAAAGCTGCAAGATGGTTGGGATTTCTGATGAAGGCAGCAGGCTTCCCTAGAAGAAGTTGCTTTCAGCTGGGTAAATGAAGTGCATTGAAAAGCATCTTAGGTGAATTCTTGCAGCATGAGTCATCATCCTGGAAATCACTGTTCAGTTCCAAAGGCAAACATGAACAGCTCTGTTCTTCACTTGAATCCCTAATCGGCTAGGGTGTGGGGGAAATATTCCCACAGAAAGGTGTAGTGGTTGGTTTTAAATCTAACCATCAGTTTTGTAAATCATTCTGTTTCAGTCCGTGATTAAAATACAATCTTTAAACATGTGCAGAGATGACTTTTCATTGTTTTGTTCAACAAAAATTATGCTTGAGTATGTTGTACTGGGAGGTCTTGAACTTAAACCATCTTTGTACATATAAGTTACTCTTTTAAATCAGTTTTAAAAGTTGCAGCTTTATTTCCTTAAGCTTCGTTAATCTTTAAGACACTTTCATCAGTTTGTTCTAATGCAGAAATTTGGTGTTCATGATCATGATGTTGTTTCTGTCTTAAAGTTAGTTTTATATGTCAGCTTTTATTCAGAGTTACTAACTGAAGGTCAGAAAAACAAGAAAAAGTAAATAAATAAGGTCTTCTTCAAACAGGATATTGAATTCACTTGTTTCCAATTTAAGTTAATCTTTCCTATAAGGATGAGGAAAGGATCACACATCATAAAGGCAGCACTGGCTTTAGCACAGGATGCAATTGGCCTTGTTAGTGGCCAGGAGACAATGTTATTGTCTTGTCAGTGGGCTAAGGTTACTTGTCCTCTTTTCTCCTGAACCCCTGTAAAGTTGCATCTGCAGTTTCATTCATTTCTTTTGACAAGGAGAGTCACTCACGTACTGTTGCATGAAGAATCATCTCCTTTTGCTGGTTTTGATCCTAGTTCATAGTTTCAGAACTAGAGTACATGGTTTGGAAGTAACAGTAATTAATGCCAGCCCACATTTTGCTTTTTCTGGAGATAAAGAATGCATCCTCCCTACACTGTGTCTTTGGCATTTTTAGGAGTAGCCACTACCTAATCATCCAACATACATAGGAGCCAGAGAGTATTTTCCCTTTAGTTGCGTATATCTTTCCTAAAATTTCCAAGCAGCTGTTTTTTTTTTAAATTTTGACTGTCTCTGAGTGTGGAGCTGATATATTTTATGAAGCTATTTTCAGCAAACACTAGGGGTTCCCCCCTCAGTGGGATAGCAGTCGGTTCAGATGCCGTCATTTTTGAACACACTTCAGTTGCGTACATTTCAGGAAACTCTACATATGTCTACCAAAGAATCTTTAAGAAAGGTGTTCACATTCATGGAATAAAACACAAAACAGACATTGGGCAGTACAAAGATAGCCTGAATTTATACAAGTCCAAATAACTAGAAGAAAAACTGGATTGAAGATAAAAATATTTTGATGGAAATGGTGGTAAACCGTGAGAATAATTTGCAGAGAAACTTCCCTGGACAGTTTTAGTCAAGACTGTAAGTCTCAAAAAACATCTAGAAGTGTCTGGGGAGACCTTACAGCAGTCTTAGGGTACTTATAGGGACATACAGGAAAGATGGGAGGGGCTTGGGCAGTGTAGTGATAGAATGAGGGGTAGCAGTTCTAAAGTGAAAGAGAGAAAACGACATTAGGAAGAAATACTTCCCTGTCAGGGTGCTGAAGCACTGGAACAGGTTGCCCACACTAACTGTGGATCTCATCCCTGGAACTGTCCAAGATCAGGTTGGATGGGGCTTTGTCTGGTGGAAGCTGTTCCTGCCCAATGGCATGGGAGTTGGAAACAGATGGTCTTTAAGGTCCATTCTGATCCAAACCATCCTGTGATTCTTTGGTCTCTTCTCAGTGAGTCTTTCCAACATCGGGATCTGTGTCTAGGGAGCTTGAGGCCTTATTGTTAATGGAGTAAGAGCTACTCTACTTCCATCTTGTTGATTTTAGGTGCCATCTAAAAATCTGCATAATCCTGTAAGTGTGCTTGCATTTCCTTTTTTCAAGATACACAAGGAAAGAGACTAATCGGTGGGCATAAATCTTATATTCATTTTGAAGAGCTGGAAATCACTGCATGACAGAACCAAGTGCAAACAGAGTGTTGTGCTCTCATTTGCAGCAGACTAGAAACAACAGGAACATGTTCCTATGCACTGAACCCTGGGCTAATATCCCTTTGGGGCTTTTTAGCTCAAACTTGGTACTTCACTCCAAGTGATATTACCTCCAGCCTTTGGTTCAGAGGAAGATCACATCTAAGTGAAAGTAAGCATGCTCATGTGTCCAGAGTCACATGGAAGAAGATGCATTGACAAAAAAATTTAAAAATTGTATGAACAAAGAAAAGCATCTGGGAACAAAAGTAATAAACAAATTGAGGGAGAGCATATTTCCTCTCGGAATTGAGCCATGCATGATCCATTTTTATCTTCTTAGAGTTAGTACATACAAGGGTTAGCAGCAGGAGATTTATCACTCAGTCACAATAGCACTTTCTCTGTATGACTGGCTGACTTTTTTTTGGTAAGTGAATGTAGTGCTTGTGAAATGTGCCAGACTGACACTCCGGGAACTAAATTCCTCTGTTTATTCACGGATCATGCACAGGATGCAGTAAGCCTGCTAGACAGCCAACATTTTGACGTTGCCATAGCATTCCCATGGAACATCCTTGCTGCTAGAAGTGTGTCCAGGATTACTCAAACTAGATGGGATGAGATTACCATCAGTTTTAACTCTCTCAAAGCTCCACAATATTTGCACAAGCAGTCTTAAGTGGCATAGTGATTAGTGAATTAGCAAACAATAAGGAGAACACATTTTCTGCATAATCTGAACCAATTTATTAACTGTCTCAGTACAATGAAATCTGTTTTAATCATAGAAAACATGGTTTGTGAGAACCAAGGACACAGATGTGGCTGAGTGAGGGGGAAAACAAAAGTGTCCTAAAGCCAGGGATTTCTAGAGCATTGCAGCTCATGAAAATACAGTTGAGCTAGTTGCAAAACTGTTGTCTCAGGAACTAAAACAGAAAACTGTGTCAGCTTTGCAATGTCACACAAGCACGTGAGCTTATCTGGAGCAAAACCCAGTATTGTTATAAACTACTCCCAGTGTGAATGAGAATAATTCATGATACTGCTGCAAAAATCCAAAATAATTCCTAACATATCTATCTAGGGAAAAAAAAATGAAACATTGTAAAAAATGACAATGATTTTACTTTTGCACAGATAAATGGTTAGAGCTGATTTAATTTCACATTTTAAGGTTATGAGATTTCCAGAGATCTGAGCAAGGCCATATTTCACTTCACTGAATACATGGCTGAGAGGTGGCTTTGTAGCTGGTACATAGGTATAGAAAAAAAATCTGAGAGCTCTTTAACCTTGCAAAGAAAGGCTGAACAAGCCCCAGTAATGGTAAATTGAAGGTAAACAAATTAACCTTCCGACATGAAAGCAGATCCTCTCTGAGAGTAATTTCAAATTGGAACATGCAGATCTGATATCTGAAGATAATTAAAAGATGCCTCTGAAATGACACCTGGCAAATAGGCCAGGTAGGCTCCTAAGAAAAGTAGGTCAGTGGCAGTGAAGGCGTACTTAGATTGTCCCTCACGTCCACAATGAAAGCACTTATTTTGATTAGTATGAGAGTGGCCCATTGCTCACAACTCCTAAAATGGATGTTTCCCTGCCAGGACTCCTCCCAGGCTAATATTTAGTTCAGAAATTGAAGACCCTCTACCTTGGCACAAAAAGGCACACAAAATGTATTTTCCAGTGCAAGTCAGAGATAAACAGAAGCATCCACTAAGTTACCAAGGTGATGCAAGCCTACTGCCTTTGGTAGCAGAGTGAAACTATGTCAAATCATTTTTTTTTTCCTCTTCAAAAATGATTACAAATTTAAAAGGTAAAAAAAAATTAAAATCTCTAAAAAAAGTAGAAAAGAAAGATGACTTGTTATGAAGGATAGTTCAAGTAAATGTAGATCTTACAGGAGCAAATGGATCTTATGAGAGTGAATGCAGTCATCTGGGAATTTGGTAACACAGTGTTATTTAAACAATGAACTTGTACAGGAAAAAAATAACTTTCTGACAAAAGAGTTCTAAAGTTCTTAGAAAAAAACTCCTCAATAATTAACTATTTTATTTGTCAACTGTGGGGAAATTATTTATAAGCTGAAAAGGTAAGTCCTATAATTTGTGTGTGAATACACTGTTATTTGCACATAATGAAGCTACATTCTTGCTTCCAGTTCAAAAAGATATGGAGCCACAGCCACATTTCCAAAATAATATTTTATAAATATTTAGACTTCATAGTTGACTCTTTAACTATCATCTACTGTAGTACACAGTGATAATTGATATTATAGAAACAAAGGACTTCATTATTTAACATCAGGTTTGCTGCTGCCTCTTCCAAATGCGCAGTAGTGTTAACTCTAAATATAACAAGTCATGGCAGATATTTAAATGCTGATCCTAAATAAATTTTCTACATGCAGGCTGTTGTTCAGTTTCAATGTCAGGCTGCCCTGGCTCATTCTAGGACATGGCTTCTGCTTCAGCTGCCACCATGGAAAGGCAAAATCAGATTACATTGAAGTGAGCATGAACTCTGTCACAGATAAGATAGAACTCCCATGATTTTAAGAGGGTAAAGGCTGAGTGTACTGACCCATCTGCAATAACTTAGGAAGTCAGTGCAAAGCACATACTGTACATCAGGCCAGGCAAGATGGGCAAGCCACAAACAGTTCTTTGAAGGTAATTTTATTCCTTTTTAAAACTGCGCTTTGGCAATCTACTGTGACAACACTGAAGGAGGGTAACAGGAAGAAAACAGACCAGTGGCCAAGAGTGTTGTTTCCAAATACATATAGTTACTGGCTTCTATACCATACCCATCAACCCTTGTTGGCTTCTCTCCCTTTGGAAATGGACCTTAGCCAAGAATTCCTTTCACGCTGGCAATCAAGAAGAGTCAAAATATAGCGCTGACTCATTTATTTAGACAAACTGTCTAGATTGAAACAAATCACTTTGAAGTACAAGATTTCCTAGCTTCAGAAAATAAAAAGTTTAAAAAAAAAGAGCCAGAACCCAGGCTATGGCACTTATTTGAGTGAAATTAAACCTGGTCACCTCTTCACAGTCAGAATACAAGACACATTATGATGGTAAACAGCCTTATGTCCTTTCCAAAGAATACAGATCAACAAACATTTCCTTCCCCTCTATCTTGGCATTGCCTGAACTCTCAAAATTAGCTCAAGTAACATCACTGTTTGCAAACAAGCAGATCAATTTAATCTACCACTTATATTCCCTGTTTTAAAAGGAGAAACAAAATTTATTTCAGCTTGCCCACATTTATGGAACTGATTATTTAGTCAACATTGATCTGCATGTATTGAAGATGTGTGCTGTATCTCAGACTTTTCTAACAATACTGGAGGAAAAGAATAAATTCCTTTTAAGATGAACAGGACAGCTAAGGGCCAAATCCTGGTGGGTTTTTTTTGTTTGGTTTTTTTTGGTTTTTTTTTTTTTGTTTTTTTTTTTTTCTCCCCTCAGGGTAGATGATGTCAATTCTTTACAAGGAAAGTAACATCATGCTCAAGAAAGTTAATGTAAAATATTTGCACAGAACTTTTCTCTTTACATTGGACAGCTCTGCTGAAGTTAATGAGACATCCCAGAATCACTGTACAAAGATACATAACTTAATAGTAGAAGTAGCTATAAACACCTTGTATCATTTAAACTGGATAGTGCCTCAGAACATTATCTCTGGAGTGAAAGATACTTCATGCTTCTACTATATTATTTTAATATATTAAAACCCTCTCTATGTCTCAAAGAAATTAGTCTAAAAAAATGCGCATCCTAAAAATTCCATCGATATGGTGTATTGAGAAGAGAGAGTAGTATTTATCTCACTTAAAATCATCTAAATGCAGGATAAATGGTCCAAACCTATGAGATAGGCTCCATCTGTGGTCAGTGAGTATAATAGCCCTATGGGACAATTCCTCTGACCATTGTTTGAGTGGCAAATGAGTCATCTCTCTGGCTGTTCAGAGAGGGAAACAGACTAGTAACCTAAGGTTAATGTCCAGTATCTGTACATTGTAGAATCACAGAATCAATTGGGTTGGAAAAGATCTTTGAGATCATCAAATCCAACCTATAACCCAACACCACCCTGTCATCTAGACCATGGCACTGAGTGCCACATCCACTCCTTAAACACCTCCAGGGACTGTGACTGCATCACCTCCCTGGGCAGCCAGTTTCAATATCCAATCACTCTTTATGAAGAACTTGTTCCCAATGCTCAACCTAAACCTTCCCTGGCACAGCTTGAGGCCATTTCCTCTTGTCCTGTCTCTGGTTGTCTGGGAGAAGAGGCTGATCCCCGCCTGGCTGCAGCCTCCTTTCAGGTGACTCTGGAGAGTGATAGGGTCACCCCTGAGCCTCCTTTTCTCCAGGCTAAACAACCCCAGCTCCCTCAGCTGCTCTTCATAGGACTTGTATGAGCTCTTCTTGATTCAGCCAGCTCTCCATTCACTTAAATTGCCTGAGAACAGAGATTTTTTTCCTTTTCCGGTCTTTTTTTTTTCCTTTTCTGTTTTTGTCTTGCCCCAACTCCCCTCCCCACTCCCCTCACTGTCCTAGTTTCTTAGCTCAAAAGGCACCATAGCTAATTAACAGTAAGTTTGATCTTCTGCACAGCAAAGATCATCTAACTCTGATTTGAACTGGCTGGATCATCTCTTCTAGATTGTTGTCAGCCCAAATTTAAAATTTTCCTGTGAAACAGAGCACCTTAAATATGTTATTTCTAGGCACAAAACATTCTCAGCTTAAAAAAAAAATTGAGTTTCATTTCACTTTTGAATCAGAGTAGCTTTTCAGCTCCCAGCTATTTTATGTAGTTATACTTTTATCTGCTGGGCTGAAGAACCCATGTTCTGATCCTGGTGGAAATGGACAGGCAGTAAAGAATGCACCTCTTGGCATATTTTTGATAAACTAGCTTGATCAAGCTCTTTGAATCTTTCATTGGAAGTCATGTTTTACATCTTGTAACCATCTTCTTATCTCTTTGTGAATCTTATCTGACTTTTCAACTTTTCTCCTGCTTTTGAGATTTTGGCATCTCATTTAGCAGCACTTTGGTAATACAGCCTCACTAGTCAGTTTATTTTCTCTGTTCCTATGCCCCAAGACCATACAGACCTCCTTCTCTAAAGCATCGTGCTGGAACCCACACTTGGAGGTCCTAAAAGCCTTTTTTAGACACATAAAGCCTTATCCTGTAAATACAGCCCAGTTGATTTGCTTCAAGATGCATGGTCTAATAGAACTCTAAATGCTTCTTTTATTGTGATTTATTTCCACCATTAAAGCCCTAACTCTGCACTGAAGAGTACTTGAGAAAATTCTGGAGCTGTTGAGTCAGGAGATGCAACAGGGACTGAGAGTCAGAGCACTGACATCATGAAAACATGTCCTAGTTCAGCAGCTGAAGTCACAGATAAAATAGTGCACAGTGACTTACTTTATCCAGAGCATAACAAATTTCACCAAATCAGTAATTTCCTTTGTTTTAGAAATTATTTCTGTTATTTATCACTCTGACAGAATCTCCCAGAAGATGTCTCTCTCTCATCCCAGACAGAACTAGCAGGATAAATGCATATTGCTCTGCACCTCTGAAGCGAAGAGATCCCCCAGCAATTACACAGTACTTCAGCACAGTGCTGGAGCTTCGGCAACTTGGCCATAAACATTGGTTCTAACAGTGATTTAGAAAAGCAGATTAGGCTCTCAGAGACTTTTCTTTTTCATAATTTAGTATTCATCTCTTTTTTTTTTTTCTAACCTCTGTTTTCCTCTCATATGTGGCTTCTCTTTATGGCCCTCTGTAAAGGTGGGAGACTTCTCCCAGAGTTGATGGAAACAAGCTTTGTTCCACACAGCCACTTGGCAGAGCAGTTGTGACTGCAGTATTGTAACTCCCTCTTGCCCTGCTGTGTCTGGACACTGAATTCAAGCTTCATATTCACAGCTTCTCCTCTGCTTATTATGAGAAGAATCATTGCCATCTGCTTTATGGAACTCTTCACCACATTTCATACTACATTTACTTGATATGCAATTACTGCTGCATTTATCACCCATGCTCTTGTACAGCAGAAACCATTTTACCACCAGCTCATTGTTTGGAATACTGAAAAGTACAATTCTCATCCTGTGTCTGAGTAAAGACCCATGATGCCGGTATTTACTGCAGAACACAAGTTCTGAATGATTTCTTTTGGCAAACTGAAGCTATCTAATCCAAAGGTTTAACTTTGATAACATTGAAAAGGCAATGAAAATATTAAAATCTTAAAATACTCAATATTCCAAATTTTACTCAAGTTTGAAGTGATCTGGATAAATATGAATGTGTCTCATATTTTGTTTAGATGGTGCAGCATTTTGCAATGAAGTTATTTCTTAAGCTCAGGGAAAAGGCCTTTAGTGAAAGGCACGTCTTTCATTCTGCTCTGAAATATAAATTCTGTATCTTTAGCAATTGCACTTAGAAGAGATTTTCCTTTTGACAACAATGACTTGAACTATAGGAGAGTAATCATTGCATAGAAACTTTTCTTCCACATAATACTACTGGGGTTCACGAAGATCCAGAAAGGAGGTTACAATATATATGCTTGATTTTTCACCTTCTCTTCCTCCACTTGTTTCATGTCTGATAGCTGTATGAAAACAAGAGAAAGAAATTAGCAGCAATTTGTTTCCATTGGAAAAGAGCAGTTATCCAAGTCTTAATCAAATTAAGTACTTCATATGCCTGATGTGTTCACTGGGACTTTTCTAGGCTGGATATCAGAAAAAAAATTCTTAATGGAAAGAATTTTCAAACATTGGAACAGGCTGTCCAGGCTATTTCATCATTCCTGAAGTTATTTAAAAGACATGTAGATGTGGCACACAGAAACATGGTTTAGTGATGGACTTGGCAATATTAGGTTTGTGGTTGGATAACTTGGAGATCTGATCCAACCTAAGTGATTGTATGATCCTATATCTTAGTTTTGGTTATGTTGAAGTGTAGCTCTCAGGGTAGAAGCAATTGGGACATTTGGTCCCATATGCCAAGGGTATTACTTACCTTCTCTTAAAATGAGTTTTAACTTCTGTGCTTCGTTACCTTTGTTTCACCATAGTTGGTAATATGAAGTGGCTGCTGTTTTCAGTATAGCTGAAAAGGCCAAATGCTGGGTGTTGTTCTTTTTTGAAATATTGACCTCTTAATTCAGTGACAAATTCATGCAGAATCATTCAATTCTTTTTTTGAAAGTCTTTGAGTTCTGGAAACAGCACCACGGTAATCTAAACAACAGCTTTTAAACTTGAATATCTGAAAAGTAGTTTTATTAATGTTTTGATCCTACAAATATTTTTCTGTCCTGCATTCCTGTAAAGCCAGTGAAAAGAGCTGGGGAATAGGTTAGACTGAATTTGTAATTTTTTCCTTTCCCTAAAGTTCCATAAACCTACATGACCTAATTGCCCTGAGAGTAGATGTTTTGGGACATTGCACTTGCAAAGCACATTAGTATAAAAGCATGTTCTTGAGCATATTTTAATAAGTAAATTCCTTTTAAGCATATGCTCATATTTCTGCATGTGCTTTACAGCTTGGTGCTGCAGTGTGTTGAGCTACAAACGTGGGACAGGTGATAAAAGGGTTTGAAATCACACCTCAGTAGGTATAACACACAGTATGAGTTAAAGAGCTGATTTTTCTCTGAAATAAAGACAAATGGTCTCCATGTTTGAAAGTTTTTTTCATGAACACCAATGCTAAGCAAAAGATAAATTTAAACTTTAGGCCTTTTAGTTCAATCTGTTTCAATCAGAAAATCATTGTCTGCATAATCTCCAGAGAAAAATAATACAGGCATTAAAATATATTTTAAAAATAAAAAAAACCTAAAACTAGTGCTTTATTGCTGAACAAATAGTCATATACCATAAGTTCAAACCATAAATAGAGGCTTGCTGAAGACAAGAGGCACAGAGTTTTTATGTACAGTACTACAAAACAAATCAAACCCCTGCACTTCTTTAGAGGGACTTAAACTGGAGTGGTAACTGTATGCCAGCATGAAATGGTTTAGTTCATGAATGGAAAATAAACTCAGAACCACTTGGTTTTCATACATTCAAAGCAATTGATTTGCTGAATACAGATGAACACTTGTACTTCCTCCTGTTTTTCTTTTGTCCACCTTCATTTTTAATAAATCTTTTGTTAGTCAGATGTGTTAAAAAGCTTTAGAACAAATCTCAATGAGGTAAAGTCCAAAACTCTGGGGAAAACTAAGAAAGATTGATTTGTTTGGTTTCTAAAAACATAACCACATTGCCAAGGGCCTCCAGCTGGCAGGAGAGAAAAAAACATCTCTCCTGATTGCAAATTGCCAATTCTGAAATGGCACAGCAGCAGCTTTCCACCCTGACTACCTGCAGCTGGCCTACTTTCCACCTTCCCTCTGCCAGGCAAAATAATAGCTGCCTCTTGCCATCTCTTCCATCCTCCTCCCCAAAAATGCACATCAAGTTATGAAACACATTTAAAATTTGTGTATTTGAGATGAGCCTGTGCTATGGCTGTTGGGATCACAAACATGAGTGAGATGAAGTACACGCTTTTCTCCAGACCAGCTGGTATTGCTGTGGGGAGAAACAGTCAGGTTTGCAGCTCATAAAGCCTTCTATGGGTCTAAAAAAATACAATTACTGATCTCAAGACTAACTCTTCTCTGTTTAACTTCATTATGTTAATCAATGAAAAAGATTTACTGACAGCTATGGGCCTGAAGAAATCTTCTTGGCAAAAAGAAACAAGAGCTTTCAATCTCAGGGAATGAAGGTTGTTGTGCAGAGGAAACCAAGGAGCAGGATAAGTTTTTATGGGATTTAAGTGGTCTGAATGTTGCTGGAGATGAAACAAAAACTAAGAAAACTGCTCTATAGGTGTTAGAAAAAAATTGGTGAGTCTGGTGGGGCGAGATGTGGGTGAGGTAGTGCACGAATTCACTTAGTAAAAATGAAAGTAAACACAAGCTTAAAAGAAATGTGGGCTGAGATGATGCTCCAGACAACAGGAAGCAGCAGGGCTGGCTCCTCCCTGCTGCAGGTGAGTGCATATTCAGGAGGCTGCAGAACTTCAGACCGACTGCTTTGCTTTTCTCCTGTATTTGAAGCCTGGCAGAACTTCAACACTGGCTGTGAAAGAGGAGCCCACCTGCCCAGAGCAGCTAATCCTTTGCTCTTTGTGCTGTGCTCCTGGAAAGTGGGAGATTAATTGGAAGAGAGATGAAAGAGTGGGAACTCACTCCCCTAGCATTGAAGAAGGGTGAGCTTGGTAATTTATGACCAAAACAGTCCCCGTGCCTGTTGTGGGGATCCAAACCTCACAAGAGAAACTTAGGAGAGCTCAGAATATAGTTCAGACTGTAGAAGATTTAAGCATGGATGTGCCTAATTCCTGGGTACAGGAGTTCATACAGAAGAATCAACTGTCAAGATGGAGAAGGTCCTTGCATCCACATCAGGAGATTTCTGGGTGCCTGAGGGAATCCCAGGTGAGACAGGGAGGCTAATGAGTTAGACTGCTCCTAAATTCAGGCAAGTCCTGAGCAGGAATGTTTTTGGTGGGATATTATGATGTTCATCCCTGTCTTATTTAAGAGGTTTTGCTTGGTTTGTTTTCACTGGAGCATAATGCTAGAGCAGCCAGATCTGAGGCATTTTGATCACCAGCAGGAAAGCAGCACAGGGCAGTGACTGGTAGAGGGCTGAAGGGTATCTGCCTGCCCAGGGCACCAAAATCCTCCCTGTTCAGAACATGAAAAGGAACAGCAGAAGACACAAGGAGCAATCAAACCCAAAAGAAATATCCTTGGCAAAAAATACAAAATTAAAACAAAAGCCAAACTGTTGCAAGGGGTGGCCATCACACCCTTTCTCTGTGTGTTCTGTTTCCCCCAAAAGAATAGGGATAATTACAAACAGCATCTGTGCCAGGTGAGATCCAGATGGTTGGTGTCTAAACACATCCCAACTGCACTGGGTACAGGAGTGCCTCTTTGAAACAGCCCAGTGCCTGTTTCTCTGTAGAGAAACTCTAGCTCTCACCTGTAAACACCATGGGGAAAAAGAATATTTAAACTAAAAGACAGGGATGGTAGCACAAAGACCAATAATTCAGTGATGGTTAAATAAGGCTGAAAAGCAGTAGAAATTCTCTTATGATCTGGAGGTCTATCCCAAGAACAGTTTAAATAGGATTAGGGGAATTAAAGAAATTTAAATCTTTTTAAACCTGGAGTCCCATTAGAGCAGAGGTGGCTAAATACACTGCAGTGGACCTGAGCTGGATGACAAGAGTGGCTTCTTGCAAATCTCAATTCTTTGACATATTTAAAGTCACACTTTCTGGAGTGCAGTTCACATCCTGGTGAATGCTGGTTACTCACAAAGGATTTTTAGGAATGAGAGCCCCGGGCAAGACTTCCACTAGCAAAGATTTCTTGCACTGTCTAGAATTGCAACAGAAAGGAGATATTAACAAGGCTCCTATTAGAAATGTAATTCAGAAAGCAATAAAGGTTCTGGCTTTAAACTACATCAGAGGCTCGAGCTGTAGCTCAACATCCAAGAGAGGGAACAGAGGAATCCCCTAATTTTACTTTGGAGATTCCTCTCTTTCCAAGGGAACTTGGTCTCTAGCACTTTACAATGGTGCTCTTGACAAGAGCGTCTACACTTTCTCTGTGATTTTTCAGTCCTCATGCCTGTAAATAACCCATAAACAGTTAAGTTGTGTCTGAATTAGCCTTCTTAGGGCAGGAGGAGAGAGAGAGAATGGGGATGGGGAGTAGGTGTCAT
>VZSR01003803.1:49944928-50039266 GCA_013398615.1 Brachypodius melanocephalos
GGACTAGAAAGTCCCCAGAAGCCCTGTGTGGTGTTTTGAAAGCCTGGTGCTCTCTATTCCAAGAAATTGGGAAACATCCTGTGGTTAAACTCCTTCAGCTTTTCTACTGACTTTGGTCATACAGTTCTGAGAAGTTTTGTTGGCTACTTTTATATAAAAATGCCTCTTCCCCTCCCATACTTCCTAAGTAGATTATTTTCTTGGTATTATGTTCTCAGCTATGACTGATGAGGTGCAGATAGCACTAAGAACACTGTGCTGCCAGCAGGGACTCTGGAAAGCTGGGGCTGGCAGGGCACTCCTGGTGTCCCTGTTCACCTTCTGCAGGTATGCAGGGATGAAGGTAGTGAGTGATGGTTGTTTGTCAGCATAGATCATATGAGTTTAGATGAGATTATAATTTTTTTAGTACAGCCTTTGACTTTCAAACTTTTGCTGTGAGTGGAAGTTGAAAAAAAAAAAAAAAAAACAAGCCCGTGCCTGTGGGCATGAAGGGTAGAGATTAGCAGCTCAAAATTGGACTGATATATGGGTCATTCCTAAAAGTAGGCAAAATAGATGACATTTGAGAGAAGGAAAAAATAGAGCAACATTTTTACTTAAAGGCTTCACTTATGTATCTGAATTATATGTGAATGCAGAAAGACCAGGAGATGCACTGACTGCATCCAAGTTAATTTTCCAGTTTGGGAACTGTAGCAGAGTTCAGAGATTTTGCTCTCCTGTGGTGTCCCAGTACTGCTGCAGGGCCAGAGATGGAGCTCTGAAACAGAAATGCTTCAAAGAAAGAAGGTATTATGTTCAGATGTGAGGTGTTCAAATCAATCCAAGTTTGAGAGGGGCTTTGCTGTTTTAAAAGGAATGTAGGAACTGTTGGAGAAAAAAATCTGGAGAAAGCCAGAGGATACAAGTGGAAAATAGTAGAATGAAGGGATTAAACTTCAAAAAGTCTGTATGACAAGAAATATTAGTTCCACTCACCCAGCTTGCTTCTAAACTCCAGTGTCTTAGTGAAACTAGCCTCTGAACTTCAGTAACTCCATTGCTCACCACAAAGTCAGTGGAGACTGAGAGGAGTCTTTGCAGTTCCCCAGAGGGAGATCTTGTCTGGCTGTGTTAGGTAACAGGAGCTCACCAGTTAAATTGGAATAGGAAAAAGGAAAAAGACAGAGCAGAAAACAAGAGCAAAAAATTAATATGCTGGCTAAGGAACAAAACAGAGTTTAGACAGCAATTTCTAAGAAAGGGTGAGATAAAGAAATATGAATGATGCAATCTATGAAGGAAAAAGTAAATTGCCAGGGGTAAAACAGGCTGTGGAGAAGGCAGCTGAAGAAGAAAAGATAATATAATGCCAGCTAAGCACTTTGAAGGAAATAGAGTAAACAAATAGAAACCTTCTGTTTGTCTTGAAAGGCTGCTTCAGATATTGCTGCCTGGAGAGCGACAACTTTTACTTATCACTATTTTATTGCAAAAAAGAGTGAGAAGTTCTAATTATTCCTGAAGTCCTGTTTGTTTTGGAAGTAAATCTTCGTGTGCTCTATTTGTTTGACGCACTTTTAAATTACTGCCCTGATCTTAGCATAAAATCTGAAACAGGGAACTGCAGAAAACATTCTCTCGATCTGTGCTTCTGAAACTGAAAGGAAAAATGAGGCTTTAGTCGCTAACAGACATTTAACTAAAAATGGTGAAACAAACTACAGCTCAGCACTGGGTTAGTTGGGTCTTTTTCTCAAATTTCAATTCTAGTTTGAAATGGTGATCCTGAGATCCTCTTCTCCAATTTGCTACCTCATTGCTTCACCAAAATATAGCTTAAAAATTCCTCAGCTAGCTTTAATTATGTCTCTGCCCACATTCTGCTCTTAAGCAAGCTTGGTGTTTTCTTCTCGTTTGGCTTAGGTTGAAACCCCTGAACCTGGCAAAGGAGCTTTTCTCTGAGGAATAGAGAAAATAAATAGGCTGCAAGTTCTATAATAAGAGGAGAAAAGTGTCACACAATTCACTTTTAAAAGCACCTATGTGTTTTTGGCAGACTGAATCCTTCTGAGGCCCAGGTCAGACTCCCAGCTTTTAGGCTGGATGAATCTCCCTCTGGGTGTTCCTGCCAAGGAGGCAGGCAGGCAGGCTCAGGGCAGAACTGCTGTAACTCAACATGCCCAGGAGCTGTGTGGCTTTCTGAGCAGTACCAGACTGCTTAGAGAGGCTTGGAGATACCTCAGCCTGAGATTGACAAAGCCAAACAAGGTTTCCTCGAGCCAGAATTCCCTCTGCTTTGAGCAGACAGTGTGGCCAGGTGGCTTTTAGAGATGTTTTCCACTTGGAAGGGCTCACCAAGACTTTGAAGTCCAAATGTCTCTGCAGAGTACCCTGATGGCAAACATTGTCCTGGGGAGGGGAGGGGACAGGTTCTCTGGGTTGGGAAAAGCATGGCTTGGGGTCCAGTCATCTTCAATTGGCCATTAAGTTTGGAGCAAGGAGGGGAAGGTATGCTAAAGCCAGTCAAAATATAGCCCATGGCTCTTAAACTTTGTGTCAGTCATATGTCAGGAGATCTGTCCTGCCTAAACTGTAGCATAAGTGAGACACTAGCAACCAGGATCTAAAGACTCCAGGATTTAAAAAAAAAAAAAAAAAAAAAATTAGCCTTGCACTTCAACCACCACAGAAATCTACCAGTGTTCCTTTTTCATCCTTTTTACATGAAGGGTAACAGCATTTAATATTTATGACAGTCTTCTGGGCTGCATATCCATAATAGAGACATCTCAATGTAGAGCTGAATAAGGTATCTGAAAAATGAGGCTCAAAGTTTTATTAATGCAAACTATTAGACAGCTCCTGACTCAAAGAATCCCTCCCTTTTCGTTCTCTTTGTAAGGGAGAAAATTTTGACCATAACACAGACTTACTCAGAGGCCTGGGTTCAGCTTTGGAGGGCCAAGAGCCTCAAAACTGACCATGAGGCACTAGGGTTTTTCATCAGACATGGGGCTTGGGAGTCTCACTTCTGTGTTTTCCATCCAAAATCAGAGCTCCACCTAAGAGAATTCCTGTTAATTTTTTCCTCATGGAAGGTGCTTCAATGCCAGTGGATTCCCATCCTACTCCTTTCTTCCCTATATGATCTTTCCATACTATTACAATGCAATCCACAGGATCTGTGTGTCTGACCATAAGCAAGTTCACATTTGAAACTTTTGCTGTAGGATGGAAAAATTCTAAGAAAAAGGAATATAAATTAATTACATAGAGTCTTATAAATTTTATGAGCAGAATCACACTCTTCCTCTTCTGCAGCAAGGGCAAAACCCAATTTCTTCAGAAAGGATCTCTGATGATTAAAAGGTTATTGGCAATAGAGCCACGGAGGCTAATTATGAGCTCCCTCTTGCAGTTTTCACTGCTGTCTCAGGTAGTTGGCTGGCATAATAGAAAAACTGTTTCATTCTAGATGAGGAAGTCTAAAAAAGGGTTTAAGGCTAGAATCAGACTTGTCTTATCAATTTATAACAGTAAAGCCTATCATGGAAGTAGATGTAAGTGGATGAAGCTATACCAGTTCTTAATCTGTTACTGTGACATTATTTTATGTTTTTATGGTATGTAAAAGATGGGGAAGATACATACAAAATAGCACCAAACACATATGGTTCTTTAATAGTAAATATCTGCGATTGCCCCACAGGGGGTTCTAGATTTCTGCACTTATCCTTTTTTTTTTCCTTCTCAAACCCATGAAAAGTGTTTATATATGTAAATGACATAAAAATATGCAGTTTTCTTCCCTATAGACATATTGATTTTGGAGGAAGATTGCTATGGCACATTCCAGGCAATGTGTTAGCTATTCTTTGGGTAAAAGACAACAGTTCCTTCCTTCCCCGTAGAAAGCTCAATGCTCAAAAAGGCTTTTTGTTCTACTGCAGCCTTGTGTGGCAGTAATGCATTCTATTCTGAAGCTCTTTAAAAAGGTGTAGTGCTATTCTGCCTCTCAATTATGAACTGATAGCACAGACATGAGGGATGAGGAGACTGGATAAAGTACGTGTCCACAATGAGATCATTCTCATTGCAGAGCAACAATAAGTTTGTGAAAGGGCTGAGCTGCCTTGAAGGTCTGAGCTCATCAGAATAGCAGCCTTCAGCCTTTGAGAAATGGTGATCTGTAAAGGGTTTCTTTTCTAAACTTTTTTCCCACTTTATGCCTGTTCCCAAACATACTGGTTTTGCTTTTGAAATAAAATGTGCAGAGGGCACAGGGGGTTCTTTCATTGTTGGTAAAACAGGCTGAACACCTATCTCTGTGTGGATGCCAAACAAGGACAGCCATGTCTGCATTCCAGTCATGTTTTCTTATTGTTTGTTCTGTCCTGCCTATTACCAGAGAACGGGAGACTGCTTAGGGGGATGTAATTCTGTTTAAAAGTCTGTCACTATGAATTACCAAGGGGAAAAGGCAAATCACAGGGTAGCACAGCAGTACTTTCGTGCCAAAAAAATCCTAGACCTTTGTAGTGTCAGGAAATAATTTGCAGTGAATACCCAAGTTCCTCTTTATAATTTTCTTGGGGCTAGAAACATGCTAATATCTTCTGTTTAGAGAATACTGCATATTAAAGGCAGATTTGGAAAGAGAAGAGGGCACTTCCAGTTTCTACCACTGCCAAATTTTAGTCCTTATAACATGCTTGTAAATAAGTGCCTTGCATGAGGCATGATCAGGTCTACCCGTTCTGTGTAAGGTTTCCTCCAGTGACACAAGAGCTGTATTTGCAGTTTGTTTGCCTCAACCTTTTTTTTGTTTTGTTTTTCATCCTTGTTCAAATGTTGCATAACTATGTTGTCTTCAAGAAACAGGATGTTTATAATATAAAAGCAGATGAGCCTGGGGTACTCTGGGATACTGTAAGTCACATTTAAAATAACTTTCACATAAAATTATTCAGCAGAAAGTGGTAGCATGGAGTGAGTCAGTGGCTCAGATACGCTCTAGTGAAGTTAAGCAACCTAGAAGAATTTATTATTGGTCTTTTTAGAATTGCTATTAATCCCTGAAATGAAACCAATTCTGCTTATATTTTCAAAAGTTTTATTCTGGAAGGTTGTCCCTCTGGAAAAGATCAGCAGAAAGCCAACGCATCAATGAAATTTTATTCTAATCCTCAGATGAGGGTAGGAGAGATGTAGAGGTTAAGAATACAAAGTAAGGAATATACCTTATGATGATCTATGCACAACAGCAGATTTCATTTCTACAGAGGCCTAAGAAGGGGGAGAAGACCCAAACAACAACCTCCCCCTTTAATTGACTGAATAATGATTAGAACTAAAATTCAATTCCAGCCAGTAGACAGAATGTCCAGAAAATGCCAATGCCAACAGTCTATTCAGACAGACAGACTTGGCCAAGAACCACACGTCCTTTATGGCCATTAGATTCCTTAAACTTTTGTAAAATAAGATGCAAACTCATTACAGAGAAGTTTGGGGTTTTTGGGTTTTTTTTCAGATAAGGTCAGTGATGATGACAGAGCCACGACCCATTTGCAAGCGTCACAATGTCACTTAAAACCATTCCTCCTCTTCTTCCATTAAAACCAGAATCTCCCATTTCAAGCAAACTGATGCAACATCATGTGAATGAATTTTTAGAAACAGATGGGATGGACAATAATTTACTTCTTGTTTTTAAGTGTAAATGTTTAATCTGAAGGAATTTCTTTGCCTCCAAATGACCGCTTGCTCTTAATATTCAATGGAACCTAAATTGGATTAATGTTAAATGATTTGATTTGACAGTGAAAGGATTTCCCTTGAACTGCTTATGAGGAGTCTGTCAAAAGACTCATGTTTTGTCCTTCTTATGCCCTTTCTGTCCAATCTGAAAAAAAACAACTTATTCTACTGTCAGATTTATAAATTAAGCAACTTAGTCCCAATGAATGCAGCACCTGACTGAATAGAGCTCTGATTACTTGGCTGTGCTAGGGCTTACCATTGCAGTACCAAGTAATGAAACTAGTTTTTAAAAATCTGCTTCTTACACTATTTGAACAGGAAAAAAGAAAAAAAATCAAAAAATGGCCTTCCTAAAAAAAATATATATATATAAAAAAGATCCCTGAAATGAATATTTTTAATTCCCTTAATTATTTTTTAAATAATTTCATTTTTTCCATCCAAAAAGTGAGGTTTTTTTCTCCATGCTTAGTTCAGTGAAAAAAGGTGGGGATTTTGTGTGTGTCTTTTTTTAAATCGTTTTTTCGAATTACTATTCTTATGATTTTTCCTGCTTTTACATGTTTCAGACTTTGAATTTTGCATTCTCGAAGAACCATAGCATATCCTGATCTGGAAGGATCCACAAGCATAATCAAAGTTCAAATCCTATTCTCTTTAAAGAGAGTAAAGAATGAATAAGGAAAAAAGGAAAAGACTTGAAGACAAACATGTTTTAAAATTTGAGTTTTTAAAAACAGAAACAAAAAGAAATTATATATATATTTTTTTTAAAATCTTATTTAAAATAACCTGTGTTTCAAATGCACTTACGGGAATGAAATATCCTTTGGCAATCCATCTGAATTAACATTTGCTATATCTGACATGATCTGGGAATGTTCTTTCACTCTTCAGGTGTTTACAACAATTACTTGATTCCATAACTCTGACTTTTCTATGTAAATTCAGTTTTCCATTTTAGTTGCTCTACTAATTTTATATAAATCAGCAGCTCCATAGTTTTCAGTGAAATCAATACTATGCACAACAGCTAAACATCTCTATCAGCTCTTTGATGGGCACTTCTAATAGTGTTTTATGTTTTACTATGATTTAATATATCCAATATCCAAAATGTTTTTTCAAGGCTGGTTCAAACTAAGCTTTATAAATTACTTTATAGGAACCTTGCATAAAATTGAAAAACATAAGACAGAAGAAAGGCTGAAAGGAAAAACTATTTTGATTTGTGTCTTGAAAAATAATTCCAGGTGTCTGAAAACAGAAGTTATTCAGCATCTCAGAAACAGGCTGCAGCACTTGGAGAAAAGCACAAGATTGCAGTGTAACTATAAAGTACCCTTGTACTGTTTTCTGCATTTGTTGCCATCAAAATCAGTAAAATAAATTAATTTAGCATTAATCAAGAGAATGAGCCAGATAATGAAGTAAATTGCTCCCATACCTCATAGAGATGTTGCTATGGTATTTCACGTGATGCAGAGGTCTCTGGCTGACCAGTGAGAGACTGCAGCGTTCTGGGTGGTTGTAAACTGCAGAGAGCCCTTTGCCTTCTAGGATCTATTCTGTGAGGCAAGGATGTGTTTCTGCTCTGTATTGCATCACACAGTCAGGAAAAGAAGGTGCCTCTGTCCAGGTGTGCAAAGAAGGTCATTCCTGGTGGATCTGCTGCTGGACATCCGTTTGGGGGTGGTTTGGTGCTCTCAGCAAAGCATGGAGGGCACAGCACAGTGGCTGTATTTCCATGGGGAAGGTGTTGCCATGCTCTCCCTGTGAACCATGAAAGCAAGCTGAAATGTCTAACAGGAACATAGAGAGGAAAGAATGCAACAGGGGGTGATGGAAACTGAAGGCAATGGGATATTTCACATCTGCACCTTTCTCCCATCTCTTAAGTACGATCCCATGGCTGCACAAAAAATATAGAAAAGAAACTGCCTTGGCCCTCTGGGATACCTTCCACTTTGGGGATATGGAAAGCTGGAGAACAGTGTGTCCTGGTCAGATGCTGTCATTGCTAGACTCCTGAGTGAGAGGAAACCATTGTCATTGTCCTTATCCAGCCTTTTACAGAGTCAGCTGTCAACCAGTGCCCTTTTTTCTCTCGAGACCCTTCTCCCAAACCCCCAGTATTCAAAGAGACTGATGAGGAGTAAAGGAGTAAAGTCACAAACACACAATTCCTCAAAGATGCCCACCACATCATGGTAGGGAAGCACCAATGTCCAGGAGAGAAGCCTAACCCTTCCCTCTGCTTCTGGTAGGCAATAACAAATCTGCTTCATCAGACCCTGTTGGATGTTGTGATGTTATCATCAGCAGGCAAGAGCTTCTAGACCTCTTTCCTGGCCCGGCAGAAGAGGCATTTTTCTCTGTGCCCCTGCTAGGCACAGAAAAGTATAATCATCTTTTCTATTTACACCTTTCCCCTGGTCTGATGCTCAGTTGCCTGTACAATCCTGGGCTGCCAGTGCAATCCCCTGTTACCTGTTCAAACTTCCCCCAGTTGTCTACACAACTAGCTACAAGTACAGTTAAGGAAGCAGCCTGGTTGCTCTGGAATTTTTACAAGACTAAATACGTCCACCGAGACAGGCTCTTAAACTACAGCCATTTTACATTTAATAATCATGTTTAAATATCTTTAAGCCACCCATGTGCACAGATTTTTCATTACTTTTTCGATGGGCTAATAACCACTCTGAGCCTGTGCCCTACTTGTGCACATTTTGCCAACCTAAAATGCCAACTGGCACTACTTGGTCATTTTCAAATGCAAAGGCAGATGTCTGCTCTTGTAGGCAACATGGCCAGGAAGATTTGTTGTTGTTGTTCTTGTCTTTTTTTTTTTTCTTTCTTTTTTTTCTTTCTTTTTTTTTTTCCACCTCCACACAGGGTTTGTGCGCTTAATCATCCTTTTCACCGATACAAAAGTATTTTTCTAAAATGAAGTTTGGCTTCCTGGCTCTCATGAGCTTTCTTTCATAAGAGAGCAAAGGGGGACTCCTCATTAAAGAAATAAGCCTGTGCATCTATAGAAGAAAGGTGCTGGTATTTAATTTTCACTTTTTCATTTGGTTTGCAGAAGGAATATTTTTTGTTCATTTTTCAGTCATCAAAGAAGATTGGACTGAACATTCTGTGTGTGACTTGACCGTTATTATATTACTTAATTGGCATTTTATTGATAGAACATATTTATTCTTTCTGTCTGAAAGAACCTTTAACAATTGGTCCAAGAGATCCTTTCCTGTAAAGCCCCTTGGTGTATCTGAGCTCAGCATCACCAGTTTGTTGCACTGTCAACATTAGGCAGCTTCAGGCTCTCGGGAAGCCTGAGGAATGAGACCATTCTCCATGGCAGCAGGAAGGGGGCCATCGTTGGGGAATTCACATCTGCTGGAGCAGCCTGTAGATCTTCCTCCAGGTAAATTGCATGGCAAAAATGAGGCTTCCCTGTCCTGTGATACCAGCTCCTGGGATGCATTCCTGTTCCCACCCACTCCCCTTCCTCCTCCCCATCAACGTTGTGCTTTTTTTCCCATTCTTTTTATTGCCACTGGCTTTGGCTTTTTATTGCCAAATTTATTTATTTATTTACTGGGGTTTTATTGCCACTCTTTCATGGCCTCTCCTCTCTGACTGTGAGTTCTTTGCCCACAAACACAGGGGGCATCTTCTCACAGCTTTAGTTGGACCATAACAAGGATTTCATGCTACTTCATACAACATACAAACACAGATGTATGTTTATTTGTCATATTACATTGACATATGCAAAATAAACCAAAGGACCTGCAGGGACCTTTTTCTGCAGCCATTATTCTTCCATTTTACTTATCCCTCTCCCATCCATTATATGCAAACATGAATTATAAACTCTTTGGGACAGAGTGTTTCATTTTATTTGCCTATTGGCAACAACAATCATCTGCATGAGGAATTAATAAATAATAATTACATTTTTTCCTATAAGAGTGAAAAATTGAAGGGTTTTATTTTATATTTTTATTTAGAATACAAATAATCAGGTGAAAAAACCCCATCCTTTGCTTTCTGTAATGGCTCTGGAGAACTCCTTCAGGGTTAATTTCAAATTGTGGGAACCTCTTTTAGAAGGTGTTTTTATTTACCACTTCAAGGTAAAAGATTACTGTCATAAAAGGATAACTTCTCTGCAATTAGAAAAACATGTTTTAAAGAATAAACATGTATTTTTAAAAAATCCTGTTGTTAGTGAAATTGAAGATAAGTTAATCATCTTGTCTTTTCTGTCTTTCCTGCCCTGTTCTAAGAACTTCATCTCCCTCTAGATTACAAACAAGACAAGAGTTAGACATGAGATAATTTACCACATCATTTATTTACACATTTTAATGAAGGAAAGATCATAGAAGCATAACAGCACTAAAGTTATTGTCAGTTGGGTTGGGAAATGTATATAAATTCCAGGAACAACTTAGTCAGTACTGACACTATTTTAATTTTAAATTGAAATTATGCATCTAACATGTCATATCCTGTATTCTCACTGCTGTTGCTCTGCAAAGCAAGAATTCTTGAGGGCATAATGGAGATCTCAAAAAAAGTACTTCTCAGACCTCAGATCTGATGTGTTATTCTCCTTTTGTTTTAACTGCGTTGCTGCACTAGTGCAAAAAAAAAAAAAAACAAACCAGGTATTTTAACATGCCTTTGATATTTAACTTTCTTATTTTGCAATCAAATAGCATGGAACATTATCTTAATTCATATCAAATCATTGGAAGTGTCATTGATGGAACGATTTAAGCCTGGTGGTAACTAAACACTATGCAGCTCCTCGCTCACACACATTCTGCCATGCACCCATGGTGGGATGGAAAAAGAAATTGGAGAAAAAGGTAAACCCGTGGGTTGAGATAAGAACAGTTTAACCATTGAGACAAAATTAAAATGTTTTTTCTAATAACTTCTACTAGTAGTAATATAATTGTAAAAAAACAGACAACAAAATGAGGGAGGAATGAAACCTGAGAAAAACAAGTGCACTCTACCTGCTGACCAATGCCCAGGCTGTCCTTGAGCAGTGTCCTTGGCACCTCCCAACCATCTCCACCCAGATTATATTCTGAGCATGACATTCTGTGGTGTGGAATATCCCTTTGATTAGTTTGGGTCAGCAGACATGCCCTTGTATACCTGGGCAATGAAAAACCTACAGATAGGAGCAGGTGAGAAAGCTTTAGAGAGTTTATTGTTAGTTGGTTTTGTTCTTCTGCTCTCCTGTACATAGTGCTAAAAAAATGGGTGTTTAATGAGATCAGTTTTAAAGTCTCTGGTGCAAAGTAGCTCCCTTTCAGCTTTTGTCCCACCCTTTTGATTCCCCCAAGGACTTTCTTCTGTGACAAGTGACAAGTTCATGATGAGGTAAGACATAAATGAAACCTTAGTATTATTCTATACTTACATATCAGATGACAGGTAATTCTATGTATTCTGTTTTCCCTATAAGGGGGCAAGGATTAATTAATCTTCTTTTCCATTTTACCAGTTAGAATTTTATTTTCCTATTAGTGACCAAATAAAAATTTCAGCATTTTATAGTTATTCCCTTGGGGGAGGGAGATATGAAGATAAGGAAAACATGTGTTATAGTTATTTAAGTTAAATTTATGAAATCAGCAGAAATACTGAGGTTTGCTCTTTCATTTCTGCAATAGCAAAGTTCAAGTTTAAAAAGAACAAGTGTAGGTCTTCCATGACACTTGTGATTTATCATTTCATATATGTCCTGAGGTTATCTGAATCTTCACAGCTTTGCCAATAAATCCTTTCCATGGCCTGCATTTGCTTTCCCATATTCATCATATTCATTTTATGACATTACTTCTTTGTTAAACCTCCTGAAAATTCTCATCCTTCCTTTGCTCCGTCTATCACACAGCAACATTTGGAGACCAGATCATAGGGGGTCTGAAATCTTCATTGTCTATTGTATCAAATATTTTTCCAACACTACTCAAAATTCTCAAAATTCTTCATTTCTTGGGAAATGTGTCATAGGGCTGGGGTTTTTTTCCAGTGTTGCTCCTTTTGCATGGCAGAAAACTCTGCAAAGTAACTTCACTGTCCATGTGCAAGTTTCCTCTCAAAACTTACCTCAGTTGAAATGCCAAAAGTCTGATGGTCAGATGGCTGGAATGTTGTGACTGTGGTTTTTCATTACCTGCCAGGCTGTATCTTATAACAGAATCATAAAATGGTGTGGGTTGGAAGAGTCCTTAAAGCTCATCTAGTTCCAAGCCCCCTGCCATGGGCAGGGACAGTTTTCACTAGCCCAGGTTGCTCAAAGCCACATCCAGCCTAATTTTGGACACTTCCAGGAGTGTGGCATCCGCATTTCCTTTGGGCGATGTATTGCTGTGGCTTCGCTGCCCTCATTATAAAGAATTTCTCCCTAATATCTCACCTAAACCTACCAAAGGATGTTCTAAATTCTCCCTAAAGCCTTCTCTTACCCAGTCTGTACAATACCAGTGCTCTCAATCTGACTTCATACGTGAGGTTCTCCAGCCCTCTGATTATCTTTGTGACCTTCCTCTGGACTTGCTCCAACAGGTCCCTGTCCTTCTTATGTTGGGGGTCCCAGAGCTGAATGAAGCACTCCAGGTGGCATTTCTCGAGACAAGAGGGGAGGACCCTCTCCCTTGCCATGCTGGTCACAATGCTTTTGATGCAGCCCAGGACAGGATTAGCCCAGCAGCATCCTATCCTTGTAGAAATATCTGAATCCAAAGCAAACTGCAGCAGAATAGGAGAAGTGCCTGGAGCCCTTAAAACAGGTACATTGCTTCTTTTATGGAGTTATTTACCCCTGTTGAAGCAGGTGACATTCAACCCTCTATAAAGCATTGTTCAATCTCTTAAATGCTGGTGTTAATAAATCTAGCACCATCATTTGAAAGATATTATACACTACTAAAATTTTCTAAGGTTTTTAGTATTGCAGATACTGTAGTTTTCTTTTAATAGTCTACAACTTCCTTGTGAGGGGAGGAGGAGGGGCAGGCACTGATCTCTTCTCTGTGGTGATCAGTGACAGGACCTCAGGGAATGGCCTGAAGCTGTGTCAAGGGAGGTTTAGGTTACGTTTTAGGGGAAGGTTTTTCACCCAGAGGGCTGTAACAGGCTCCTCAGGAAAGTGGTCGCAGCACCAAACCTGAGAGAGTTCAGGAAGAATTTGGACAACACTCAGGCACATGATGAGACTCTTGGGGATGGTGCTATGCAGGGCCAGCCAGGAGCTGGACTCAATGATCTTTGTGAGTCTCTTTCAACTTGGCATATTCTGTGATTCTGACATTTTTATTGGTGAATTATCATTTGACAAAGGTTTGCCTTATTGGTGTTGCAAGCAGATCATGGTTAATGCAGAGGGAAAAGTCTGTGGTTACAGATGTAAGAAAGGCACAGGTTTATGAGGTTTAGTAGATTATTAAGATGTGACAGTTTTAAAGTCTGACAAATGAATTAAGCAGATGGAAGTACAGCCTGAAAGCACAGCTATAGCCAGGGGCCTTCATAAGGGTAGCTATCACAAATATACATGGCTGTGAAAAGCAGGTACCATTAATGGTCAGAAATGAGGTTAAAGAATCAATTAGTATTTTTTTATTTCAGCTATTGTAAGCATAATATTAGATCATTCAGGACAAATCTAATGAACAAGATAAAACATATTCATCTGCTTTCTGTAGAAATTAAACAAGTTTGGGTGAAGAAATAATTGTAGTAGGAGCTGATAAACAAAATAACCAAACCATTTGAAGTTAGTGCTCTGATCAGAAGCAGAAATTCCTTCATAGCAAATAAACATTCCTGTGCATCTTGTTCCCAAACCTTCAGCTGTCACTGTCCTCAGCCTTCTCCAAGGCTGACTCTGTGATGTTTTCCAGCTCTGTGCTCACAACACCTCATCAGACAGCTATGCTCAAGCTGCCAGCTAAAACTCTGCTAGTTCAGTAATTTGTCAGAAGATTTTTACCTTAGTTCAACTTTTCTAAAGAAACAACAAATATGGGTGACATACCCTTGGGCAAAAAACTACAGCCAATCCCTGGGCAAGTACCCTGTGTAACTTTGCTTTTACAGGTGGCCTCCCCCACCTCTGCCCAATCCCTGACCACACCAGAGCCTGCCTATCAGCCTTGCTTTGAGTAGGAAGGACTCCCAGCAGCTTTGGCCAGAATATCAGCACCTGCAATCAGTTTTCAGGCAAAGGTTTAATTGCAGATGAGCTATACACTCCTTTAGTTGTCTCTACAGTGCCTTGTGATAGATTTGGCAATTAAAGCTGGGTGATAAAGCTTTGGTGACAAGCAAAGGAAATGCTGACTTGTTCAAGCTTCTGATGGGAACATATGGTTGCAATTAAATGTTTTCAGAAGGATTCCTCAGGGCAGAATGGACTTCTGGTAACTATGACAAATGATTGGGGTACTTACTTGAGGTAAGGAAACTGGTGGGTGCAGGGTGCTGATGGCACCATACATAGAGCAGCAGAATCGCTCTCTGTCCAAAACTCCCAGAACTTTAAAGAGCACAGTAATTTATCAGTGATTTCTACCAATACCTTTCTAATGCATGAGCTGGTTTCTAGAGCTCTATCTTTCTGTGTCATTTTGCCAAAGTTTTTTGTACTATTAAGAGTTATTTTGTCTTTGACCTTTCCTAATTTCTCAGAAGAGAGCATTTTAAGCATGCCCCTTTAAGCTCTCTAATACATTGTGAAGAGCAGCTTTTATTTCAGCAGCTCAGAAATGTTCTTCTTTATAATCACTCCTATGCTAAATAATCCCCACCAAACCAAGAGGCAGAGAATTATGTGGCATAACTAGCTCCTGAACAGCTTCTTCCCCACTGGAGTGCCAGCCACCACATCCAAATTAAAACAAATGCTGCAAATATTCACAGCAAAGGGAAAGGAGACAATAACAGGCAGTGGGCAGAGAGGGATAGGAGACACTCTCTGTCATTAAACAGGCAGAATATCCAACTCCAAAATCAGCATCTCTTTACCTTGTCAAGATCAATGAACAGAAATTAATGAGCGACATGCCCATGACCCCTTGCCCATTTCACTTGTGTCTTTGATCCCTGATGCACGTGCAAACTTGATTGTGATGAGCTTAGCCATCACCAAAGGCAAGCTGAGCACAACAGGTAGCACAACAGCCTCAAGAAATGTGCAGCTGCCTTTTTCTGCACTGTAATATCAGTGTGCATGTTTGAGAGGTGGTGCCTTATTTCCAAGGTGTCCACCCCTAGCAGAGCCAGAAGAGATGATTAATCAGAAACAGGAAAGGGGGCTAATTCTGCAAATTCTATAAAACATTTCAAGAGGTTATGAATAGATTGATGCTGATGGATGTCTGAGCATTTCATTTACAATCATCACTTCACCACATGCTCTTTTCGCCTGCTGAACCAGGACTTTTGAGGTCACACAGTAACACAGTCTTATTTATAACCGTATTTTACTTGTCGCAGTATCAGTGTTTTCATAGTCCTGCTCTGTCACAGTCCTTTGATGTGTAATGCCCCATTGAAGTTATATTCTATAGCTATGCCTCGAGCTATTGTGTTTAATAGGCTTTCTGGTGGCTTTTTAAAAACATTAAACATATATAAGGTTTAAGAAGATTCAAAGGCCAGAAAGACACATCCATCCCCTACAAGGCTCACCATGAGAGGATGAAACAACTTCAAAGCTTCCAAACACAGCATTCAAAAGGCTCAAGAAGCTTTTGCCCAAAACTAAACTTGTGATCAAGCGCTTTTCCTGAATTTTCCAATGCAGGGTAACATCCACAAGTGTGGTTATTGTGATGTTTTTACTCTGTCATATTTCTTTGAATGTTTTTTTGTGTGTGTTTTTTACCCCTGACTTCATGCATTAGTGTTTCTTTGCACTTAAAAACTAAATCACGTTTAAACAAATTATGAATTGAAAGCACAGTTATTGCATCTGAATGATGCCATAGGTGGATGCTGCTGTTCCAGAATGGCTGAGTTGCTCCTCCTCAACTGGAATCTGGACAAAACCCAGATTAGCATAAGTCACTCTGGAAGATATGAATACTTCCATGAGTCACAATTCCCATTTTTTGCATAGAAATACTCTTGAAACTGTATTGTCAGGCAAAGAGAAGTTGTATTATTTTCTATTAGAGAAACCAACAGAACAGTGACAGCTCTTATTTTCTCTTTAAGATGAGCTATGAAAAATCAGTGAATGGGAGAGAGTTCTGCCCCATTGTTTAGGTGCCTAATTGAGGTCCCTTATCTGTCACAGTCATACAATTAATGAGGTGTGGAAGACACCTTTGCATTTCTCCAGAGACAGTTCAAGTCTGTGTCATTCAGTGTTTCTCTACTGCATAGAGAACTCAGTCACCTCCAGAGGTTGTTCTGGTCTATTGGACTTGAGTGATGTCCTCAGAGAATTTCTAAGAACCTGCAGAAAATATTGACTGCATCCATATACCTGCATTTGTTCCACCATGGTCTGAGACAGAGGGGAAAAGTAATGTGAAGAATGAGAGTGAGAGTGTGCGTGTGTGTGTGTCTGTTGGTTTTTCTTGTTTCTTTTCTTTTTTGCTTGTGCTTTTTTTCTTGGACAATCCATGGGTGTCAAAGCACATCTCCTGAGGTGATACAGAACTGTACTGCTGTGACAAATGGCATATTGGGTGCTCTGCTCCTTCTCTTGAGAGCTGCTAGTAGTCAATCCTTTATGGTCAAATATATGCACATTTAAAAGTGTTGGGTCTGTAAGCAAATCCTGTGTCCAGACTCAACCACTCAGCAAGGATCTCTAATTTATTTGTTTGTTTTTCCTCTGGGACTTCAAAAGTGCTTTGTGAAGGTAAAGCCCCATGTTCACTGTGGATTGGTTTCTGCTGTTTCCTAGCACAAAAAGGGAAGTATTGACTGAATTAAGCTTTTCTATCATTTAGCAGTCCTGGAAAGATTGACTTTTTTGAAACACACAGGAACACAGATATGTAAGCTCTACAAAGGCACTATGGTGCTTCATAGGATCCTGCTGGAGTTACTGCAATATACAATCAGAAATTAACTGTCAAAATCAAGAAGTGCCAGGAAGATTAGATCTCCTCTATTAAATGTCTGTCAAAAATATAATTCCTTTATATTTTCCTAATTTCTTCTTCTTATGACAGGTGATACTTGATCAAAAAAGATATTTTTGTGATTTTCAAGGTTTAGGTGTCACAACTACATCTTGCAGATATCCCAGCTGGGGAAAAGAAAAACACTGCGAATAGAGGGGAACAGAAGTTTGGGTGGAAGTCACACAAAAATTGGTTTTGAATTATTTAATCCTTCAAGTATATTTGTGCTAGTTGATTCTGTGGTGGTTTTCCCTTTGTTTTGTTTCAGGACTATGTTTTTGGTTGTTTTTTTGCCAATAAAGGCCAAACATCTGGGAGATGCAAAGTTTAACTAAACAGTGTTTTCAAATTTATAGGTGTGAAAATAATCTGCCATCAAGAGGAACACATTTGTAACTGGTGGCTGAGCATTTCAATTTACATTTCTGTGCTTTCCTCAAACTGTTTCCACTGAGTAATCAAGACCATCTCAGTGTTATTGATCTCTAACTTAAAAAAAACCCAACAACAAAACACAAACCACAACAGACCCTTTATGTCATTTTCTATTTTCTTTCCCTTTTGTTGGTCTCCCCATCCAATTTCTCATCTACCATTCTGCATTCTAATGCTGCTGAGTTTAAACACTGAAGAACCTGAGTCTCTTGACAAAACATTTTTTCACAGAAACCCAGGTATTTATGAAATGGGCTGATGTGTTGAGACAAATGTACTGGTAGAAGCCTGATGGTTGTGAGGTGTTTTGAGCAGAGCAGAGGTACAATTTAATGGGCAGCCCTTCTTTCTCAAAATGGAGAGTATTGGGAAGGCCAAGATTTTTCTCTGATACTGGGGAAGCCTTGCCTACGGGTCACAGCCAGCTGGCAGCACCTGGAGTTTGTAAGCTTTTCAACGCTTCCATCTGCTGAAGGCTATGAATTTTT
This sequence comes from Brachypodius melanocephalos, assembly GCA_013398615.1. NCBI lineage: Eukaryota > Metazoa > Chordata > Aves > Passeriformes > Pycnonotidae > Brachypodius > Brachypodius melanocephalos. Next base: position 49,962,780 of record VZSR01003803.1, read on the forward strand.
TTCCCTTTCAAAATTAGGAAAGGGATTTTTTTCAGATTTTTTTCCCCCAAAATAAGAGTGCAACACTTAAATCATCTCCATTTCAGACACTATAATCTCCTTTTCCTCCAACATTCATATATGGATGCTCCCATGCTAAAAGTGACACCCATTATACTGATTAAGCTGAAAAAAAAGTTGAGGAAATGATGATTGCTACTAGAATTTTCCATGTTCAGAAATCATACTTGTACATCGAGACAATATCTCTTAGATGCTTGTTTAAAGAAGAATAAGGAAAAAAGCAAACAATACGACTTTATTCTAATGTTCCCTAAAACTATCAAATTAAATTGCAACAGTTATTATTAAGATTTTTAAAAATCTGTTGAGCATTTAATTTAGAATTAAAAGGAGATGAAGTTATTTTGAATAGAATGTCTACTCCTCTCCTACCAGGCACTGGAGCAAGATTAAACAAAAAAACCCAAAACACTGAGAAAATTTCAGACAATCTCTTTTATTTTTTTCTTCCCTCTTTTTGATATAATAATGTTAAGTCACTTTTTAAAATCTTTATTCCAAGACACTGCTTACTGCTAGGAAATATTTGTTCATGACTTTTTGTCTTAATATGATAACCATGATTTGTTTCCTTCTCCCCCCCATCTCTTGAATGAATTGTGACTGCTAGAATAATGAAATAAAAGGGGAAGTAATATCCAAAGTAAGGAACTTTTATCAAATTATGACTATATTAGTTGACAGGATATTTTATGTATTAATAAATAATGCATTGTTCCTGATTCTAGTCCCAGAATTTGTGCTGCTATGCCTTGAAAACTAATAAAACTTTTTTTTTTTTCCCTCAAACCGATTTAGAAAAAAACCACAAAGTAATCTTTAGCCTCCAGAACCCTAAGAAATATTGCTCTGGTTAGGAAGAAAATATTGGCAGTATACAGATTCTTTTTCCTTTTTTTTTTTTTTTCATAATTGTCTGCTCTGAAAAACAAAACAACCAAGCACACCCTCTGATTTCAAATGTCCACAGGAATCCGGGTTGCACACTGCTCTCCTGTTGGGTGGACCTTCCACATCTTTTAGAATCATAGAATATGCTGAGTTGGAAGGGACCCATAAAGATCATCGAATCTAGGTCCTGGCTCTGTATAGGACAGCCCCAAGAAACACACATTAGTGCCCAAGAGCATTGTCCAAATGCTTCTTGAGCTCTGTCATGCTGGTGCTGTGACCACTGCCCTGGGAAGCTGTTCCAGTGCCCACCACCCTCTGGAGGAAGAACCTTTTTCTAATATCCAACCTAAACCTCCCCTGGCACAACGTCAGTGGAAATGCACCTACCCATCCTAGACACAGCTGAGTCACCACAGTGGTGGAACCCATCCTCAGTTTAGAGAGCACCATGCAGATCCCTCCAGTGTTTGCAAGCCCGTTCTAAATCCTTCCAAACCACCTGGGCCTTTCCCTGCTTCACTAACAAAAATGTTTTGCAAATCTGTGCGAAAAGTGAGACAGAGAGGGGGTAGAGTGCTCACTCCAATCCCTTCCTGCAGTCAAACATAACCTGTTGATGGCAAAAGCAGAGATGCCCTGCCGTGCTGCTCTCTCCTCCACGGGCAGAACCAGGGAGAGAAGTGTCATCAGCCAGTAAAAAAATACAAGCTGCCCACAGAAACAACCAAGCGTCAGGTTCACTCAGCATCATCTGATAACCCCGTGGAACAGGTGATCAATATTCATCAGCATCACAGTTCTCCTGCTAGTGATAGTTAATGGGCTGATAATGCCATCCTCCTTGTAGCCAAATCCCATCAGGGACCAGACAGCTGGAGCTAAAGCAGAAAACTTATCAGATCTGGCAGGAGACAGTTTAGGAGGCTAAAATTAACCTTGAACCATTCACAGAAAGAACTAATCGTTTGTGACTGCTAGATTCCTGCCAGTGGCAAAGGTTTGTAGCTGCACAGATCTTAACCTGATACTAGCTTTTCTGCGGCATAAAAAAAAAAAAAGAAGAAAAAAATAAAGCAGGGGCAAAATATACATACCAGAGTTCTTTTTAAACCCTCTCCCATAAAGAAATATAAATTACCTTACACATATTAGAAATTAAAGACTTATGCATTTGTGCTATAATCATTCAAACGGTTTCAAGACTCCAGAATTTAATGTGAATTCATGAGCTTGACAAAGACTTTGTCATGAAAAAAAAGTCTCTCAATAAAGACCAAGTCTGCTAAATTACTTTGTTAAAATCTTTGGTGATATTATTTACTCCCCTTTTTCTGCCAGCAGTATACAAATACACGTGCTGGTTTTGGCTGTAGAGTTATCATCTGGAACTCAGTAAAATGAAGAGAAATAAGAGGCATAGCCAAAGGTGGTGACAGACCTCAGGATCCAAGGATATCCAAGAGAGGGAAGATGTAATACATGACAATGTGTTTGAGCTGTAGATCTCGAATTTTGGGCTTATTTTTGTGCAGCAAACATGCTGCATAGCAGAACTACAGGGCAAACTCCAGAACAAGAAAGAGAATCTGGAGACACAGGAAAAGAGAGAACTCCGAGCTGGAGAAGAAGCCTGCTTCACAGAAGAAAAAAAGAAGAGGTAGGAACACAAAATAACTTGGAAAATGAGAAGACAGAACATTTAGTGCACAAAAGAAAGAGGAATGGAGAGCCAAGGAGTCCTTGGTAGCTGCCGTAGAGAAAACCAGAACTTATACCAGGAAAAAGCCCTAATTATGAAAAGTAAAATTAAAATCCTGTCATAGGAGTTGATGTAAAGAAAACAAGAACTGAAAAGCAGGATTGGGTTAGGGTTCTTGAAAATATCAGGGAGGACTCGACTGAGTGTTCTTGGCATCAGGACAGGAACTTACACTGGAGTGGGTCAAGACTTTCTACACTAGGTTAAAATGTGCAAAGAAGAGAAGGTTTAGGTTACGTCACTGGAATTCATCTAGTCCCAAGAGAGTAATCTAAGTGCATAGCAAGAAGAATTAAAAACAAACAACATGCATTGGTTATGATGAAAAAAATCTGACTTCCATTAACAGGTATGCAATCAGGTAAAAAGAGTTTATCTAGAAGGATTGACACCATGCAGGTGTCAGGGATACTGGGCTGTGCTGTGGATGACCTAAAAATGAGAAATAGCTATGGCATGACTATGATTGGCTTTTGGTTGATACTCAAAAAGAATTTCTAAACATTTTTTCCCAAATTAACTTCAAATAATTTTTTCAATAAAGTTATCAAAACAGTGTGGATAGGCAAAATATTTAGGTAAGAACATTTCTAAAAAACCAAAAAGCTAGTTTTATAATACATCCATCATTGAACACTCTCATTGCTGGACTATATGAGATTCTGTAACACAGAATCTCTGTTTCACTCTCTTCTTTTGCAGGTTTGAAATTTCTCATTAAACATTTAACGGCAAAGGAAGCATGAACTGAAATGAAAATCTCTCACTTCTTATGCAACTCTAACATTTTAGATGCTTTTAATTTTCTTCTTTGACAAATAAATATTTATTATTTCTTCTTCTGTTCTGCCTCCAGGTTCATTGAAATAGCATTGAAATTTTTTTGAGATACTTTTTTCACATCAGGATAATTTCTTTCGATTTTTCTTATATATAATTTTGTTTGTTCAAAACTATTTTCAGAATCTGAGTAAAATTTTAAAATAACTTTGAATCAACCTAAACAGTATTTTTATATCAAACTTTAAAAGCACTGGGTTCTGCTCATGACAACTCACTTTTGTTAGTTATGTTATTTTCCATACCACATCCAAAAATATCATAGCTGTTCCTGAAGGGGAACAGAACAAAAATAACCCTGAGAAGTTCACTTTGAAGTGCTCCTCCCACAAGTCTATATGTTTAAACAGTCAAAACAGGCAATTTAGCTAAATAATATTATCAAAAAATTCTGCAAAACCAGTGTAGAACAGATAATTTTCAAAGTATGTAATGGCTTGCATATTTTAACAACTTCACTTTTACTGCTGGTTTCTGCTGTGCTGTACTTGTGCTAAATGTCAGAACTAATAACAAGCAACTTCAGACATTCAAAGGCCAAAGTGCTAACAACAGGTTGCCTTCCTGTTCTTTATCATTCATTATTCGAGTGGCTGCTTGTAATATTTAACCTCAGCCAAGTCATAATATTCACTGCAGAAACTCATTAGTGCTCATTATCTTATGACCACTAACCTGCCAGGCAGGGCAAGTGGCAGGGGCAGTGTACCAAGGAGAATGGGTTAAGTGACAGAGACAGCTAAGAAGAGGAAGAAGCTTTTACTGCTCAGAGAAAATTGCTCCTTTCATCCTACCAATAGCTTCACACTTGCCTGTAGGTCTTTTGCGGCTAGAATCATCTAGGGCTCCTTCTAGGAAATAAATGCTTACATAATTGTGGATTTTCCCCTGTTTTTAGAATCCTGAGTTGGAAAAAAAAAAGGTCTTGGCCAGCAGCAGCATCCGGGTGTGCTCTCATATTTATGCTGCAGAACCCAGGGATGTTAATTTTGTGATATTAGTTCACATTGCAACTCCAGTTCTTCTTAATTGTAGAATACAAATAGAAAGCATTCCAGAAATACCTAAACAAAATACCTCAGGGGCATTTATTTTCCTTTTACTATGTGTTCACTCACATTTCTCCTGTGAAGGACCATAAAGTTACAGAGCATTTCTGCCAATTCAGACCTACACTACACCAGCCAAACACTTTGTGAGATTTTGGTCACTCAACAACCTTTTCCTTTTCTGCCCCTGGGTCCCCCAGCTCTTTGAAAAAGCACAGGCTGGCAGCTGATAGCCAAGGCTGGGCACAGGGCTCATCACAGCCACCACATGCCACCTGACTCTTGGCCTTCAGCCTCTAATTGCAGTTTGGCACCTGAACTTGCGAATATTGACTGGTGAAACATTTTATGTCCAAAGGTTTAGCTGATCACTCCTTAATGATATTACTGGAAACATCCTGTAACTCATTTGGCACCCCCTTATCTTGGCACTTGGAGGCTTCAGCTTGTGCAAAGAAGGCCACACTCCACAGAGGATTTCACACCTAGGCTGACAGATGCTAGCCATTTATATAAATGTCTGCTGCTCTGCATAGAGTTCATTTTGTTCCAGCAAACAGGGTGATTTAAAAATATAGAGAGATAACTATATGCTTAAACACATATATACATATAACTAGGCTCATAACTGGGCGTGAAAAATGGAATGAGGATTATGAATACAAAGAGGAGGGAATGACAGCAAAATATAAAACTGAAAAATAAGGACATTACAATTTTATTATACTGTCACTTAAAACCGCACATACTTTTCTAATTTTTTTTTAATGACTAGGGGTAACTGTATTCAAAAGTGTTCATCATACTGAAAACATTCTTTAGTACAATTACCACTGTTACCTCTACAGTAGCCTCATGCATGCTGGTTTGAAATCCTTCTGGGTCATTTGGAATCCCACAACAACACACTGCAGAATTAACAGTTTTTCTTTGAGATTTAAACACTGATAACAGCAAGGGAACACAACGAGAAAGGTTCTATTGTGCTGGGAGCCCTAGCAACAACATCCCATTCTCTAAAAGGCTAATCCCCTGTTTCAAGACATCCTTTGTGATGTTTTGCTACTAGTCCCCGTTAAAATTGTTCAGGTGTAGCCTTCTGCAAATTCCTAAAGACAGAATGTGTTCGGTTTCACAGACAGGATATGTTTCCTTATTTCAAATGACAAAATATGAAATTAAAATTGTTTCAGTAAAAAGTCAAAAGAACTGTATAGGGCAAGTCCACTTTTCTTGTACGTGTCAAATGGATTCCAGTAGAACAATGCACACAGCCATACAGCAAGCTACTGAAGACAACTGGAATAAAAGAAAAGTTTGAAGTTGTTCACATGAAAATATCTAAGCAAAGATTAAGGAATAGTGTATTTAAATCATATTAAATAAGTAGATAAGCTTTATTTCCAAACTTTTATAATATATATATTATATTACCAATAAAAAAGAGTAAGATGATTTTTAATTGCACATAATCTATAGAGCATCAGGAAAATACGTCTTGTGTTCCACGTGACTCAAACATGATGTATGAGTTTTCTCTGCAATTGTACTTTTATGCTAAGCACTTAGAGAAAATTCCTTGAAAGTTAAGAGCCAGGGTCACAGATGGAAAATGGCTGCAAAGAACTGAATGGATCGTCACTGAACAGGGATGGAAGCCATGTAGGTGTTTCTGCTTGATATTTTTGTAGGTAGAGGCATACTTAACTCCCTATTTTAGGCACCTAAACCACCCTCCCTTCTTAGCTACAGAGTGCAGTTTTATGGAGATTCAGACCACCCAACTGTAATGGCTGAGGGAAGGTTTTGAAGAAACCTCTTTTTCTCACTGTCTACAGAGGAAAACCTAATAACATTGGATGTTTGCAGTATGATGTGTAAGCTGTTGACATTGTGTACTATGGAATCCATCCATGTTCTGGTGATTCTGCATGCAAAGTCTCAAGGACGGCATCTAAGGGGTGCACTTTCATAGAGTTGATGTTGCATACTACCAAGACTACAGAGAAATTCAGGAGAGTAGTCAGTGATCCACATCCACTTTCCTAGGATGTGAGCTTCAAAGCCTTGTCCTCAGAGTCGTGCTCTGCTGCTGCTCCAAATGGGAGCTCTGCCAATGAAGCCTGGCACCCCATGCTTTTTGTGTCCTTACCCTTAGACTGTTCCCTGTTGAATGACAAAACAGGCAGCTCAGAAAAGTCACCAACCACAGGCACACACACATATTTCCTTTGTGCAGTGGAAAGCAGAGGATTTTTTCTGTAGGTTCTGCCTGTACAATCAGCAAACAATTGGCTCTGGCAGCTGCTGCTATCCCTGTGCTGTCTTAGATGGCCTTGGAGGAGAAGAAAGGTGAAGAATGCCAGGGTGGGTTGCAGGTTCTTACCTGAGATAATTTACTCCCTTGAGTTTCACAACAATTTCTGCATAATTGACACAGAAAGCTGTAGAAACTTCTTACTAATGTATGCTTTGATTGGCCTTTCACCTTTACGAACCTTAAACAGAGCTCATTAAGTTATCTACAGACAGGAAACATTTAGTATAGTATATATACAAATTGCTACTTGTGTGTCCATGACGTTCAAAGAAATTTTGTGTCAACATTTAGATGACTGTTCAGATTCTTTTTTGCATAGCATGGAGAAAAAGAGTTGAGTAGGACTGTAATGGAGTTGGTCTTTTCATAGTTTCTGCCAACAATATCCTTTGAATACTCAGTGAATTAGAGCCGTTTGGTTTTTTTTTTCAAGAAAATCTGCTGTCTTAAGAAAAACAAAGTTCTGTGAAACTTGCAGTATATAGAACTATTTCCTCCATTGTCTATAAATCAAAATATGTTTTAAAATTTAGATGTGAATCATGCCAGAATTGAAGGTGCTGTTGTTAGTTCCAAAAGGAGCTGACAAGAAACAAAACAGATTTGAAAGACACCTTCATTAGAATACCTCTTGTAACAAGAAATGGAAAAAAAGTCTCCCTAAGCTGCAGGAAAAAAAAACCCGAAAACCCAAAAAAACAAAAAAAACCACAAAAAACCCCACAAACCCCACCCCCCAACCCCCCCCCCAAAAAAACAAACAAAAAATAAAAACCAAAAAAACCAAAAACAACCAAAGAAGAACAAGAAGCTCTTTATTTATTATTATTTTATTTTACATTTAACACTGAAATTTCTGTGTTTTTATTTCAGGTATCCGAAGTCCAGTTCTCCTTCAGAAATGTCTAAGATTCTGTGTACTGCCTGGCCCAAGATCTCTGCTAGCCAAGACTCAGCTCAAGGGAGCAATGTTTTTTTTTTTGTGTGTGAGTGTTTTTTGGGGGTTTTTTGGGGTTTTTTTGTTGCTGATGTACTGTGATGGGCCTGGGAAAACCAGTGTTTTCCGTGTGATTTATGTTGCAGACTAATTTTGATGTGAACGTGACACACAGTGAAGGCATCTAGCCTATGGCATGTAGTCCAAATTAACCTGTGGAGTCCCTGCTAATTCTTCTGGATGCATCTGGAGGTATGTACCAGCTCTGGGGATGCCTGCCATGTCCACTGATCACAGAAGGAGCCTGATTGACTCTTCCAGAGGAAATATCCAACTGTTTCAGCAACATAGGCTAGTGGAAATTAAAATTTGTATTAGCCGTGCAGTTTCATAGGCACCCCTTAGAACAAAATATGCAATGAGCACATGGGTTTCCTGTGCCACTGATAGCTGTTCTAGTATGTGTGCTCTGGATTAAAAGTCTTTTAGTGAACTCAATAAAATGAAATTATTCTCATTGTAACAAGGTAATGCAGTGCTTGTTCTATTTAGGAAAATTCTCAGACATAATTACTGAAAATACTGGAAAGTTAATTGGGTTCTCTGGACTTTTGATGTTGGATTTCAAAACAGGATTTATCGTAAGCACATTCTTTTATGTGTTAAACCACAACTTTATATATCCTACCATTCCTGTTCTGCTTGATTTCCAGATTTTGGAGATATCCATTGAGTACAACATCTTGAAAATGTCTTCTTAGCTCCTCTATGCTCCTGGATTTTTTCCTAGATAAAACTCCAAACACCTTGATTACCTATTTACCTCAGATGAGAATTTTTCCCATCATATAGAACTTATTCCTGTTACATCTATCCACAATTTCAACCTTCCATGCAGAAGAGTTATGACAGGGTGTCAACTACAATGACTTTTTTATTATCTACTGTACAAAACAACTACTACAATTAAATATTTTGAGTTGTAAAGATACTTGAGTTAGATACAGACTGCATAATATTTATTTTGGGATCTTGTTATGTCCTATGGTCTGTCCTTAGCCTCTTGGTATCTTGGCTTCACTGTTTTCAAGACCCAAGCTGGCAAGTTTAAGAGTCTCTGTGAGCCGCAATTTATCTTCTAAGTTCTGTCATAGACATAACCTTGAAAATAAGAGGGCTGTCTGTGCCTCTTTATGGAGGAGGCTCAGTTTCTAGCTGCTGCAGTTGTGACCTATATGATGTGCCTGACAACTGGAATGGCAGAGAGAAGGTGAAAAGTAATCTTCTGTTATTAAAAAAACTCATTCAACACCGTGTGGTGAAAAAGAAAGTCAAGTCTAGGTAAGTAACAGGCAACATAGGACCTTAACTGGTCAATACAAGTGGAGGTGATCAAACACACTAAACCCATTTTCACTCCACACTGCAAACTGACTTTGTACTTGTTTTGAATGCTTTAACTCGTGAAAGGGAAACAGTGGTTGAAAACCTGAAGAAATGTGGGTGTGACTCAGGAATTAATTTAGACAAGTGGCTGGAATGGGGCTGACTTTCTTCTTGGTAGCTCATGTAGTGTTCTTCTGAGTTTGGGACCAAGACAGTGCTGGTGTCAGGGATGTTTTAGCTGTTTCTAATCCATGGTTACTAGGTGTCTAGGCTTTCTCTCTTTCTCACTCTGTCCTGCCAGCGAGCAGTCTGGGCTTTGGCAAACAATCTGGAGTGGGACACAGCCAGGACACCCGAACCAAAGTGACTAAAGGGACATTCCATATCATGTGGGATGTGTAAAAACTGGGTTAAACTGCAAAAACAGTAAAAACTGAGGAGGGGGAATAGATTTTCCAAGATAGCTGCTGCTCAGAGCCTGACTGAGTATTGGTCTGGTATTAGGAGGCAGTGAGTGACGGTTTTTGCACCATTTGGGTTTTTTTGGTTTTGTTTCGGTTTTTTTTTTTGTTTTTTTTTTTTTTTTTTTTTTCCATTTGCTTCACTTCAGCTGGCTTTATCTCAGGTTTCAACGTTTGTTTTGTTTGTTTTTTTTTCTTTTGGTTTTCTAATTATGTCCCCAGTCCCTCTAGGGGAGAGTTAGTGAGCTTCTGGTTGGTGTTTAGCTGTTGGCAAGGTTTCACATTAACCCTCTACACCTGTCAGTTCTTTTTTTTTAGAGAAGTATAAACAAAAATGGTGGAACTGCATAACTATGATGGCAACCAGTATTATCTTGTATAAAAAAGGTCATTTTATGAGAGGATAAGGTATGTGAAGACCATGTGTGTGTATAAAACTTATTCACAGCTTCAGTTTAGATTCCATATAGTATATTACTGAAATAATGAACCCTGTGCACTCAATTTAACACCTTTGACACTTTCTACTTCCTTGGCATTTTTCAAATTGGAAATCTTTTTATAGAGAGTCCTTCCCTTAAATTGCAGAAAGTTGACAATCCCATGTCAATGAAACCAAGACTTTCTGCCAAAGGCAGAGACCAAAGATAGCAGCAAACCCTATTTCACAGTATATCTCTTCCTATTATTTCAGGGATGGGCACAGTTTTCAAAGGAGTGAGAAAACCCCATCAAATACATGAATGTGTCTTCAAAATTCTTCCTGTTTTCAGATTTCCCTCCCTTAACTTTCACTTCTTCTCTTCCCACAGCTTTCACAATACAAAGGGCAAACAGCAGAATAATCTGATAAATACTTATGTATTTGTAGATGCATTCTTATCCAGGCGAAGGCTCCCCACAGCATGAAGGTTTAAAAATACGTTTCCCACAGATCATACAACCTGAAGAAAATTCACAGAACTAAAAAAAATCAATCTAAATCAAAGACACTATATCCTTAAATTTCTGAATTAGGCAATCTGAAATATAATGAAATTTTTTGCATATTTTTGTTTTATCCAAACAGTTGGCCATCCCTAATTTATGTGACAGAGGCTGATGCTGATGGGGAAAGGACAGCTGGGTTGATTACTTTGCTTCATTCATAATGCAGTTCTCTCCTCCTCCTGACATGTGAAACATCTCAGTGATTTTATGTTCTCCCTCCCTTTCTCCAAAAGTACCAATGAAAATATCTTCCCCCTGACTGAGCAGATAGTTAATTTTAAATTAAACAGCTGTGTCCAAGCACAAAGAGCATATATATCTGCTGCATAGAGAATGACTGGCAACTGGAATTACCAGTGTTTGGGGGTTTGACCTCCAAACAGTTATTTAACATTTGTCTTAAGCAACTAGTATGAGACTGATCCTATCAGTGATAATGCAAAAAGGTTTTGCAGTTTGAATCCAGTTCTCAGTGTGCAAGAATGGCAATGCTGGTGGCTGTCTAAATGAGCTGAGAACTTTCTGGAGGTTACAGCAGAGACATCTTGGGAAGTATGGAGTATACAAGTACTTTACTTTCACACTTTAGTCTTTCACACTAGAAAGACTTTTGGAAGGCCAGATTTGTTGCTTTACTGGATGAGTAATTCCCAGCAAATTTTCAAAAAATGAAAGTTTAAAGGCTATTTCATAGCACAGAGCAAGACTTTAAATACGCAATCCACTCCATGGTGACAAAGCATCAACAAAACATTATTTCACTTAGGCACAGAGCAGGTGCAGAAATTTTGTGCCCAGATGGAAGGAATCCCCTGAAATGCTTCAGTTCCTTTGTCACAAGGGGAAAATCAGCAGCTCTGAAGGTCTCAGCTCCTCAGTAGAGGCACCTAAGTGAGTCCATTTACCCCTCTGGAAGCTTCCAGTTACCTCTTCACATGCAGATAATGACTGGAAGAGATTGCAACACCAGACTGGAAAATGCTAGGTGCAAGTTAGATCTCTGAGGTGGACAGGCTGGTTCCTTGCCCATTTTTCTTCCTGCTAGCCTGTTGCATTTATTTGTGTAGTTATTTTCTGTAAATTGCTCAATAAGTCAGTTGATCAAGTAAGTCATCAACATTTTTTCTTGTCATATGTGAATTAAGTTCACCATTAATTCACCTGTGTATGGTATGAAGTAGTTTCACAATGACTGGCCACTAAACAGTATTTAAGTCAACCATACAGAACTGCAAATCACAAAACAATGAATCATTGTTTATGTAAACCAGAAAATCTAGCTCTGTGCTAAGAATAATTCAATCAGTCTATAAAAAGGACTGTCCCAAAACAGGTTTTACTTTCTAAAATGCTTCACATTTTCTGGAGTTTTCCAAGGACTGAAAGTTCTGTTATGAAAGAGAGGTCAAAATTGCTAGTAGCAGACCAATTGAGAAAAGCTTGTGACCCCCCTGACCTCTCCACTTGTATATGCTCTCTTTTTCAAATGATTCTCAAAATAAAGGTATTTCTCTGAAAGGAATTATAGGAACATGCTTAAGCATTTGGCTAGTCTCTGACCTCATTTCTATGTTTTCAAAGTCTAACTTTAGGGTTAATTTAAATCGACTTTAAGTTCAGTCAAGTGCTTGAAACCAAGCCCTGAGCTTCTCCCGTGTGTGGCGTCTCTGGGCCTCTATACATGTGCTAATTCCTTTAATACTGTTGTGGCTCTTCATTCTACTCACTCCAGTATGTCCATATCTCCCCACTACTGCTGCACTGGGCTGCCCAGAACTGGACCTTCCAGGTGTGTCTCTCCAGTCATGAGACCTGTTGGGAACACTTCTCCTAAAGCAGACCAAAAAGCTGTCGGCCTTGCTCGCCCTGAGGGCAAACATTACTGGCACAGGTTGACTTGCTGTCCACCAGAATCCTCAGCACTTTTTCTGCAAAGCTTCTTTTCTGTTCCTGAGTCCCCAGCCTGCACTGGGACATAAGGCTATTCCTCTCTATTTGAAGGGCTATGGTTTTCCCTTTGTTGAACACCATGGCGTTCTGGTTGACCCAGTTCTCCCCCTTCTCAAGGTCACTATCAACTTGAACACAGGTCTATAATTTGCTTTTCTTGTAGTGTATAGTGAAGCCAGTTCATGAAATCAAATTAAAAACTCAATCCACATCCATCATGAGGACCAAAACCTAAATTTTGTTTGAACTAGAGATGCTCTTTTAGGAAGGCTTCAAATGTAATTGCCACTTTCCAGTAATAAGTGAAAACTAACAAAATTCTTTGTCCCCCACCAGGCTATAACCCTTGACATCTGTGGGAAAAATTCCAATTTTTTTTGCTAAGAACGCATCTGTCTTTGAGTGGCAGTTAGCAGAATTTCATCTTTTACACTGGAAACCTGAGTATTCTCAGGCTTAACTTTCCTATATGGAAATTCTAGCCCATGGTCAATTGTATTTTTCTTTAAGTCTCAAAATATTTGCTGAGTTTTCTGTAGCCATCACAATAAGATGTTGAAAGTAGAGCACAGTACCATATCCTGGTAGTAGTTCAACTGATGCCAAAATTCAGTAGTAACAGAGGTAGGGTTTTTTTGCCTAACTGTATGTATCTAGTCAAAATTTAGATGGTCTCTTGCTTAACTCCTATTTGCCAATCCAGATGGGTATTCATCTCTGATAGGCCCTTTGGCAGAATTTTGCACCTTTGTCTAGTGATTTGGGAGATGAACAGCCCTTCATACAGCACTAGACACCTGTTCAGGCAGCTGAATTCTGCTCACAGTGTCCTAACATTGTTCATCAGTTGATGCATACATTCCCTTTATCATGTTAATCGCTTGATCATAAAATTCCATGAGAAATTATGTTCATCTAAATATTTACCTCTGGGTTTTTCTCAGAACTTTTTTTTTTTCCCCAGGATAGCAGCTGTTATTCTGCTTGTCCTACAGTCTCATCTTTTTCTTGGCTTTAGTAGTACACTTCAGTTGGTGTTGAAATTTCCACTTTGCTGACCAAATTAAAATACCCCCTAACCATGTCCTCCTTATGGTTCCAATTTTCTCAGTCTTTGAATATCAGAAAGTTGTATAACAATACAAGAAAATTATTTTAAAGTTGCATTCCAAAGGCTAGAAGGATCTAATTTTTTAAAATGTCCTTTTAAAGTGATTTACTTCTTATGGTTATAGATAGAGACATACCAATCATCCTTTGAATGAAAAGTGTACTTCTTTTATATCATTCATTCTCCTAAATGATTTAGTGCAGTCTAACATTTTAGGTGCCTTACAGAAGTCTAAATATCAGGTGCCTTCCAGAAGCCTAAATATGTCAACACCTTCTGTAATCTCACTCTGTTTCATTTTCTTTTCTTCACTTCTCCCTGTTTACTGGACATTTTGTCCTTTGGCTTTGATTTGGTACGTACTTAAAGAAAGGTACATCAGCATTAAGACTGTCAGACTGATGGAGTCATACAGATGCAAGAGATTTATTTAAATGAAAGGAAAAGTGGATTTTGTTCCTGCTGATGCTAATGGGCCAGTACATTTTCATGAATCATAAAAGAACAAAGTGCCCTCCTCTATACAAATACTTAGCTAAAGTTTCAAAGGATGGAACCCCGAGGGTACCCTGAGGACAAGGAGAACATAGAAGCTGAAGAAGAAAGACCAGCAAAAGGCAATTTGAGCTGCACCATCCCACTGCTTATTGTCCCAGGCTAGGAACTTGAAGAGGATTCCAAAATCATACAAACCTCTTGAAAAGATATCTGTGTTGGAGATCAATATCAAAGATTCCTGCTAGGAGTAGGTGGGGGAGAACTATCTCCTTCCTCTTAGTGGGACTGACTTTTGGATTCTGTGGGCTCAGAAGAGGATGCAGAATGATTCTGAGCTGAGGGAATATTTTTCCATCTGTCCCCTGGGTGCTCTTTGTGTTTCAGCGGGAACATGTTAGGGAAGGAAACTTGGAAATATTGTCAAGTGGAACTTTGTGTTCCACTTATGTGGGAGATGACTCATTACTGTTTGATGCACCCATCTCCCAAATATTTCTTTGCTAGCAAAAGTTAAATATTACACTCCTAAATTTGTTTTAGTATTGCTATGTCATCACTGACATTCCTCAAAAAACCAAAACCAGCCAACCAGAAAAACACCAAAAAACCCCCCAAAACAACCAACCAACCAAAAAACTCCAAATCAAACAAAACCACAAAACCAAAAAACCAACCAAACAAGCAAACAAAAAAAAATCAAAAGCAAACTCCAAACCCAATACTAGCATAAACAATATGTGTTGTATGTAAAATATTTACCGTTTTCATTTTCAAAAACATTGTCATGTTTGGTTATCTTTGCATAACTAAAAAACCCACCTAGATGCCCCATAACAGGCACTTAAAATTGAAGAGGAACAGAAATATTTCCATTAGAGCTATAAGCATTTAAGTGACAACTAATTCTATTTTAAATTTTATAGGAAAATTTGATGGTAAAATAAAATGTGACAATAAATCCACATAAAATACATGTTCATTTTTTATACATATCTATCCAAATCAATCTATTTCTATGTACTTTAGATGGGATAATTTACTGCATTTCTCCCACTCATTGAACTTGTACAGAAATGGAATGATAGTGCTATTTTACCCCATTATCTAGGTACAATATTTGGTTGGAGTGTGGATGAGATAGAGATAACTTAAGCTACGGTATGGTTGGGTGGTGGAAGCATGAACAGGACAGATGCACAGCCCTTCCAACAGTACCCAGCTATTCTTTTCCTCTCAGTGCTAAAATAGTGGTAGCCTCTTGTTCTGGCCTCTTACTACTTTAAAAATGTTTCCAGAATGCCTTATTCAGATAAGTAGATGTTTTTCTTTAGTCCTACTGTACAATCAACCTGCATGAGTAACTGTCTAAGAATGTTTACAGGGCATTTAATCAGCAGGAGATACTTACATTTATGAAGGTAATAGGAAATCCCCTGTGGATTTGTATCTAATTTAGTCATCTTTAAAGCTCAGTGTATTTACTGTTGCAGCTGGGGATTACTACTGTCAAAAGGTTCTCAGCAGAGAAAGGAAATTCAGCACCTCATCTTTCTAAAGAGAAACTTCCCAGGTTTCAGGAAGGTCTAACTCATCCGCTAGATCAGGGAATTATGGTTATTGTGCTCTGAAAAATCTGAAGGCGATTTTTTTCTTTATGGATAGAGAATAATGAAAAGGTAGGTCTTTAATACTTGATATTGGAAATGGAACCTACTTTCTCAGCACAGAGAGAAAGAAATTGCCCCAAAATTTAAGAAACAAGCATCAACACTTAAAAAAAAAATGGAAAAAGCCTCTTTGCTATATCCTTAAAATCATACCAGATCTGAGCTGGCACAGCTAGCTGCCAGCCATTAGTGCCACATACTATGTTTAGTCCCTGGATCTTTTATCTCTTTTGCTCAAACTCCTCTTATTTCACCCTTACAGAGATGAGAAACATGTATCTGAAAACATTAACAAATTGAGAAAAAGAAAAAAAATATATCTCTGGGATTAGCCAGAATATTGTGCCTACTCATTTTTCTGCAGCTCATGTTGGAAAATGGGAGCTAAAGTGTTGTTCTAACCTTTTGATTAAAATGTGAAATATCACATGAGGATTTGTGATTAATTAAGTTAGGAAAGATGCTGTAGCATCATATATTACCACAGGTAATGATACAGCATTCTAAAGCACGATCTAAACTTATATTTAAAAAAATCTTGTCTTATTGTTCTTTTAATTTTTGCAATACTAAGCCCAGATGCTTTGGACTGAACCTTTCCCTTGATGCTCTGGGGGAGCACTGTAGCTTTCTTTGCTATTTTTGCTTGCAGGCAGATTCCATCTCTGGTATTACACCACATTTTGTTTGACAGAATGAGGAATAGACCAGATTGCTTTGTAAAACTAAGAAATGGAGAAAATTTGGTTTGCAGTACCTATTTTACCAATTTTAAACCATCAGCTAGGTACTTAAACACATGCTTAAGGACTACTGGTGTCATTAGTACTTCTGAGGAACTTAATTGCAAACATTTAATTCTCTGGTAAGTCAAACCTCCTGTATCATCAGTAGTAGTAAAAGTGGGGAAAGGAAGGCAATAACAGTGCAGCTGTTCACAACCTAAAGTACAAATTGCAGAATCATCTGGGGAAGTGGAGAAGGGTCATGTAGTACTTTTCATACTAAAAGACAGATTGCATCCCTGAAAGCAGATATATCTGTACAGTGCTCTTGCCTTTATTTAATATCAAAGAAAGAAATATTTGTGACCAAGACTGATCTTCAGTAAATACCAATATAGGGCTCAGTTCCTGAATGTAGTGTAATTAAATTTCAGTTCATCACACAAAAAAAACCCCAACAAATGGGAAGCAGAAACTTTGAAAAAGTCAGCCAAAGCAGAAACTTATCAGAGAACCAGCTCTGACATATGATGCCTCCATTTCCAAAAACAACCAGAAAGTTATCCAGTATAAATTATCTCTCTCACAGATGTCTCAAAGGAAAAAGCTATAATGATCATGATGCTTAAAAATAACAAATTCTTTTTTCAAGCTCCTGGCTTCTGGATGCAAGTCTCCTTTCCCATTCCCTGGCCCTCAGGCTGGTTTCAAAACAAGTTCTGGCCAAAATTCAGAGCATCTTAATTGGTGGTTTAAAAGATGCCAGTGCAGAGGGCAGAACTATTTGACATAACTTTACATCTACAGTGTAGATAACTTTCCTGTAAGTTAGTTAAGCTCTCTACCCTGAGATCCAAGTGGCCTATCCACCCCTGATCAGCTGCTGTGTTGCACATACCTGGTGTTTTTCATGCACACTTGCACTTGGCCGTGGATGTCCTGGGCTGCAGACATGTACATCACAAAAGCTGCTGCAAGTGGGCACTAGCTGGTGTTCTCTTCCCTGTGACTGGTCCCTGCTCAGCGTTGTCAGGACCACACTGCCCTGGTTATTCTTCTGCAGCTGTAGGGCTTCCTAATGTAGTATCCACTCGGGCAGGAGATGCCCAAATCTGCTGGCAAAACACCTTCTGCATTCTCTCCCTGACTCTAAAGAGACTGTCTGAGCTGAGCCATGGTACAAACTGCAGCAGAGAGTCAAGGATATGCCTTACACAGGGGAACAGTAAAGGGTGAGACTGTTACTTCTCCTTTAAACAGCTGAACAGCATTCCTCATAAAGCAAATACAGCCCTGTTTCCTGTGATGCACAAAAAGAGTGGAGCAGAGCACAGGCAGGGAGCACTAGAAGTCACCCTACAGCCAGCTTTGCATTACGCAATGCTGCAGTGCCTGTGCTGTGAGGGTGACTGAGCAATCTTCTAGATGAAAATCAGCTGTGAAGAATAAAATGCCAGCACGATTTTCTAATGGTTGGTTTTCACTTCTTCCTCTGTTCTTAGTTTTGCCTTTATAAATATTTTATGCTTAATTGGTTTATTGCTGGGCTTATTGTTAGGGGTGAACATGAGGCCAGAGGGAGAAAGAATTAACTGCTGTCCTGCTACTCGACTTGGTTGCAGGTTTCCTAACCAAGAGTTTTCTTGCACTGATTTAACTGATGTGATAAGACATACCTGTCAAACTTTTGAAAGGTGACTGGTGACTTTGTGTACTGCCCTGAAAAAGGCAGCAATTAAGAGTGATGAGGGCTGAGAAACAAAATTCTTTCAAGGTCTCTCCCACTGTGCATGCAAAAGGACAAAGGTACCCATTTGAATTTCTTTGAAAATAAATATACATAATATTAGAGCTATGATTTAATCATGGCATGACTGATTCCTAGGCACTGCACAGATTTGTTTACCTCTGGATCACTGTTTTTCTCTTTCCAGCATGTGCCTCTGTGTAATAAAGGTTATCTGCCTTCCTTTGCCTTGGTCTGTACTATATTATCTTGCCTGAATGCACTGGGAACCAGAATGTGCCAACTCTTGGGGTAAAAAATAGCATCAGAGGCAAGATCCCAGAGCAAGTATCCTTAAAAGGGTTGCTGCAACTATGGCTGAAACAAAGTGGATTCCTCTTACCTGGATTTATGAAGGTTGGGATGGATATATGACTTTTTCTAGGGTTGAGATTAGGATGGAGAAAGACAAGACCCAGGCAGGTTCTCAATGGGATCCTATGGGCATGATCCTCTGAACTGCTTGGCACTGTCACTGGGGGGTAGTGGATGAATACAACTGGATGTTTGCTCATATTAAAGTTTCTTCAAACAATTTTTTTGCAGGAAAAGGCCAAGTCTAGATGTTCAGAGTCAAAAAGAAATTGGATTTTCCTCCCTCATAATATCAAAAAATAGAGTCATATTTCTAGTTCAATATCCCTGCATTTGTTGGAATTCTCAGTGGGTAAGTTCTCAGCTGTTTTTAGAAGATCTGTGGGATTCAGAATCCCTTCCCAGTGCTGTGGAAGCACATGGTCCTCTCTGCTTCCCCCTCACCAATTATGCATCCAGATGTGCCACAGGCATAGACCATGAAGGATGCCACAGTTCTCCCTGAAAAGCTTTCAGGAGCAGAATGTGGCCCTTCCTATCTTCCATCACGAGGTAACAAGGGAAGATCTATTCTGAAATTTTCAGATACTGTGGTTTATTTTGGTTCTTTAGCGGATCTTTGGTTCTGTTGTCTTCATTGGTTTCAGTTTTGTTTTTCTTTTTTATGATTAAACTATAAAAATCTGATGCGCTTTCATGAAAGGCCAACTCTGGTAAGAGATTAGATATCAAAGAACCATGCTTTGAAAGCATTTTTCTTTTTTATTTGTTTATTTTTTTTTAATTAAAATAACAGTATTGTTAAACATATGCCAGCTGTAAAGCATGAAGCAGTGCAGGCAGTGCGTTTTCCTTCTGTTAAGGTCTGCGTGGCATCAGATGTGATTCCTGTCTTTGGGCCAGGAGAGTGAAAGTTCCATGCTGACCATACCTGTCTAGATATGCCCACCTGGAAAGAGGCAGGACATGTTCTCCTGGAGATAACACTGACAGTCCACAGCTGGGCTGTTATTGACCCCTTAGTGACTGCCAGCCAAGGGGAACAGAGTGCAGGCAAACGCTGTGATGAGGCTTTCAAACCAAAGATTGAGCTCTCTGGATGCTTCACTAGGAGGGTGATGGCTGGTACAGGGAGTGAATGAATCCTATGGATGGTGAGACAGAGGATGGAGAAACTCTGCCAGCTTGAATGTGTGTACATATTTTGTTTTCTGCATTTAAAGCTGAAAATACTCTTAATCACTGATGCTTTATTTTTGAAGGTTGTTGTAGGCTAGACCAGTGTCCTGGTTGCACAAGACATCAGGCTGTCCTGCAGATGATGAAGTAGCTGTTGTGAGGGATTCAGAAGCCTGCAGTAGGAGTCCCATTTAGGAGAGAAATCAGGGTTGGGCAACAGAGACACACCCTGAAAAAAGCCAGAGGTGATCATTCTCCCCGGATCCGGTAATAAAGTGAAACATTTTGTTTTCATTCTCAAAATGATGTATTGCTTACCAGATCACAAATATTTGTAGAATTTACAGGGAATTTCCAGAAGCTTTTTTTCCCTTCCATCCTGAAGTGCAAGATATTTTGAAACAATGGGAATGAATCAGTTCCACCCCATCCTTCATCAGCAAAAGTTTCACTCTGCATAGGCACCTTGGGTATCCGTCTTTCACCTTCTGAAAGAGTGGCTCATAATAACAGCCTTGATACGATCTGTTAATCACTGTTGCCTGGTTCCATTCTTGTGCCGTGTTAGATCCAAACAGTGAAATGTCAGAAGGTTAAGAAGCAATTTTAAGCAGTAAAATACATCAAACTGTGTAGTCTGCTAAAATGTCCTGATACAGATGAATGCCTTTTTTTAAAAGCAGCTATCAAGTGCACAGCATGAAGGATAAATCTCATTTCTGTGTGTTTCGATGAACATATCTGCAAGACTAACATCCGCTATTACATTTTTATACTTGCATGCTATTTTGCAGACAGGACACAGGAATATTTTCGAACAAAAATCATAATTCAAAATACACAATATTAGAGGAAAGGTAGGTACATATTAAAACCAAAAAGTATTTTTTTTTTTTCCTTTTCTGTTTGTTTTAAAAAGTGAAAAGGGAGAAGTCTTGTGTTTATATCACAAACTTCTTTACCTACTCTTAAGACTAGGCTTCTAAGAGCTTCTTGTACTTTTTCACTTTTTCTTATTAAGAAAATCCTAGCTTAGCAGAATCGTTTAGGAGTTGCCTGGAAGACAATGGTCATGCAATGGCAGTAAAAATACATGTGAAGATGGATGTTTGCTGAGTAACACTACTAAAGACACAGGAAGGAAGAGAAAATGCACGAAGTCATAGGTGCTCTCTTGCATTTGAGCATGCAACCAGCTCTGTTTGTAGTGGTGCATGGCTGTAAACACAGCCACAGGGATTGCACCTCAACCTGCACTTTCTTTGCCTGTCAGTCACCGAGTCAAAGCTAGTTTTTAGGCTCCCTCTACAGTTGACGGAGAAAAATCATTAGCTCTGGAGGGCAGGTTCCCCTATTTCCTCTGGACATGTCTTTTCCAGGCTTCAGGGTGGCTTGGCACAGAATGAAGTGAATCGTCTGAAAACCTGAGCACCTGAACAGTAAAGGCTGGAGCGTGGAAATGGCCATCACAGCTTCTGTCAGTTCATTCCTCATTTAACTATTATATGCATTCATTGAATAGAAAAAAGATACTTCGGTGTTTTTCAGTGTCTTTCAAGATGCCCTCTATCCTCTTTGACCAGTTTCAGCAATGTGTAATAGGTAATATTTATTTTTTTACATTGATTCTAAGGTTTAATAAAAACTCATATACAGTGTTTGAATTATTTCATTGAACACTATTTAAATGAAGCTAAGTTGCTTCTCATCCACAACCTGAACAGGAGATCCATCCTTTGAGGATTTGTTTTTATTAGCTGCTGTTAACATTGGACAGCCTACAGCCTTTATGGTGCTATTTGCTACACTGCACTAGCCATCATATTTGGAAAATACACCAGGATTTCATGAGTTTTATTCATCGTAACCCTCTGCAGATTTAACAAGTCTTGTTCAGTCTCTTTCTTTAGCTATTCCTGGATGTGACCTCATCTCTGTTGAATGATAAGGATTTGATCTGTTTTTCTTTTTTTCTTTTCCTTTTTTTGGGGGGTTGTAATTATTTTTTTAAAAGGAACCCTACTGAAATAAATATTTTCTCTTGTTAAGGACTATGTTGTAGAAGGAGATCTTCAAGGAGATCTGAGGGCTATATTCATACAATAGACAAGAACAAGTTGTTCCAGTGACAAATACAAAAGATGAATGTTAGGATAACCTTTGTGATAAAGACTCTGTGTGAATTTAAATAAGAACTAAAATAAAAGCGGGGTCAGACAAAAGCCAATGAGATAAATTTTCTCATGTCAAAACACGCAAAATTGATTCTCCTTTGGAGATCTAAATTAATATGGATCTTGCAAATGTGGTAGCCAACTGCAAAAAGAGGGAGGGAGGAAAAGGCTGTGTCTGCCCTCTAAAATGGACACTGTCAAAGTCAAGGTGCAAAGAGTTGTAAGTAGCTCCTGAATTAGTATTCACTGCTTCTAACTCCAAGCGCTAAGCTCTGCCAGCAAACACGGATAAAGACAGAAAATGGACCTTATTAACCCTTACAGACGGTCTCAAAATCAAAGTTAATAAGTTACAGGACTTCAGAATTGGTTTTTGGTAAGTATCAGAGAAGTACTTTTACAACATACTTGTTCTTAGCACTACATACTGAATAAAAGTCAAAAAGTAGTTGTGAAACAGGGCTTTGTTTTCACAGGGTGCCTGCCTGATTCTCTGTTGCAATGTCCCACAACATCCACTGTGGTTTATGTAAAAATGTCATGATACAGTGGTATTGAAAACATACAGGTTTAAACCACTCTGGTTTGTTCCGAACTTTGTCCTCAAATTAAACAAACAATAAAACCCCTGCATAATCAGGCTGTAAGGAATGTCATATTTCTGAACTCGGCTTTGAAAAGGCCATTTTTCTTAACATTGTGTACATTAGATTCCAATTTCATTGTTGATGCCAAGTGTTCTAACAGAGCAAAGGTAGGAGTGGAGCTCATACATCAAGAGCACTCCAGTTCCCTGGTAAGATCCCCAAACTGTGACATATACAAGAAAGCAGTAATTGCTTTTTATCCCCCTCCCATTTAAGGGCTGTTCTTCCCTTGTAGAAGATATAAATGCTGGAATAAAAAGTACTTCAAATATGGTAGAGAGTAAAGACTAAATTTTTTTAAATGCCTCATAAGATAGGAATAACTATCTCAGGAATAATTTGGTGATCACAACGAAGTTCTTATAGAAAATGCATTGCATTCATAAATAAACACAGACTATTAAGTGATACAGTAGCATTTCAAAAAAATCATAGGAGCATTTGGGATTGTGCAAACCAGACTGACACTTCAAGTGCCTGTGTGAAAACTCTGTGATGCATAGTAGAGAGGAGCCTGAATTTTACTCAAGACCACCAGCAGCCATACTCAGCTTTCACACTACTATGCAGCCATGTCCTAAAAGTTCAAGAAAATGAGTGTTGAGCTTTAAGGCTGCCTTACACATCCCAAGAGGCAGGCTTGCTCTGCTCCTTCTCTCCCACATCCATCTCCACAGGTTTGTCCTGCCCTGGAGTCAGCACAAAAACCTACTGAGGGAAATGTGAAATGAGGCCACAACAGTCCTCAAATTCAATCCTAGCCAGTCTCTTCAGTTCTCTGGCATAACCTGGGAACCCCAAGCTGCTTTAATAACTAAACACATTATTTTCTGGGAAGGTGACTCGTGTCGATGCCATTTACAACACAGCTTTATCAGGGGAACATGAAGGTGTAACACACCACAGAAAATCTATCTATAATGCTGTAAATGTAGTAAGCTCTTTATACCTACAACAGAAATGTACAAAGGCATCAACAGATAATATATTAATCTCCCCTTCCCCAAAGCTACCAGATGTGCTTTGGGTACTTTCCTCTCCTACTGAATAATTTTCCACACTCTTTTCCTTTATATTTCTAAGGTGAAAAAGCTTTTTATCCCCAAAGTGGCCCTCTCCACTCAGGCAGTTGGATAAATAGTGATATCCCCTGCCTGGCTGATGAATGGCACAGCACTGCAGACAGAGTTCAAACTGCATATTTATTGAGGACTCCCATAACAGTTCAGGTTTCTAATAAATTAGGTGTGCATACACTCTGCTTATGCAGATTCCCTCAGATCCCTTTACCGTCCCTCTGTCTCTTTGACACGCTGGAGAAAAGGCTAGCACAGGCTATTTTGCATCTGTTCCTCAGAAGCAGCTATTTTTATTCTCCCCTGCATCCCTGGCATAGCTCAGATGGGTTTCAGCCCCACTGCGTTGTCCATGCCCTGGGTCAAGCAGGATGTCTTTGTTCAGGATGAGCTCCATCATGCAGCCAGTGTGTTCCCTCTGGCTGGAGTCTTGCAGCCTGGTGGCAGCAGCATGAGCCTCTCTGATGAGGCTGCCCCATGGCTCCTCTTGTGCAGCTCCTGGGATGAGAAACTTCATTGGTGACCTGGTCTGCACCCAGGGATGTTTCTAGTCGGCCCAGGCATCACTGAGATGGTCCTCAGAAATGCTGAGAAGTGACTTGAGTATGTTTCATGGGGCTGTCCAGAGAAGGACTGAATGGTGAGTGGTGAGAGGGGAAGAGCTCCTTGATCCAGCCCTGCTGCTGAGGCATGTCTTGAGATTGTGGTTCCAATGGTGGAGAGACTGCCATGCTGTCCCCGGGGGCACAGCTTCAGATCTTCTCACTCAGAAGTGGCCACACTGAATTTGCAAATGCCTGTTGGCTTTCTGCCCATGTGCTTATGGAGGCACTCGAGCTGTGTGTCCCCAAACAGGCTGAATGCAAAGGTTTCCACACTAACACTCCAAATTCCATTCCTACTCACACAGGAATAGGTTCAGCTATATAAAAATGTGATTCATTTAGATTGTCTATCTGCTTTTAACATTATTATTTCCAGTATAAATCTTTGGTAAGGTCACCAGGTCCCCCAGTTTCACAAGTGCCCAATTTTCATAATGACACTCATGGAGAAATTAAGGTCCTCTAGTTTTTAAAACTATTGAAAAATCTTCTGCTGCCTTGGATAGGTAATTATTAAGCCTTTTTGAAAGAGAAAAAAGATTGCCACAGGAAAGAGAGGCATTTTAAGGTGTCAGGAAAGTAAAATAGTAATTTTGGTTTCCTATTGAAAGTGCATCAAACTCTCCCTGATCATTCACTATTATGTTTTCCTGCCATGCCATGTTGCTCCTATTCATATACATTTCAACCAAAATCCAGATTTAAATGAACAGTAATTTTATTCACTGTCAAGACAAATAGTTATGGCTGTCAAGGAAGGTATCAGGTTTTATTCTACCTGAATTTTTTTACCTAAAGCTACTGTAGAAACTGAAACCAGAACACTGATCCAGTGCATTTTTTGATTTGCAATGAAAATACTTTTTTTTTCTTTTTTTTTTCTTTTTTTTTCTTTTTTTTTCTTTTTTTTTTTTTCCAAATTAGTACTTAATTTATGTCACACTTACATGCTGAGCCAAAATCTTACTTGATCTTCCCTGGTTTCATCTAGGAGGTGAGTGAATCTGAAGGAGAGAGTGAATGGTACCAAGTGATTGATGGTGTCAGCCCCAGTTTCCATAGGTAGTTCAGGGTCTGACTGCTGAAAGTCTCACCCCCAGGGGTGGACTTTCAACACTTTCCTGCCCATGGTCAAATCCATAAAAATGAAAGCAAAAGGCATGTGAAGAAGAAAAAGAGAGCTAGGAATGAAAGCCTGAAAAAGGCTGTTTATTTTGGAAACAGCAACAAGTTCTACCTGGTCAGGGATGGATTTACATACCTTTCTACAACACTGCCATGCTTCTGTTTAGATGTCTTCATCAGAGCTCATAAGCAAAGCATCTGAGCCAAGCAAAGAGTCTAACATCTGGTATTCAAAAAATTCAAGTATCCTCGAAACTATATACAACTGCAAACCTCATTTTTCTCTTTGCCCTTTTTTTTTTCTTTTGTATTTGTTTAACACTTTCCTTAACAGTCAACAACAATAATTATTACTTTTGTAGATTCCTCATTGAATCCCTTAAATCAATTCTTTCAAGTTGGTGTGTTCTCCACATCTCCAATTATATCAAAGTAATAAAGCAAAATTCAGTCCCCTTCTGCCAAACCCATGCTTTCATATCACTCTTGATCAAATCAAAGCCCAATGACAAAAGCAAAATGGACCAAAATCTTCCATTCCTTTTTAAAAATTTTATTAACGAACACACCAATGATAATCTGTTAAATAGAAATGATGATGTTGAAATGCATAATAAACTGTAGTGCCATGATTAAATGAAACAACATGGCCCCAGTATGTTTCATTTGTGCACCTTATTTCTCAATTTCATCTTGCAACTGGTCCTGCATGACTGTTCTTCAGAACTTTAAATGCTTTCTAAAGGGAATTTGATTAGGTCCTCACATTGCAAGACAGTACTTGTGCATGTCAAGGAGTCCTGCAAGTAGATTATAAGCTCCATAAATGTGTTTCCTCAACTGAAACAGAAAAAGAAACCAAACAACCAGATTGCCTCACAGCTCTTGCTCTGAAAGGGAGCAACATCATGTTGCTAGCTGCCAGTGGTCTCTGCACAGGCTGCTCCATTAAAATCTTTCACCCTCCTAAGGGGGTGAGGAAACCAAACCTAAGAGATAAAAAGCCCACAATAACTGCACAGGATTTAGTTCCCTACTGAGGTTTAATATGATTAAAATAATAAGCATCACACTGTGCTCAACAGCACTTCAACTACTATAACTAGGGTATAGAACACAAAGCATGTCTCCAACGCAAAACATCTCAATTTAAAACTGCAACAGCAAGTCTGGGACAGCATTGCCATGTAGGCTAGACTGCTGTCAGTCTAAGTGTGTTAATAAAGATGGGGATAGTTTACTGACATGGCCAAAGTCTGTCCAAAAATACAGTTCATGCCTTCCACCAGAGAAAACCATTTGATGGAGAGGTCGGTCCCACTACTGAGCATGAGTCTTCAACCAAAGTCTAAATCCTGAGTTTTTCATGATGCAGCTCCCCAGATCCTTGCCCAAAAACCAACATAACCATAGCCTCTGGCTCCTCTAAGGCAGCAGCTGTCCCCCAGACCAGAGATCTGGGGAGAGTCTCACAACAACCAAGTCAGCAGGGAGCAGTTTTCAGAATGTACACTGAGTATGGGGAAGTATGACAAAAGAAGAAGCAGCAGAACAGCAGCAGTCTCATGGCTCAGTATAAACACACTCTATAGGGTGTTTGCATCTTGAACACTTAATGGAGATCTTAGGTCTCCATCCAGTAAAATAGAAGTGGGAAAGATCCACTGAAGGCAATGACAAGGGCCAAAGGAGGTAAATGATGTTGTAAATGAAGAATGACTAGATGTAAGAGCTCACCAGGTGAGAAATTAAGAGGAACAGGTAATATGTTGTCTGACATAATTTTCAACTGGGAATGGATTTTCCCCATTTTCATCAGTGCAAGGGGGATCTAGTGAAAGCAGTAAATTTCATATTTAAAACATCAACAAAAAATACACTATTTTTCACATCCTGCACAACAAATTTTACAACTGGATATGGTGGAGTTAAAAGTTTGCACAATGTCAAAAGACAGCTGGACAAATCAAGGCTGCAAAAACTGCATTAGTGACTCCCAAAGACAAAGACTCAATCCCTGCCCAGGAGGCCTCTGAGCCACAGCTTGTAGAGACTAGAAGAACATTATGAGGAAGTATTTCTGAGCATGTCAATATTGTTAGATAATTATTATTGATATTTTTCATACTGCTAATATGTTTCTACCCCTTCCAGGCATACTAAAGGACACAGGGCTGGATATATTTTTCTTCACCTAACCCTTCTTCATATTTTATTTTGAGTACTTTAGAAATGGAACTGGGAAAATGTAAAAGAGAAACTGATAGTTTAAAATACGTGGAAGATACAAAGGCAGATTTTTGTTGTTGTTTAATGTACAGCCCACCATGGCTCTTTGTGAAACTGATTTTCCATGGTTTCAATCGTCTTGGGGGCAGCAAAAATATACAACTCTTTTGCAGACAGTAAATGCTGTACATAATTTTCCCTGGATGATTGTCTCTTTGGAACATCCACAATTGCTTTTGACAATTCACTGGTCTCTTTGGGAACAGAAACAATTTCTGACATAGTAAGCTGTGTCTAATAAAAGGGCTCCCATGGTTTTCTATCATATGTCAATTCTGACTTCTCTGGCAAACAGAGAATCTGTTGATTAACAGCAAAACCATCCATAATACATGGAATGCATTGTGGTACATACCATGAAATACTTGTTCTATAAAGTCATCATGATTAATACTATTTCATCAGATGACTTTGGTCTCTCTGGTTACAGAAAAATAATATATGTCATGTTAAGCAAATGTGCCCACTGTTGTCAGGATATCATTGTGTTATAAAGACAGTAGGCTTTGCAGCCCACACATCAGACCTGTACTGACAATTACACTCCAAGTTTTACTTGAAGTTAAGCAGAAACCTATTTTCTCTACCAGAATTTATTCCTCTGATTTATGGCATTGATTCAGGCCCTTGAGCCCTTCAAAGCACTGGGATGTACTCTACATTGCATTTCAAATTATATAACTACATTGCCTGTAGTTGCATAAGCTTGGGGTTGATTTTATAAATTTTCTTGCTTTCTATAGTTGGAATGCGAAGGTTAACGGCATCTGAAACAGTTCAAGTTATTGCATTTCTGGATTGAAATAATCTGTACCTGGTCACAATATGATCTTTACACAGTCAATAACTTTTATGACAGCAGCTGTCTGTTGAATCTGGAAGAAGGGAGCAGAGTATACTTGTCTGTAATTATCATTGAGCAGTACATTAAATAGAATTTCTGGCTCCTATTGTTCCACTCTCATTCAGGAACATCTGAGTCTCCATTTTTATGTGAAAACATTGCTAGAGGAACGATATGAACCAAACACTGTGCCCTTGATGTGATGTGAATTGATTTTCTTCCATTTGCAAAAAATGAAGCCTAATATAGAAAAGGGAACTAAACCAATTTTATCCATTGATGAACATTTTAGGGTGTTTTTTCCTTAGAAAAAATATATTAATTTCTACAGAAGGCAAGAGATATGCAGAAAGCAACTGATAATAATAATAAAAAAGCATGGTTTTGTTGTTGTTGTTGTTGTTTTGTTGGGGGCTTTTTTGGTGTGGTTTTTTTTGTTTGTTTGTTTGTTTGGCTTTTTGGGTTTTTTGGGGTTTTTTTTTTTTTGGGTTTTTTTTGGGTTGTTTTTTTTTTTTCAGAGACTATCTCTGTATCTTTGTTGGTTTGGTTCTTTTTTGTTTGTTTGTTTTTTACTGCTCTTATAAGTAAAACCTTGGAGAGAAGAAGCAACAGGTAATTTATTTATGCCCATGTTAAAGAAAACACTAATGTGAAAAAATAAATAGAACTTACAATTTCTCCTTGAATCGCAAAGCATATTTTGCTTTTGCTAATCATACTTCAGGAAGACACATTTTCACTGGCTGTAGTAAACTCCCTCATTTCTAAAGTACTTTTTATCTTAATCATTAACTGTACTGATATCAGAAGTAAAGTAGAGGAGAAGAGGAAAGGATATTATAAGTTTTACAGTAATTTTTTAGATTAGAGGTATTTGAGCTGCTGACTTCTGAAACATTGTATGCACTTTCAAAAATAATTTTTCACTCTGTAAAAAATATACTTGAGAACAACTATCTAGAACAAAGATTGCCTGAACTTCTGCTGAAGCATAAACAAAATTGCCATCTTCAAAAATTAAATCAATTTTTGCTTCGGTGAATTGGAATTCATTGTTAATCTCAGCGGGAACTGGACTGCAAACATAACCTTTGTGAATTTGATATTGTACTTCTTGAAGACAGGGCTGTTTGGCACACTTGGTAATTTTTCTGACATGCACCTATTTGTCTGTTTTTATTTGTCTTGCTCCTGATGTCTGCTCCCATTTTTCCTTCTCATTATTCTTTGGTACATGGTGTGAGTTGTACTTGACAATTCCTAGCAAATTACAATGTCTCACGTCATTTTAATGAGGTACAACATTTATAGAAAGAGATGGACAGAGCCACGAGGAAGAAGAAGGCTGTGTGACTGGCTGGTGTGACTGTGCAGCTGTCACAGACCAATCAAGGCACACAGGAGCAGACAACCTTTGGAGCTCAGGCGATGAGTGGCATTGAGCTGGATGCAGACCTCAGCACTGAGTGGACAAGGAATGATGTTCAGCAATTCATCAGTCACCAGGCAGCAGAGACAGAGGCTGTGCGGCAAGTCTGTGTGATCCAGCATCTTCCATTGCTAAGAAACAAAATAGGGTCTTTCACGGTCTTCTAAACTGCCACCAAAATGTGACATTTTCCCCATGGTACACCCCTGAAATGTTGAGATGACTGCCCTGGCTCCCAGAGCAGCTGTTTGCTTCTTCAAACAGAATCCTTGAAAGTGTCTCACTTCTGCAGCAGAATTACGACAAATTCATACTACAGTGGTGGCCAGCAGAAGGTTTTCACACCAAGACCATGCTTTAAAACCCCAGACAGAAGCACTGCTTGGGCTCTGAATACAAAACACTTAAAACTCACGACCTTATGGAGTGAGGGAAGAGCTATTTTAGTGCTTCAAAAACACCATAGGTATTCTAAAGATATTTAAAACCCATCCAAATGCTAGCTTTTTCCAAGGAAAGGTCCATGTTTCCTGCTTGAAGTTTGGCTGGAAGAAACTGACCTTCTAGCAGCTTTCAGGACATGCTGTGCCAATGTTATTTACTGCAGCTTCAGATGGATTGCACCTGGCAGGTGTCCCAGGAAAGGTCTTGGGTCTAAAGTGAATGACCCTGTAAGAGATCCCCAAGTTTTCAAGAACCTATTAGAAAAGCATAACCTGAATTTTAACCTTAATGTTGGATTTTATAAGTAAACTTTGTATTAAAAGACAAATGGGATTCACTCTTTAAAGAAAATTACACTAAATTAAACAGAGATATGAAGAAATAAATATTAAAATAAATTTCCACTAAAGTGTATATTTGTCTAGAGAGAGAAGGAAAGATGGCTTTCACATAAGTGCATAACAAACCTGTACAACCTTTACCAGTGAATATTCACGTGTGAATATGCACATACACATACATGTGTGCGTCTATATATCTGACACAATTTATTTCTAGTTCTCTTCAAGCAGAAAGTTTAACTTAAGTACATTGTCCTAGTATCAGCTAAGGCAAGTGGACAGCAGCTTCCTCTTTGCTGGAAGTTGAGAGATGCTGGCTGAACCTTTGTGCCTCTGATGGGATCAGAAATTAGGAGCTCTTTGTGTTGCCAGCTTTCTTCTGGTGGCTGAAAGTGGCTCTGGTTCTCAGTAAACAAGTTCTGTGCAGCAGCTATGACAGGGATGTAATGAGGAAATCTTGTTTATCACTGCACAGACAACTGCAGACAGAGTGCTGAACTCCTGCTGTAAAGGAGTTCATCATCATCTGGACATCTCAGTGTAGAGGCACATGGATTGCTGAGGAATACTGCAGGTGCAGAGTATTTAGGGTTTGTTTTAACCATTAAATGAAGTTTTGGTGGATGATTTGAGTTACAACCCACTGCAGCGTGACTTTATAGACATGCTATTTGTTTTGGTTTGAAGTATGTAATGTGAATAGGTAGCTGTTGGAATTTAGACATAACAGATTGTTTTCTGCCTTCTTTGATGTTGGTATCCTGTATAAGCCTCTAACTCGCTATCAAACATTTGCCTATTTGCCCAGTGGATTCTGCACAAAACTAAATACTTCTTAATTATGCACTTGTCTACCTGTTTATCATATCTCTAAAGCCTCTGTCATTCCCATGAGGTATGGTTTTCAACATCAAGATTGAAGAAGAAGAAAATGAAAACAAGTGGGTGGCAAGGCTGTCTTCCTGACATGCTTCACTGCCAGCAAGAATGCACTGTCTTAGGGAAAACAGTACTAGGATGCTATGGTCAATAGAAATACCTGGAAAGCAATAGCATATCAGTGCCCATTCATTTTAGACAAATTTCATCACAGATGTTGCTAGTTATTGCTTTCAGCAGCAAAACCCCCAGACATTTTGTAATAGAGTATATTTTTAACACTGTGTGTTGCAGATAAATCTATAAAGCCTGCAATCTGCTAATGGAGTTTATATCCTGATTTTCCTTGATGTTGAGGCTCAGTGAGAACATCACTAGTTGCAATTCATTTACTCTTACTTTTTTCTCTGCTTTTTTAACTATAGTAACAAAACAAATGCAACAGCTGGGAGAATAACTATATCTCAAATAAAATAGTGCATTTAATAAAGGCAAAGAGGTGGAATTAGCTTCTGGAGAAGATGTATTTAAATCATGTCAATATCAGGAACTGAAAGATTTTCCATCTCTGTCTCTCTGACAATTTCAGATATGAATCAGGTGCTGAACTGAGATACTAACCTGTAAACCACTGTCCCAGTTAAATGTAGTAAATGTTGTAAATGTAGTAAAGTAGTAAATGTA
The DNA here is from genome assembly GCA_013398615.1 of Brachypodius melanocephalos. NCBI lineage: Eukaryota > Metazoa > Chordata > Aves > Passeriformes > Pycnonotidae > Brachypodius > Brachypodius melanocephalos. The sequence continues at coordinate 49,995,247 of VZSR01003803.1, forward strand.
GTAAATGTATAAAGCAGAATGCTTAGGATCCAAGTACACTAGAGTATCCAAGTCCTGAGGCCCCTTCCAGCCTGAATTATCCCACAGGGAGAGGAAGGCCATGTTTTCTGGCACGCAGACAAACAGGGATTATAGGCACGTGCAGCCAGGACAGGAGCACAGCTCTGCACTGTAGTGTGAATAAGAACTAATTTGACTTAAGAAGAAAAAAAATAATAATCAAAGGTTCATTGGGTAGCTGTTACCGTTGTTTTAAAATCATATTACAATGTCACTCACTATTGTAATTATGATTACTTTGACATTCTCTAGACCCAAACCTCAGTATTTTGAAATGAAAATAGCTTCCCAAATAATGCTTGCAAATGTCATTCCTACAAGAGTTTTTGAAGTGTCTGTTACTTGGTTTCTGAATAAAAAAAAATCAGAAAAATAGAAATACTAAGAGTATATCTTCAGTGTTTTGACAATGTTTCTTAAAATACCTCTACACCTCCTATAAAAATGGAAATGGCACTCTTGGCATTAAAGCTGCTTCTTTATCTCAGAGTAGTGTAAGGAAAGAGAGACCAATAAGCCCTGGAAAGAGTTTTGCAATTGTTTGTAACAAATGCAGGAAATGTGCAGGGAATGGAAGTTGTTCTGCTCTGTGCCTTAATAGCAAAGTCCTTTTTATCCATAACCTTTTCCTTGCAGTTAGTAATTAGCAGTTTATTATGCTGAGAACGAATTTCTTCTTTCTGACTTTTAGCCAGCCTAATTAAACCCAGTCATTAATGTAAAGACTCTATATGAAAGAGACACTTCATAGCTGGTCAAACAATTATTTTGGAAGGTGTTGATCCTCTTATAACTATTCAGTACATTTTTTGGTTGACTGGAAAGGTGGCAATGGCACAGCATATTAACAAAATAATGGAGATTAGTGGCTATGAAATTTAAAATGATATTTCTGCTCTGTTGCTTCAATGAAAACTATGTAAACACTGTCTTGCAGTGATGACAGGAAATATTTGTACAATTAGCATGAAATTTTCATTGCTTGCAATGAAGGCCTTAAGTTTTCAATGGAAAAAGAGTTCTTTTGAAATCTCAGAGTTTATCAGTAAAATATCATCTCTGGCTCCAAAAGGGATCAGACGTCAGCTAAGAATCAGCTTCTTAGTCTGGAGACCAGATGTGGGAAGAGGTAAAGGAAATATTCTTGACTGAGAGATGCTGTTTTGCAAACTACAAAAGACAAACAAGTTATCAGAGAGGCAGAAGCCTTCCCCACACACACCCTGAAAGTGTGGGAGACCTCTACCTGGAGCCTGGATGCAGGTTCCATGGTTACTCTCCTGGGGATTGAGGGAAAGGATCTCAATATGTGCTCCACCAACCATTGGATGGTAAGACACATTGAATCCTAAGTTATATTATTTTTTTGCTAGCTGTAACATTAGTAGGTACCTTTAGCCTATTGCTGTATATATCTACTAGTTATCTCTTTTTGCCCTTATTCCTATGTAGTATTAGTTTTAAGTCTTATGTCTGTTGGTTTTTGTGGGAAGACAGCTAGAGACAGTGCTAAAGGCAATCTTGCCCCTGATGTATTGCAGCTGTGTTAATTACCAAAGAGTGGGAACAGCCTTGCCCTCCCAGCTCTGGGTGTGATAAAGAGTGAGTGAGTTGGTAGAGAGTCAGCTGGAGTCTGCTGGCTGTGCTGGGAGGAGGAAGGGACAGGAGGATGGGTGAGGGACAGATCAGGTGAGCCACTGTATGAGGGACAGACAGGGTCAGGTGGCTGTGCCAGGGACAGGAAGCAGTGAGCTGGAACTGCAGAAGGGAGAGAAAAAGAGCCAGAGTTGTGTGGAGCTGCCCATGGGAAGCTGCATAGAAAAGGTATGAAAGACTTTTAGATTACTAGGTGCTGATGCTTGAAGCCTTCTGAAGTTTTACTGAAGCATTCTGAGTGTTGTGACTGTCTCAGCTCTAACAAGTTTAATGTCTATTGAATAAATAATTCATTCTATAATACACTGAATCAGCCATTATTAAAGAACATGTGAATGGGAGTTGGTTTTGGGGTGCTGGCTTCCTCAATGAAGCTACTACCTGCTGCCAGAGGCCTGACAAAAGGCATGGACTTATCTAACCCCACCACATCCATTTGTAACACCCTAGAGACAAATTTAACTGGGTTGTTCATTGTAGTGTTTACTTTGTATCCAAATTTGTTTGCTGCCAGGAGGGAGGACTGGGCAATGGGGATATTCTCCATGTCAGTAAGGCTGTCAGAGTGATGGGACACCAGGATGGCTACAGCAGGCTGAAAGTGGGCAAGAACTTACACTGAGCGTTGTCTGGTGCTTGAACTTAGTGAGGTCACATAACTCTGACTGAACTGGAAAGAATTAACATCTGGTGAAATTAGACAAAAATATAATTATCCAAAGAAGGTGACACTGGCCATGGCCTGTGTATAGGAAAGGATTATTCATCCCTTTCAGAGCTTCTGCCCAAACAACAGGGGTGACCTCGTCTGACCCTCCATACAGTCACAGGGGTTTCTCCACTAATCTCCTTGAGTACATATTACCCAGAAAGGGAGGACAATGGGAAAAAAAGAAAAAAAAAAATAGGATCTATATATTCAGAGGGAAGTGTCCTATGAACAACTAGTCTGAAGTACCTTTTAGGCATTTTACTTAATATATCCCTGCAGCAGATTGTCATGTTTTATGGCTCCCAGCTTCTAGACACAAAAGGTAGTGCCAGTGGCATACATCCTGCCTTTGGAGTAGGATTCTGGTAGCTAAAGTATTGCCATACACTTTTATAAGTAAGTTTTTTGATCTTTCATAATAATGAAAAAACTCACACAAGCCAAGAGAATGACACATAGACTGAGATACTGGGTGTATCTTTGATAGAGAAAAAAGCTGAATGCTTAATAAATTGAAAACCAAGCCAAAAGAAGGGTGTTATCTTTATACTTCAGGCATTAAAAAATACCAGTCAGTAGGAACTGGGAAAGCATTTTCCTTCTGAGCAAATAAAACATCAATTTTATGGACTTTATTATTAGCCTGTCCTGTGAAATGTCTGTTACTGATCACTGTCACACCTGATGTGCGGAGTTAGATGCTGAATGGTTACACCTGGTCTCATACTTTCTGATAAAAGAAAAACAAGTGCATTGCATGAAACAATGTAAGAAAAACAATCACTTGACTTTATTTTTGACAGTAAATTTGACAATGTTTTTGACTTTATTTTTTTACAGTAAAGTAACAGGGAGCAAAGTTGCGAGGAGTTTTTTAGGCTTTCTGCCCACTGTCTGCTCATATCAAGGGCAACATAAGCCCCAACCAGCAATACATTGTCAGCTGTGCCTGTGTGTTATTTCCAGGTTCTGAATCCAATCTAGAGTAATCCTTTTTAGTGTGGGACAGAACGACAGTAAGTATTGCTTGGGAGGACATGAGAAATACACAAAAGGTGAGCTCTTGCCAAAAGTAAAGATAACAAACCTGTGTTTTATTTGAAGTATGCTCAGCACCACTGGAAGTGAAGGAGGAAAGAGTGACTGGAAGAGCATAACTATGGCTATAAACTGCTCAGCATTCCTGAAAATACAGGACCTTAGGACATCCACTTTTTATATGAGGAGTCCAGATCTACGAGCATCCTGTCCCACCACACTGGTTTCACATAGAGGCCAACTCAGGGACCATTTGCTACTTTGTGATTAGATCTGTGCCTCTGCAAAAGTTTCTGTTCTGCACATGAAAACTATTGAACTTTTTTTTTTCTTTTTGGTAGGGGAGGATGAAGACAGCATGATATTTATAAATAAAATCAGAAAAAATTAATAGAATCATAGAAAAGTTAAGGTTTGAAAAGACCTCTAAAATCAATGCTTTTGACACTTAACCCAGTACCACTGTGCTCTCCATGAAACTAAATTTGTGTCCCCAAATGCTACATCCACCTGTTTTTTGTACACTTCTAAGGATAGTGACTCCATGACTCCCCTGGGAAGCCTTTTCCAGTGCTTGAACACCATTTCAGTGAAGACATTTTCCCTAATCTCCCTTGGTGCAACTTAAGGCCATTTCTTCTCACCCTGTCATTTATTACCTGGGGAGGGGGGGGAACCCTCCCCCACTGCATTTCAACCTTCTTTCAGGTATTTGTAGAGAACATGGTTCTCCCTGAACCTTCTTTTCTTCATGCTTTTCATCAAGCTCTTGTCATAAGACTTGTCCTCTAACTCTATTCCCTTCTCTTCTATTCTTCACAAAACTTTTAGTTTTGATAGCATTTTCATAGAATTTATTTTGACAGAATGAATGATTGGTTAGAAAATTCCACAAATCATGAAAATTTAAGTGGAAAAGTAGATGAAATTCTGTTGAAGATTCATGTTGAAACAATTAATGGGTGGCCAAGGATATCACTGGGACTGGCTTATGGGAGTGTTGCTGTGTACTACATTGTTTATACAGATCAAACACTCCTAGAAAAGAGCACCTAATAAAGAAAATGTTGAGTTTCTGCTCATTTAAATAATAAATGTTCCCAAAGAAATATCTTTAAAAGCATTTTGCCTTCACATTGCCCCAGACCATTCTAGTCACAATCCAACAGCTGCTAGTTCCCATCAAGGTTATGATCTGAAACAAGCAGTGAAAAATGAGATTTTGAGAGATAAAGAACAGTTTTGCAATCTTGTCTTCATCAGCTATACCCTACCTGTGTTTCTACACTTTAAGATAGGAATGTACCTTCTTTTTAGAAATAAAGGGTATTGTTTAAACAATTTGTAGTGCTATTCCAATTGTTCAGGATCTCGAGTGCCTTGCTTTATAGTTTTATCATAATCTTCTCTGCCTCTTTTATTGTGCTTTCCACTATCTAAGGATGAGATCAGATCTCCTCCTGGAGGGAGCTGTTGTTTGCTGGCTTTCATGGTTAACAGATTACAGCTTTCAGGACTCATGGGTGTGCACTGCTGGAAGTTATCCACTGGTTACACCTACAGTTAGATTTCTCAAACTTCTGAACGTGAACTATTTCCTGCAGCCTGTGTCTGGAAACCTCATCATCTTCTCATACAGGTGTCTACAGCAGTGGGGAGGAGTTGCCCTCTAGAGCTGTTGCTCCTCCTTACTGAGTACTGCTACTCCAGAGAGCCCCTCTGATCTGACTTATATGTCTGCATTTTCAGTGGTCAGAGACAAGCGAGATGAACTTTGCCCCAAAGACCATTTGGTTTGAAATATGCTGTTTGGCTCCACTGGTCATGTCACACCTTTATGTCCATGATTAAATGTACCTTGTAGGCTTGGATTTCTTGGAGTCTCCAACAGATCAGCTAACATTGTTTGGGTTCTGGCATTTATAAAACTAATTGTAGAGAGATATTTCCATGAATTATATATTTTTAAATATTGCTTTAGGCTTAGATTTTGGAACGTTAGACTACAAATGCAGATAGCATGTTTTATACTGGTTTGTCATGAGAGAAATTCCACCAATTACTTCAAATATGCTGAAAATGTAGAAGGCATTTTCATCTGTTCATATAACAATACATTTATAGATGACAACAGTAATTTTTTTTACATGGGATAATTACAGCAACATTTATATGTCCCTTCTGGCAGACTTCCTAGCCTCCATTATTGAAGGAAGGATTGCCTTTAAAGACCATGCTTTCTAATTTGCTGAAGGGCTGTTAGATGAAGATTTTAACACGAGGAGATTGAGAAACAGTTGTTTTGCAGGGTAAGCCAAATGAAAGGACATGATGCATCTTTGTATCTGCATGCCTGATTGAACGCCCTAAATCCTCTTTCTTCTCCTACTCATGATCTGAAAATTTGAGTGGCTTCAGTCCAGGAATGAAAAGCTTTGTTTTTTTTCTCTTCTAATAATTCAATCACTACTAAATTGGTTGCCTATAAATAATCCATAAAGAGAGCGAAAAAGCAGTGTTGGTAGGTGCATATGATCCTGGTAAAAATAAATTACACATCCAACCATTACTCCAAAAATAAAAAGGAATTAGATGAAGATCACTTATTTTTATTGATAATTTTAAAATAAACTGTGAACTTATATAAGATGAAAGTATAAATAAGCATGGCATAATGCAGAAGTTTTCAGCATTCTCAAACTAATTGGATCAATACTGCAAAATATTAGAACAAAATAAATCAATGGTGTAAAAGCAATGCACTAAAATTCATTCTACATGTAGATTTCTTATTAAGGAACAAAACAATTTTATGATGTATGTTTCTGTGAGTAAATTTTACTGAGATATACTACACCATTAGCAGGCGTTTCTCAAAGGCATGTTCTAAAGTTTTGAACTTGGCTACATATAATGCATTTGAAAATGTGTACTGAATTTGGAGAAGAAAATATGCAAAATGTGCATTCGGGTTAAAATTGTATGTTTATTATTTCATTGCCACAACACCTTTGGGTTTTACTGTCACTTTTCAGACAAATGCAGGGAGACATTTCTCTGCTCAAAGCAGTGATAGAATGCCTATGGCCATGTGCCACTGATAGCACACAGGAGGAAAGTTGCCCCTAAATTGGGTGTCCTTGAAGACAAAGGGTAGTTTGAGGATGAATCAATCAGTTCACCAGCTGTCGTTTGAAGTGCTGTAAGCCTTAGACCTTAGCTTTGCTCCTCCTGATCTCTTATTGTCACCTTCAAAGGCTGCAGGATGAACCTACACTCATTCAGAGTACAGATAAAGAAATAGAGATGAGGTATAGATAAAACACAGGGGAAGGACTCAGCACACTCCGTAAGCTCTCACCCCAGCCAGCCATAATAGAGTACTATTGACAAGAAAGTGAAGACAGGAGAATTATGGCCTAGAGATGGACTGAGAAGGGAATTTTGTTCTCATGGGAAATCTGTTCAGAACTGTGTTTCCTTTCTAAATTTAAACAGAAGTTGAAATTCTAAATTTTGCATGGACCAACAGGAAATTCAATAGGATCTCAATTCAGAAAACCAAAATTTCCTTCTCTCAATAGGTGAAAAATCATTATATAGAATAAACAACTGTATGTAAATGCCTTTTAATGTATATTAATATGAATTATGATCATCTAAATAATATTAACCAAGCTTAACGCAATTCTTATTTTCACTTTTGTCAGGGAAACATTGTAAACCAGGATATCGATCCTAATAGATTTGTGTTTCAATGAACAACCGGTTTTTTTCATCAGTAGGGTTACAATAGTTCTAGGTCCTGAGTCAGTCACAAGCGATTTTCTGAGTGCATAAGGGAAAGAAATTAAGATATCTTCATCTCCTTCACCTAGTCCAATTTTGAGCATAATGTTTGAATCCATACAGACTGGCCAAGGGTGGGCTTGACTGTGCTGGGAACCTGGACACCAGCCCAGCCTGGAAATCTCTGGGACAGAGTGCAGTGGTGGCCTCCTGTGAACCCAGGAGAAATTGGGGTGTGCAGTGCTCTTTCATGCAACACATGGCTTTGAAAAATCCTTGCTTAGCAACCATGATAATGTAACCAAAATTGATCCAGCAAAACAGCCAAATGCTGGTTTATTTTTAACTCTGTGGTTACTCCTGTATGTGTCAATGCCAGTTCAGTCTCTCCCTGAAGTCACAGATCCTACAGAGGAGGCACCACTACTCACACAGCCAGAATTAATGCTCAGGAGCACTTCTAAATTCCAGCTTGCTCAATTTATTGTAGAGGGAGTTTGGGGAGACCTGCTGCTAGTGCTAACGTATAATGCTTGCTGGGTGACCCTGCATTAGTGTTTCCATTCAGGCTGGAATTGAGGTTTGGAAGCCAATCTTATAACTTCCCTGCCTATTGCACTTTGGTTCTTGTCTAGACACTATTCAAAGTACTTACGCTCTAATTTTCAGGTGAAACTAAAACAGAACAGGACCCCAAAGCATTTTTCAGTCAGCATTCAAGACACCGGGACAAAATTGGTCCTTGTTAGAGTTAATCCAAAGAGAAGAGCTCTTGAAATGCATACAGTTTGGATGTCAGGTCTCCAGCAGCAACTAATGCTCTGGAAATTGGTTCCTATTATACCACAATACTTTCTGCTGGATGCAAGGCTCTCCTAGCAGATCTAGCCTGGCAGGGAATAACACCTACTCATATTGCCAATCTACCACAAGGTTTATGATGGAAATACACACCAAATAATTTGTGTAACGTTAAGATCTGATCAGTGAAAGATGCCTACGTTGGAATTAAGGTTCAAACAAGACCATATGCCAAAGTCAATAATAAGGATTTTATGTAAGGATGAATGTGAGGTAGAGACATAGACAGAAATAGACAAGACAAGAGAAAGAAATTCACAAGAAATAGACAAGAGAGGGGAGACAGACAGAGGGAACAAAGAGAAAATGGTCACCACATAGGGATCCAGAGGCATACCCTTGCTCCTTTTTTACCCTGGGATTCTCAGTTGTGGGGGGGTTGCACTGTTTCTCAAAACTTTTCACTATTTATACATCTTAGCAAACATAGGAATTAAGGCTCATTGGATGCATAGTTCTCTTATACTATCAGTTAAATGATTCCCTCACTTCTAATGCTCATTAGTCTATGTGTTCAGTCTTTCTCTTCTTCTGAGTCTGGGTTTCTTGAGTTGATGGGCTGTGAGTCTATCATTATGATCTCCTCCTGCCAGAATTACCTTTTACCCATTGCAGCTGATTTCAGCACAGTTTCAGAGTCGGCTTTCCTTGTGGTCCATAAATTCTGCATTCTTTGTGTCCATTATCAGTGATAGATTGTTCTCCTCCAAGGTCTGAGACAACACCTGAACAATAGTACCACCTATTCTGATCTCAGGTTCCCAGAGAGGTGGCTTCTCTTACAGTCCAAGTTCCATGTATCCACAGAGACATATTCAGGGGGGCTTTGGTGGTCATTGGTGGTCATTGGTGGTCACAGATGCCATCTGTCCCATAACTTGGGGTGATCTTTGTTTGACCAGTGATATGCACATAAGCAGTTGCTTCTTTACACTGTTTGCCACAGCAGGAATTTTAGTCAGGATGTGTTAACCAGGATGAGCTAACCAGATCTCTCCTCCACCAGACCTTAGGTTAGACCATCCTGTTGCTCCATTCTGTGTTTATCTCATGGCAAAGTCTTTCTGTGGCCTTGAGAGCGTTCAAGGCAGGGAACAGTGCTCCTTAAATCCTTACAGTAATAGAAATTGCTATACCAGTTTGCTAACAGTGATTCTCCTCAGCAGTGTTCTCTGCATAACAATCCTATAACCAGGACCCTTGGGAAACGGGGCACAAGAACAGATTCCATGACAACAATGCGGTTCTTTGGAATGGAGATTACAAACTTATTATAAGATTTGCAAAAGTGTTACATTGTTTCTTTTTTCTCAATGTCTGGCACTTTTTTCCTAGGAAATAAAAGCTTTTTCAAAAGGCTTTTTTTTTTCTTTTTTTTTTTCTTTTTTTTTTTTTTTGGTGCTAAAATTAGGTATTGAGTTAATATCTTTGGCACTGACTCTATCCTAATTGTAAGATTTACGCCATTTCCTGGTACTAATAGAGTGTTCAACACATGCCTGGGAGGTTCAGTAATAGGTATGTCCTTGGCCGCTCTCAAGTCAGTATAGTTCTTTCATAAGAAATCTGAGAAAAAAAAATCTTATTTCTACATTTCTTACAGGGAAAAAAAAATTTAATGTTAAATATATATGGAAATAGCTTCTAAATATTTGTGTTTAAAAGTAGAATGGAAAAGCAAAACTATAAGTCATGGACATTATATTTTTTCTGTCTCTAGGTTTTATTTTTATATTTTTTTATATTCTATATTTTTATTTCTTATTATATTTCTTATTTATTTTGATTTTCTTTTTCTTCTGAGTTGATATGTCCTATCTGACTAATACTCTTGTGATTTAAAGCATACTCTGTAAATTAAAACACAATCTTATACCTGTGTAACTGTTATCTTGCCACTGTTTTTAAAGATTCCATTTGTATCCCATTTGCCCTCTAAGAATTTTCAGAGGTGCTGGTGCATGAACTGGAAAAAACACAGCAGAGCTGTTGAAGTCTGAGATGAGTTTGAGGGAAGAGCTGATAAAATCCTTTTTTATTTGTGCACAAAGAAAGTAGGATATGGAAATTGGTAACACCTTGAAGGTGGAAAGCCACCATCTCATTTAACAGAGCCCAATTTTGTGGCAGAGATGTAATTCTATTGCTGCAATTGTGGAAGCAAAAGTGTCCTTGATGATGATTGCAACGTAATCCCCAAGATACATAATCCCAGATCATTTTATCTACATGACTTTGAAATTACAAGGCACAGCAACAGAGATGTGAGGTGAGGTTCCTGAGATGCTCACCTAGAGTCACTGCATTCAAGGTAGGAATGGAGGCACTTACAGAAGATGTTATGCAGGTAGATATGTGCAAGGGATAAGTAAATTGCTCTCCAGAAATACTTAGGGGTGACCAAATGGCTCATATGTGTGTGCATAGGCTTGAAATGACAGCAGATAATGAGACAAGTGCCATCTCTAAAACCATGATCCTGACTTGAATTTTATTGCCCAGGCAATTCTGCTTGTCTGAGAAGAGACAATAGAATTTACCATTTAACTTTTGGCCTCAACATAGTTTTAGGGAAAAGTGTTTTATAGGCCTATGTGAAGTTTATTTAAAACAAATATAGTTTTTTTCAGGTGTGTTTAGGTTATTTGTTTGTTATTAATTTTTAAAGAATCTTTTATCAATTTATGATTATAAAGTTCATATGTAGCTCAAAAGTTCAATTTTAAATAAATCACTACTAAGCCTGGAGGAAAAAAAAAAAAGTATGATGCATGAAGAAGGTCCAGAATAAGAAAACACATTGTTCACTCTAAATGGCTTTTGGTCTGGTTCTGAGACAGGTTTGTGTCCTGACAGAAACCAACTTTATCAGGTCATATGATACAGGCACAAAATGAGAAACTAAGGAATCAAGTACTTCTCTCAAACAAGATGTATTTGAAAGAAAAGCAGTCCTTTCCCACATGCAATGGAATTGATTAATGAATTGCTGCATCTAACAAAGCAATCTGGCTATAGGAGAAACAAAGGGCAAAACACTTCTAAGCCATAGATAAATGCTGAGAAAGCTCAGAGCAAGAGGGTCAGGAAAATGAATGATCAAACTCCAAAGAATATTTAATTATGAATAAGAAGAGATCAAGTTCAATTTACAGATGATGATGACGACCATGATGATTATTATTATGATTTTGTGTGTTCTCTGTTTGAACAAGACAGTTTGTATTAAAAGTCTCTCTCTAGTGTTTACATCAAGTTATATCCACTGTTGTGTCTCCCAGAACAAGAAGCATCCAAACCAGCCTAGACTGAGACACAGAAAGGAGTATTGCCAAGTCACTGGTCTGTTTGAGAGGTGTGGGTATACAACCCTGGGAGAAGCCCAAGACAAACACAGCATTACCAGAAGACTTTGCAAGCACAGCAAGCCAAAGTTAGTTTTGATGTATGCATCGTCTTCTATGGAGCTTAAAGATCCATATGGAGCTAAAAGGTCCATAGGACTATAAGGAGAGTTTGTTCAGCTTTGTGATGCCACAGATATTCCAACAACAGATAAAAAAGTGTGGGTGGAAGAGACTGAAAACACACTTCATTAATATCACCTCACATAACAACTTCCTGCAGGCTTCCACAGATATAGAAAGGAATAAACTCACAGAGAAGGTAATAAAATATATGCCCACAGTTGATGGTTCACTTTAACAGAGACCTGCATAGAGTCATCAAAAATAAAGACATCTAATGACAAATCATACTCTGAAGAACGTATATTACTCCAGGAAATGACTGTAATCTGCTGCAAGAATTTTTTTGCTTTGTCAGTGCTCTGTACTGGTCTCCACAGAGAGTGAAGGCACCAGAGGAACGAGGGCTGTGGTAGAGCCCTTTGCTGATGCAGAAGAACAGCTCCCTGTTTGCCACCCTTCCAGACTGAAAAGTGCACAGCAAAGCACAAAAGGAAGAAGCAGTAAACAAAGAAACAAAACCCCAACACTCTTCTCCATACAACCCCCTGCTAGGTGCTTTCTCAAAACATGCATACGCTGCTTTATTTAATACTATATTACTCATGCAAAAGCTCCATTTCTGCATTGGGTCAATACCCAACTGCTTTGTGCCTGGCAATGCATGCCATTTATTAATTAGAGCTGCCCTGCAGTCTGTCACTCCTGTTCCAGTACACTTTGTTTGTGCCATTCTCCAGCTGGTACAGCCATGACATCACTTACTTTCAAAGATGATTGTAAAATGTGAGGAGAAAATGTGAAAAACAACAGTGTTAATCATGTTTTAAGCAAACGTCTGAAGCATTTCCCAGTGTTACACATCCTGCAAGAAAGTGACAGCTCTGTACCTGTCTCTGGGGACATATTTTTCTATTTAAAAGTTGCAAACACTCTAAATTTCATTGTTTGAAATGTTGTAATACATTTGTTTGCCAAATAGTATTACTAATAATAATGGGGTTCACATTTGGCTTTAATCTGCTGGTCTGAAAACACTTTGCAAGAGAAGTCTGCACCACTACCTTCATTTCTATATTTCTGCTTGCCCTGGATCACTGTTTCATAAGGCACTCAATAGAAGGTGTGTGGGTAGGAGTGGCAGCACTGTACAATTCTCTGCCTCAGTGATTGTTTCAGCCTTTGTATTTGATCACTCAAGGGAAGCAACCTAGTGCCTACAGCACACCACACAGCCCCATCTGCCTTCACTGGCAGGGAATCAGACGTGTGAGGTCGTCCTGTGGCACTGTCATCTTTCAGCAGAACAGCTCTGTGCAGTCTGCTTTCTGAAGAGTTTTCACTGCACTGTCTCTCAAGCTACTGATAGCATCTTGTGACTGAAATCTGTCATTTTTATGTGAATGGTATATCTCACTGAAGCTTCATCTTACCAGACCTCTGATACAGTCTGTAATACATGTGAAAGCAGCATTTTCAAGACATCCCAATACTGAGATCACAACGAGTAGGCTAAGGCCATTGACAAGCTTGTACAGTATTTTTTACTAAAAGGAAGTTAAAAGGATATAATTTTGCTCTTTTTCCATTTCTGTTGTTGTTACTATCTGTATAGTGCTCTCTCAAAGAAGAAAACATTAATGACACGACAGAAAATGAAATGTTGAGGAGGGTAGAGGATCTTCCCTGTGTTCCTGTCATCTTTTACCAAACCCTGCATTCTTAGACCCACATTTAAAAAAAAGAAAAGAAAAAAAAAGTTAGCCCTGGTCCTGTGTATAGAGACATAAAGATCAGCCCTTGTCCTGTGTAGAGGCATAAATCTTCCTCTTTCATAGATTTCCATAGATTTGCCTTTGTCTTTCATAGCTTTCCTCTTGGACAATAATGTGCATATGAGTGTGCAGGGAATGGTGATCTGTGGTTACTACATAGGGTCACAAGTACAGACTGAAAATGTCAGACAGTTTTCTGATACTTGGACCCACATTTCACCCCACAGAACAGAATGTCTCTGCAAAATGGGCCAGGCCTTGGTGGCCAACCAGCAAGAGACAGTAGACTCATGCTCATAGGAAGAATGTTCAAAGGGTCCAATGTCTCTGTCAAAACAGGACCCAGAGGAAATCCTTCCTAAATCTATTTCTCTCTTTGGCAAATCAATGGGCAGACAGCCTGTATTGGGTTTGTGTGGCTTGGTTTTGGTAGCGGTAGGGGTGGCTTCCGTGAGGAGCTGCCAGAACTTCCCCCATACCCAGAAGAGACAATACAGCTCGCTCCATGAGGGACCTGCTTCCAGCCAAGACCTATCCCATCAGGAATGATAGTAATGCTTCTGTGATGACATATTTAAGAAGGAAAAAAGTTATGAATAAGATGTAATTGTTCTCAGAGAAGAGAGGAGTGAGAATGTGTGAGAGGAATAGCTCTGCAGCCACAAAGGTCAGTGGAGAAAGAAGGGCAGGAGGTGCTCCAGGCACCAGAGGTGAGATTCCCCTTCAGCCTCTGGTGCAGCCCATGGAGGAGCACAGGGATGCAGAGGTCACCTGCAGATCATTCAGGAGACCCACACCAGAGCAGGTGGATTTCTGAAAGAGGGCTGTGAGCCTATGGGACACCTGTGCTAGAGAAGGCTCCTGGCAGTGATTTGTGTACTCATGGAGAGACGAGCCCATGCTGGAGCGGGTTTCTTGGTGCCAAGAAAGGCACCTGTGACCCTGTAAGGTACCCATTCTGGAGCAGGCTGCTCCTGCAGGACAGCACTCCCTGAAGAAGTGACCCATGTTGCAGCAGTTCAGGAAGGAGTGATGCCCGTGGGGTGGACTCAGGTTACAGAAGCCCATGGAGGCCTGTCTACCATGGGAAGGACTCTTTTCAGTGTTTGGAAATATCCCCTGCACTATTTAAACTGCTAATTCATGCTTTCTCTATGTACACTCCCTGTCACATTGGTATTTTACCTGCTTATTATATTGCATAATAATTCATTGCATATGTGTGAAAACATTATTTCTCTGAGGAGGAACACTCTTTCCCACCTCTATGAAGGGACTGGCACTACTCTGAACTTTCAAAATTACTCTTTTCTAAGAACCAACCTATATGATATTAAAATTGTAGCACCCAATCAGCAGACTGTGTACCATCAGATTTAAAATAGATGGAAGTGAAAAGAGAAACCAAGGTGGAAATTCGAGGTGGTCAGTTGTCACAGCTAGAGCCTAGCTGCATATAGCTCCAGTCTGGCTTTTTTAAATGGTTCTGGAAATAGAGAGTAGAAGACAAAGATCAGGACAAGCAGTGTCCTTCTGTTATGTCAAAATTTTGAGAGACTAACGGGAACTGCAGTGGCAAGAAGCAACTCTATTCTTACTCAGTGCTCCTGTCAAGATGATCACTTTCAGTGTGCTTTCTCTTTAAGTTTGCTGAAAAAAGATGTAATTTCAGAGAGCTGTGCCATCAGTTATTACAGTGTAAAATCAGATATGAGAGGTCATTCCCTGGCACTAACAGCTCTGGGCATACTTGCTCAATGACCTTTGTTTTCCTGACGGGTAAATTCATTATGTGATTGTCTCTGCTTCAAATTAACAGAGCTCTACCATTCTCCACATGAAGAGATCAAATAGTCCCATGTGACTTGCAAATTAGTCCTCAAATGAAGGTCCCTACACAAACAATTAGGTTGCTTTAGTGTGAGATAGCAATGTTATCTATTTTCAGTACAAATGTCTGGAAAATTCTCTTCCATTCCTGTTTTTTAAATTATGCTTTCATTAAGCTTAATGCCATAAAGTATTTCTGACATTACAGGCTTATAAAAATAACTTAATGAAGAAGTAGAAGGCCTCGTTTCAGTGTCAACTATAAATCTTAAAAACCCAGTGGTTTGAATGTTGAATGTTGTTTGTGAATCTCACATGTGTGTAAAGAGCTCACATACCCTGAGTATGTATACAGGTGTCTGTGTGGATGCCATCTCCAGCCTGGAGTGACCAGCAGGGACAGAGTCTCTGCCCTGATGGCCCCAGGAGCAGCTCATGCTTTACCAAGGCTAATCCTGCCTGGCTCATTGTGGATATACCCTGTAATTGCAGGGCAAAAGTGAGAAGGAGCCAGTGGAGCACTGTTTTAGCTTGTCCCTCTGAAAGGGAGAAAGGGATCCACCAAGGGATGAGGCTAATGGGAAACACAAAGTTCAAGCAGAAAGGACAGCCCAAGGCAGAGGCAGTCTGAAACCTGGTTATATAAAACTCAAATATAAGGACAGAAATCAGCCAAAACATTAATATTAAATTATAACCTCTGTTGTTGTTACCTCTTCTTCAGTTGTTTTGCTTTGTTTATCTAGTTCCCATTCTGTGTGTTTAATTAGTAGCATGAAGTGACATCTTATGTAAAACCTGTGGTTTTTACTAGATATATGCATTACTGATCTCAGCTGTAAAGAATCTGACCCAGATAAGTGATCATTCCTTAAATTTCATGGGTTACATTTTGGTGAAGAAATGTTATTTAAACATTAATTGAGTAGGTAATAGTAAAATAATAATTGTTTCAATTGACCAGATTGTTTCCTCCCACAAGATTTTGAGAAATTGAAAAAAAAAATACTTATATTGTCTGCAGATATATGCTTTCTTTCAGTTATGGTCTTCAACCCACAGAGCCATGTGGATCCCAGGATGCCTCAAAAGGCTGTGGCACACTCTGCAACCTCACTTGTCTTCTCTGGCTATCACTGCCGCACTTTTTCCTTCCTTTTACTTGTATAAAACAGACTCAAAAAACCCCAAAAGCAGAAACAGTAAGGGAGAAGTAGGCCAAAGAGGCAAGCCAGGCCTTCTCCTTCAGATTTTAACCTCAAGTATAAGGTATTAAAAGAAAACTCAGATGATCACTCTCTGCAGTTAGAATAATGAAGCGGAATCTTTTCAGGTCAAAATTATCATAAACCCATTGAAACCTTTGTGATTATGACAGCAAACAAAACTGAGCTTCTGTTTCAGTTAATGTAAATGATTTAGTTATTGTTCCCTAGCACAAAATCCAATGCATTCACATTTCCTCTATTTTCTGTGTGACAGGTACAACACTCACTTCTACAGTACCTATTTTGTTCTACATAACATAGTCCAGAACATTTTGTAAAGAAGGAAATCTAGTGGAGACCAACCTTCCTAATGATATTCTACAAATCAGTACATTTTTTCTATTTAATAACTACATTACAGGCAACCACATTTTTTGTTCTTGTAATTATCTTCTGATTTTGTCTTTCAGACCTTGAAATGTCTAATGGTAACTGAATATTTAGCCACTTGATCTTCATTTACTTGCAGAAATGCACATTTCTGTGTAGATTGAAGACAAAATATGGGAGAGAGTATTTCCTGCACACACACACAAAAATTTAGTATTAAGCAGATAAAGAGAGCAAACTCTAGGCCTTTACAATAATAATGCTCACTGAAATGGTGCAAATACCCTTTTAGCAATAAATATGAGTGGTATAACATTTTGCTTTTATGAAAATCAGTCAGTGCTGAAGCCTGTTAAGCAACATGAAAGAAACAAAGGATCTCCCACCTATTCTTTTGGATGCAGTAAGGAGATGGAAGTGTCTGCTTATAGAATAAATGCAGACATGTTGCTTCTCCCCTAAGCAGAGCAGATTTCCACTTTATAACTGTGTAGATCCATGAAGTGAGCTTCTCTCCAAAAGTAGACAATAACTTATCATACTGAAGATAAGTTTGCACAAGTTCCAAAGACTTAGCATAATTTTTGACTAGGCTGGCAAGGCATCCTGACCTAGTGAGAATCCTAGTGGTTGCCCTGATGCCAGCATATGACTGCCTGTGGGACCACCAGAGGAGCCAGACAGTGGCACTGGGACAGGGACCACGCTTGAGGTGACAGACCCTCAGACAGAGAACGAGATATGCATGGGTTTTGTCCTAGGAACACTTGCTGGCACTGCTGCCTAGAGAGGAAAGATGAGAAGGCAGGGAAAAGCATTATGTTATTGTTTCCTGGGTCCAGAATGAGATTTTTACATGCAGACAGAGTGCTGAAACCGCTGGCAGCCAATCTGAAAAACAGCAGGAAGCCCTAAGGTTGTGCTGTACTCCTTTTTTGGGAATGTCTTAATGGAGTAGTGCACACAACTGAGCCAAACAGACACAGTACCAGGCAGAAGTCTCTATATGTATATACAAACACATCTGAGTAGATTTTCAATCACATCTGGCTCACTCTAAGCCATCTCAAACTTGAGAAAGTGTCTGTGGGGAATCAGTGTGCTATCATACAATGTACACTTTTTCTACCCAGTGGTTTTAGCCTAAAGAACTGCCACAAGGGTGTTTATAAATAATTCATATCTTGTTCAGGCAAGACCTGACAGTCAAATTAAGGAAATGGCAGATTTTATTGACACTGAGTGTCTGTGTCATTGTCATTGCTCTGCAACATGCTGCTCTGACCCAGGCAAGAGGCTGCCTGGAGGGCAGCTACATGGACATCTCTGAGAGCTCCTGCCCTGAGGTTGCAGAGACAACTTTAATCTCAACATTTGCCCTCCTGCATGTTCCCTTGGTTTGCTTTACTGTACTTTGGGCACTATTTTCTTCAGTCAAATACAGTTGTAACACTGTATTTAAGAGCACTGAAGGACGTAATGATGAACTCACCTGCTCAGTAGATGCAGCAGAACAAGATTCATCTTGTGCCCATGCAGCTGCGCTTAGTTACAAGAGTGTGGTGTTCTGTTCATGGGCTGTGCAAGAGACCAGGCTCATTCTTAAACAGGAAGTTTGTTTTTGTACAGCTGTCCCTGAGAAAAAATTCTTTCTCCCCACAGTGGACACAGGTATGTTGGTTTAGCTGCCTATAACAAGAAAATCTACCTTGACTGGAACAGAGGTACGATGGAAAATGGAGAGCAATATCAGCAATCCAGGGTAATCCTAGGCTCCTCTCCTGCCTGTTGCTTCTTTCCAGTGATTTTTGTACTATCCTAAGATATGAACTAATCTTTACTGTCAGCTCAGGCAGATGATTTCTTATCTCAGGGCTATCGGAGTTTTTGTTGTTCTGTGTTGGTCCTTCACAACATCTGAGGGTGAGCAAGAAGCTTTAAATTCCCTTGCAAGCCTTTGAAACACCAAAGCCATGTGTGGGCCAGCGGCAATGGCTGCAATTGGAATAATCAGTTTGGTATAAGGAGGCTCTAATGTTAATGACAAGTGGATGCTTATATATTGCAGAACTGGCCTGACTGAGGAAGACAAATTAAACAGAAATGGTTTTCTCTCCTTTTTGCACTGGAATATTCTCTACTTCTGTAGATAATTTATTCTTGAAGGTCTTAGAAAGAATAAGCTTGTCATGTCATCTTATAGCAACAAGAAAACTGCAGGAGCAGCAAAAGCAGTAGATCTAAACAATGTTTTGGCTAGCCAAGACATTGCTGTAATGAAGACTGCTGAGAAGGCAGTTTTCTTTAGATGTGTACATCTTATCTCTTGTCTCCCAGGCAACTTCCTAACATCTTTTTGAAATTCCTGAAGACCAGTTAATGTATTCTAATACTGTGACAAGCCTTATCAAGCCAGTACAATGCCACATCATTTTCTATTTTGAGTCATACACAAAAAAACCCCAAACCCGGTAACTAAGTACTGATCGCTATAATTTGTCATTCCCATATCACCTTGTAAATAAAGCTGAATTGTTTCTCATGTTTGGCCTGAAAAATAGGTTGAATCTGTACACTGATTTTTCTGGACAAGCAGTATATGTAATTCTATTGTATACAATATGAAATTCCTTGAAATTATTTTTCAATGTTCCTTATGCTTTAGAAAATATATTTGTATTAACCCAACAAACTCATTTCTCAGTACTAAAATACTAGCTTTGTCTTTTGCAACATTCAGAATAATCAATATTTTAAAACCTATAATCAGTAGCATCAAAAAAAATTCTCCATCTGAAAGTACTTGAAAAATATATTAACTAATTAATTAATTAATACATGCAGTAAGTCTTGATGCAGTTGCTCGTGGATATCATGCCATAAAGGCTGAGTTAAGATGTAGACTGTTACTCCCATGGCAAAAACTTGACACAGTGGAGTCAAACATTATTTTCAAACATTATTAAAGATTGAAAATGATCTTATTTTCTCCTTACAGTTGATGCAGAGCTAGAGAATAAGAAAACTTATAATTTTTGAGTCAGAAAATATTTCTCTAACCTATACTCCTATGCATAAATAAAAACATTCTGTATCTACAGGGAAAAATATAAAAAATATAAAGAAAGATATAGTTAAAAACTCAACAGAATCATGAGCATGGGAAGAAATCTCTGTCTTGAAAAATATTACGGCTTCAAATAATAAATTAAAAAGAAAAACTAACATTAAAAATGACAAAAGACATACCTCTTTTTAAAGAACAGTGTTCTTGGTCACTAAGCAGTCAGAAGACAGGAATTCCTATTTTTGAGACTGATATTTTCTGTGTACATGATAATGACTGTCCTTGGCATCGGAGATAAACCCAGTATAAAGAGAGAAATAATTCAATCCTTTCAAAATCCTATTCCAGACTGTTGAAACAAGACTGCATTTCTTTTCTGCAATCTCATTATCAAATTTGCTGTCCCTACTTTGCGGTGAATAGAGAATACTTCTGGATCAATTGTTTCTTTCAGCTTTACTACAACCTGCATCTTACAAAGAAGTCACAAACAAGATTTGCTTTGTATTTCTGAATAAGTGTGTTAATACTTAGTTTGAAAAATATTGCAACACACTTTTTTACATTTAGAAATTTAGAAAAGAAAATAACCAGCAGGGCTAAGTTTTAAGGCTATCCAATCCATATACACCATATGAGCTGAGAGAATGGTTTGTAACAGAAACAATTTTTAGTGACATATCAGGCTTAGAAGGTGTTGCCATTTAATTTTTAAAGAACTTGAATTTGTAGTGGAATGGCTATAACCATCAGTCACTGGAGGGGCAGGCTGTCTAGAACAAATGCAGAGCACAGATGAGGGCAGAGGACCAGCACAGTTTCATTCTTAAAGAATGAAATTTTCTTTTCATTTGAGCAAAACAGAATTAAGTATTAGGTGTGAGTTGCTTGTTCTTTTCTGCATTGCTATATTTCTGCCTATAATGAAACCTTTGTTGATGCAGTCAAAGACAAGGGGATCGAATGCACCCTCAATCAATTTGCAGATGATACTAAGTTGGGCAGGAGTGCTGGTCTGCTGGAGGTTAGGAAGGCTGTGTAGAGGGACTGGACAGGCTGGACCAATGGGCTGAGGGTAATGGTATGAGGTTTATTAAGGCAAAGTAAGAGGTGCTGCACTTGGGTCACAACAACCCCATGCGGCACTACGGGCTGGAGGCAATGTGGCTGGAAATCTGCCTGGTGGAAAAAGACATGGTTGATAGCAGCTGAGCATGAGCCAGTGTGTGCTCAGGTGGCCAAGAAGGCCAATGCCATCCTGGCCTGTGTCAGCAGTAGTGTGGCCAGCAGGACCAGGGCAGGGATTGTCCCCATGTACTCAGCACTGGCAAAGCTGCACATCAAGTCAAGTGATCATTTCTGAGCCACTCACTACAAGAAAGATATTGAGGTGCTGGAGTGAGTCCAGAGAAGGGCAATGGCGCTGGTGAAGGGTCTGGAGCACAAGTCCTATGAGGAAACTGGGAATCTTTAGCCTCAGTGGAAAGATAGTCAGTGGAAACCTTAGTGCTCTGTACAACTACACGGATGGAGATCGTAGTAAGATGAGTGTCAGTTTTCTCTCTCACACAATCAGGAACTGGAGTAGAAGAAATGGCCTCAAGCTGCACCAGAGGAGGTTAAGTTTGGACACCAGGAAGATTTTTTTTCACTGAAAAACTGATTAGGCGTTGAAATGAGCTGCCTAGAGAGGATATGGAGTCACCACTCCTGGAAGTGTTCAAGAAAAAACTCAACATGGCACTTAGTGCTATGGTTTGATTGACGTGGTGTTGGATCAAAGGTTGGACTCAATGATCTTGAAGGTCTTTTCCAACCTTAGTGTTTCTAAGATTCTGTGTCCAGAATGTGGTTAAATGCACACTGCTAGCCAGTACAGTTTGCTTTATTGATAATAGATTTATTTGTGCACACCTAAGCTTGGGAAGCTTGGGTTCCACTGCCATCACTGCTAGACATGGCCACATGCCTGCTGCCAGGTACCAGGCACCAGAAATAATTATACAGAAACTTGCAGTTCCTGATAGCTCCTACCAAAACCAATATGACAAACAGACTACTTTTAAAGATCTAAAAGAAAACACAGAGAGTAGTAATAGAATGAATTTTATAAAAATACACCATATCAAATCAAATTAGTTTCCTAATATTCAAGGTAGCAGGGACAAGAAGGAATACATGCCTTGGCTCATATAAGATTTTAACACTGTGTTGTATAGAGGTCCATTAGCCAAGCTAAGGAATATTTAGATGAGGAAAAAAAAATTCTAAAGTATTTCTATTTGTGAATTCATTATCAGTGGTTCAGGTACACCCTGAAAAGGACTGAGTAATGTTCTACAAGGATCAGTCTTAAGGGAGTGGTATTATCAGATGTTATTTTCAATGACTCAGATGATAAAACAGAAAATGTTTTGATTATATTTGAAGACAACAATAATCTGATAATATAATTGTGAAATGGGAATAGAGTTAATGGAATCCTGATACACAGGGAAATTATATAAAAAAAGGAAAATATGCTTTTATTATGGGCAAGTCTCAGGCCATGAACTTGGCTAAGAACAATTGACTGCACCAAAATAGGGAAGGCAACAAAGGGCTGAGTTAGAGCTCTGTAGGAGTATATTTAGAATTGTTGTGAATCATAACTTCAAGGATTGTGTAAATGCAAAGCCCATGCGATCAATCACACACAATGATTAATAAACTGTCATAGCTAACAGGACATTTCAAATAATCCTTCTCCTTTCAGCACTGACCTGTGCTGCAGTGCAGAAGCACTGATTGTTGAGCAACGAAATCCAGAAAAGACAGGAGGTACCTGGATGGCTTTCAGAGCTAAAATTTTCTCAGAAGAGCAGTAAGAAGGAAGAGAGGACTGAAAAGCAGATGAATGTTTGGGTGGGATAGAGTTCTATTGCTTGTTGCCTGATTACTTTCAGGATGAAAATTAAGGCTTCAAGTTTCAATCTTTGAATGTTGAATCCTCTTACACAAAAATAAAATTACTCATATGCTCCACAAAGTCCTGTCATGGCATTTGATGGCTTTTATCACTTCCCAGAAACACTGCAAGTGACAACAAAATATCTTATAATGTGATCAGGTTGCCTATCCCAGTTTTTTTTTTTCAATTCTCAACTAATTCCCAACCAATTTCCTTTTCCAAAAATATTAGCAACGTTCTTTTACTTCACATTCTACTTTTACAGACTTGAAGAATCTCTAATTTCACATCTTCAAGCCTCGCGCCTCAACCATAAGACCTAGAAGTATCTTTTATTGTGTTCTTTTGAATCCAGGACTTTGTGTTTCTGGGTCTTAGAAAATATGACAGACACTGAAACTGTTGCCAGCCATGATGGTCCTTGGCTTTGAATCCAGCACTTATTGAACTATGTGTTTACTACTCAAATTATTTTTTCAGGCTATACCTGAGCTCAAGCACTGTGTCTGGATTGCACTCATTTCACACAACAGCCAATGCTGACTTCATCTTAAAGGAAGAGCATGTGAGAGGCAGAGAACAATTAAAAACTTCAGCTCCTTCTTCATTCTAGTTTCTTTCATTTTGCCAGCTCTATCCAACGTCCTGTGAAACGCCCAGAAATGTAAGATAACTTTTTCAATCTGCAGAGCATATGTAGCATAAATCCCACTTGCCTGGTGAGAAAGAGAGGGAATGCATCCTGGTCTCTTGCTCGCAGTGGTACAATCTCTATCTAATTATGTGCTCCTCAGAAGAGGCTGTCACAGCAGCGTGCTTTCCATGCATGGCATGGTCACCCTGTTTACACCTGGTGAGCATCATACTCAGTTCCTGGCATGCAGGAGAGACACTAGTAAATAAACTATGAAGTTTTCAATGCTACCCAATGTTACCCAAACTACACCAGTTCTGGTGCCTTGGTCTGATGGGAGGTGCTCATTGCCCAGGTTTTCTTCCTCGTTATGAGCAAGGTGTGGGCTGAGAAGGGATGAGGCTAGCTTGATCTTGCCCTGCCATAGCCTTGGCATTTAGCCTGTGCTTGCAGGGGCTGGGAGTGCCCCAACATCCACCCTTACAGAAACAACTCCTGAGACCTGACTTTACCTAGAAATAAATCATTAGCCTGACAAGAAAATCTCTTTATGTATGCATCACTCTGAGCATCCAAGTTTCAGACACCACTGAAATGCATGAAATTTATATTCAGGTGTAATGTGCTATGGAAAAGGTCTCAAGTGCCTCAACAAATAAATGCCAATGAATACTGTCTTTTATTGCTACCCCTCTCTTTCTTGGGATGGATAAGGACTGATATCCCAGGGGCAGAGAAGGGGAAGAGAGAATAAAAGGTGGGAAATTTCCCACTGATGGTGTGATACTCTTCTGGTTGCTTTCTAGGAGAAAAAGCATAGCCTGGTGTGATTCATGGAACAGCAATCTCTGCTCCAGATGAATGCCTAAGCACCTGTGTCCCCTGATAGCTTGTTTCCTTGCCACTTCTAACTTCTTAATAACAGTAAAATAGGTATGGCCCCTTCCTGTTTTACATAGCTTCTTTGATAGTACTTCAGCTATCAATCTCTCCATTTTCCAGGGCCATTTTACCATAGTGACCCTTAACAGCCACAATTTTCTCCCTTCAAAGAGTCATTAGCATGATAATTATTCAGCTAGAATTAGGAAATCACATCAGATCCTGTCACCAGTGTCTAGCCACTATGTCCTAACTTGTGTTTTCCCATGACAACAATCTTTCTACGGTGCCTGCTTTTCCATGGTGTCCAGAGTCATTCAAGCTGCCTTCTAAAGCCTTGAGTTTTCCCATTTCCTGGTAGTTTCTTGGCCCAGAGATTTAAAGAAACTCTTTTTGACAAGTGCAGCATATTCTGCACTGGGAAAAAAGTGGAACAGATCCAGTACTTGGCATCTATTAATCATCTGTATTCCAACTAACAATCAATTAGGATTAAGGGAGGTTGAAAATATATCTTATAGAAGAAGAAAGTAATTACCAACTATTAATCATGTATTATGATTATGTATTATTCTTTCAGGTACTTAAAAGCTAATTGCATGCATTTTCCAGGGGATCTAAGGAGACTTGTGAAATATTTAAATTGCCTTATAACCCAGGATCAATTGAGAAATGTCCAAGTTTCTCACAGGCGAACTAGCGCTTTACTGCAGCATTTCTGTCTCTCTGCTCTTGCTGTTATTTAAAACAAAACCTGCATCTTGCAGCACCCCAAATTATGGTTCACTGCTGCATAGCAAGGCAGGCAAGCTCTATCTATAGGACATTGTTATAGATTGTAGCAGTACATCCTATGTCAGTGAACAGAAAACAATACCACTGTGGGATGCCATTGCTGGGGGAGGATCTCCTACATCCACTTGTCAGTGGAGGAGGTTCTCAGGTGAGGTTACAGACCTTTCAGCTTCTACTTAATCCCTCAACCTGATGTTGTCATGGAGAAAAGGGATGTATCATGGCAGCTCTCCTTCCCCACCATATACATTGAGAGGAACTCTTCTGCACATTGGCCACTTATATCCTTCAAGTGATCTAGGCAGGCAGTACCCTCTGGTTTCACATCAAAAGAACAATCAAAATGTTCCTGGGAAATCTGTGACGAAGCCGAGTCTCTCTGGTTAGGCCTCCAGGTCTAGAAACATAATGTATTTCTAAATTCAATGTAATGAACCTGAGCATTAACCATTTATAAGTCTTAATAATCCATTCTAAGTCTGACAGCTAATTAAACTAAACAGAACAAACTTGTCTGCAACTAGAACTGGTTGTATGTAATGCGAATTTAAAAAATAGCAAAATATTATTTGCATAACCATAAAACTTAACACCCACAAAAGTATTCAATGATACAGTAAATCTTAGTTTTTGAGTATCAGATCTCATCAGAATTAAAAGAATGCAAAAAAAAATTATACAAAACTTATTTTAACTCCACAAGTAGATTTATCAAGCACCAAACATGAAATACTAGAAAATGAACAAAGATGCTTCTGGGTAAAGAGTTTTTATTTTGTGTGTTGTTGATATCAGAAGTGCATATGCATATTATCCTTTCTAATTCTTTAGGTTCAATGTGTTGTACTCAGAGCACTGATTCAACAAGTCTGTATTTTTCATTATGTATAAAAGACTGTTTGTCCTTTCCCCCCAAAAAATGTTTAATATATTCAGATTTATTTTACTAGGCATTTAGATTGCTGACTCACTTATAAATGAAGATTAGTCCTCTTAGAAAATGACCATCTGTTTCAGGCATTTCTTTTCCATAATGAATTTGGAGTGAAGGGATTTTAACAATGAAATTTTTACAGCCAAGTAATTTCAACTCCTGTGGAGAGAAAAAAGAAGTCTTGAGCCCTAAGGTATTCTTGAAGAAAATATCTTATAATTAAGTGATTTTATTTATATTCTTACTATTGTTAGGATTAAGAATATTTCAGCCAAGGTCCAATTAGCAGGATGGCATGGTAGGTAAATACTGAATGGGACCATTGTGACAACCACAGTTGTAAAAAGGTCTGACCTTACAGAAAATTTCCATGTGAAAACATCATGAGGACGTAGATCACCATTCAGGATACTCTGCATTATTTGACTTTAGTCTTTAAACAGGCTCAGATGTTTGTGCTTAAGAAATGTTTGAAACATTTACTCACTGCTTATTATGTGATTCTGTTGGGGAACTCTGACTAAGAGTTAGATATTGATATATAGATTTAAATATTGATCTTGAAAGTTAGGTGTTGAGAGTCTGGGATCAGCATCCTCATTCTCCTTTTTAAACACAAGCCTCTAAACCAAAACATTTCCAAGGACTTCCTTACCTCAGACAAATTTCATTCTTCTTTTCTAAAGCTTTGCATCCCACAGGACTGCCTCATCAGAAAACAACAAAAATCAAACAAAAACAAACAAAAAACCCCCCAAAGAACCCAAAACCAAAATAAACAAACAAAACCAAACCAAACAAACAAACAAAAGTAATCCTTGTGTTATCGACACTGTTTTGTTCACAAATCCAAAACACAGCACGTACCAGGCTGTTCTGGGGGAAATTTACTGTACCCCTGCCACATCCTGTATGAAGCGATATTCAAACATAAGCATAGAGAATAATTGAAACAGATTATTCACTGTTCCTTCAACCATGCATGTATTACACTATGCACTAATACATTGTAAGTATGACAGGTATGGATGACAAATATAATTAAACCTGATATCTAGGTAATTAACTAATAAAAATCCCATAATTAATAAAGAAGGATAATAAAAGTCAAATTATTCCATAGGAATTATAAACAGTTTAAATCTGATTTAACTTTTCTACATTTTCTTTAATCAGAAGGAGATGACATTTCTGTTAAATGTTCCAATTTTTTTTTTTTTTTTTTTTTTTTTTTTTTTTTTTTTTTTTTTTTTTTTTTTTTTTTTGCTAAGAAGTGAAGGCTTGATCCAAATACTGAAATCTCCTTGAGTATAAATGACAGATTGAGTTAAATCTGATTTGTAGGAAAATGCCTTTAATCCAACACTTAAATAGCTACATTTTCTTTAGTATCAACATTTCAGAAAGGAATGTTCTAAAGGCCCGTGAACACCTCACCAGATGTCAGATTAGGGTCTAGGACTGGCGTAGCTGTCAGTGGGGATGGACAGGACATCTCCAGGGGCTGGTGACCCAGACAGGGCCATCTCAGCACCAGCAGCTTGCCTTGGTGCTGATGGGAGAGCAAGAACAGTAACCAAGGCTGTCAGCAAGGGCAAGGACAGCTTTGTTCCACTCTTGGGGTGACCAGCAAGGTGGTGTCAAAATGAGGCCTTTTGACTGCTGAGGTGACTTACTGAGGCCAGCATACTTGTGGCTGTCTGTGCCAATGGCAGAACCCCAGCATCCCAAACACTGGCAAAAAAAACCCAAAAAAAACCAAAACAAAACAAAAAAAACCTCAGAGTGAAGAGTGGCTAGGCTAGAAACTCAAATGCATTATTCTCCTTTTGAACTACAAGCAAGGAAGCCGCTGTGGGTTGTGACGGAATGCCTGATGTCCCAGCACCATCTTACTCTGTCTGCCCTTTTCTGTCAATTAGGAATGATGAAGTTACAAGACTAATACTGTCTCTAATGACACTGACAAGGAAGTCTGGTTATTGGGCGGGAAGAAGAAGAATTACTGTGGTAATTAATCCGTTGTTGCTCAGAGATTCCAGTAGCATTGCTTGAGTACCTCCTGTAGAGATACTGTATTTGGTTAGTAAAACTAATAACAATTTCACTAAGCTAACAGCTCCTAATGCTAATAATAATTCTGTTAAATCTTAATGGATAGACTTGTCCTTGCCTTACTTTTTCATTTACAATTTACTGCAGATACACTTCACGGTCTCTTGTGTCTCAGATTAGTGTTCTGTATTGCCACAAGATCATTGTCAAGTGTTACTGTGTCTTTTAGACTGTGAAATACCTGTCTCACACTGTCCTCAGGGACTTCAGTAAGAGCATGAGTAGTCTTTATCTCAGTTTGAAATCTATTTAATGTGTTTATTTAATTTTTTGCTTATGAAGGCATTTATCTCTAGGTATATTTAAAGATTTTTAAAACAAGTTAAAAATATGACAGGAATGTGAAAAATTCCTATGAAGAGAAATGTGAAAAAAATTTCTTGCCAAGATCTTCCCAAATGAAGACTCTATCTTCATTCAGCCTCCTCTGAGGATGACTGCAAAAAGAGAACATCTATCCAAAATTCTGCCCCTTTACAATTTTAATCATCTTATGCACTCTGCAAAACACTGTGAGCTGCAGTGCTGCTAGTAACACCCTACTGGATGCTATAGCAACATTTTATGAATGTGCTGTATGAGATCTGGCAGGTCAGATCCCAGAGGGATGTTACTGGGAGCAACTCCCACAAACCTGCCATGAGAAGGGAAGAGGAGGTAGCCAAAGGTAGCAGCAGCCAGCTGGTGCCAATGCTCCTGTGATTCTAACAGTGACACCTCAGGGAGGGAGGAGAGGCAGAGAGGACTAAACGTAATATGAGACAAAAAAATATTCATTGTCATCAGAAGAGGTAAGTTAATAGCAACAATATAATTTCTGCCACTTCTCAGGATTAAAATAAACCATATGCATAAAATTGTTTTCCAGATAGTATGAGAGTCTTAACCATCTCCCCCCCAAAAAATTAATACTGGATAAGTGAGGTCACTGGTGAAAATACTGACATCAAAAGAATGCATCTTGGGTGGATGCTTTTCTGGGGCCAACTGGCAAGGAAAGGAATATTGTAGCAACTAATATTTTAAATTTTTGGAACTGTCAGCCTGTGAGGAAAAGAGGCAGGTCTTCAGTGAGCTCTGCATGGCACCAGCCAGGTGGTTCCCCTGGATTTATCCTGCAGTTGTCTCACTGCTTGCCTACATATCCAAGTAGTCTGGCTCAGTAAGACCCGGACAAAAGAATGTTGCTGTGAGGTGCTCAGAAGCTTTTAAGAAAAGGTCAGTGGGTTCTATCCAAACCCCAGTGAATAGGCAGATGATACCCACATTACTGGAACACTACAACATCAAGCATCTTCAGGGTTGGTTCACCAAAAGGCTTAAATGCCAAGTCCCTTCATTCCTTCATGTGGTTTCCCAGCCACAGGAGATGCCGATCAGGGAAGGATGGACTGCCACAGGAACACTGCCAAATCTCTGGACATGGCTGAATATTTTACAAACACTAAATTTACTCTTCCCAAAATATTGTTGTATATAATTTTTTCAAATCTGCATAAAGTTAATTTCTCCCTAATATCACAGTACCACCTGAGAGCACGAATTGTCTCTTCATTTACTGGGCTAGGTAAAGATGAAACAGCCTGGGGGAATTACTTTTAGATTTGTTGATAAAAGTGCTAAATTGATTGTGCATATTGGTAATGCAAAAAGTGCCATCCTCTTTATTAGGTGGACTCATTTGGATTCTCATTGGAGAGGCTGCAATGGTCCAGCACTACACAGATTTTATTTAAAAGTTTTGAGAAAAATAAGTTGTTTTGTGTTATTTAATTAGGTACTTGCCCAGATGTTAGATTTAAAATAATAGGAATAGGTTTAAACAATAAATTTCCATTGTATTGGAATGTTTCTTTGTCTGAGTAATTTTGCTGCAGATTAGATTTCACAGACATATATGGCATTTCTGTTTGCTGGCTTTTCGTTAGATTTGGCAAGAACTACAGCTAGGGAAAAAAATTCTCAAGGAAAAATTGTGATTAAAAGATATAAAAGATTCATATCTGAGAAGGATGGTGATAGAATTGCCAATGAGATCTGTAGTGGCTCAGTAGAGCCATCCTATGCAAGCATATTTAAATTACACATATATGAGTAAATAAATTTAATCTATTTTTTTTTCTTGAAGCTACAATGTGCAAAATAAACCTAACAAAGGTGGGCCAGGTATGTTTATAATACATTTCCATAAATAAATGTAGATAGACAAGCAAAAAACCCTCACAGATTTATGGTTATAGTTCCACTAAATTACATTATTTTTGAACAAGAAGGCTTTTCAGTTGAGCACTCAGAAAAAGGAGACGGTTTTACAAGATGTTTAGTGCTGGCAGATGTGGAGCAGAGGTTTGGGGCAAAGTTCAGAAAACAGGCAAAGCCTCTCTTGGTTGGGTCATGAAGCAAAGACATGAGGTAGATCTGGTATGGGAAGAGAGGCTGGAGTGAAATGGGAGAGAGCCCCAATTCTGCCTGCATCACACCTTTAAAGAATCCATTGTCCAGGGACAGACCCTGGGGTGTGAGGAGAAGGAAGGTGGAGGGATGGGCTAAATGACCTGGTGGAGAAACAAGGCTTATTGACACCCTCCATTCAGACCTATATTGATAGTAAATTATTAAAGATATTAAATTTGCACTTACCTCTTTAGCTTCACATGATCAGATCTGGAGGACTTTATTAACTAGCATGTGAATGAGAAGATCAGGGAAGGAAAATATGATCTAGAATCCAAAAGTATCAAAAGGATAACTTTTATTTGAAGAAGCATAGAGCATGATAAACATTAAAAGAAAAGTGCTGTTCCCAAAAAAAAAAAAAAAAAAAAAAAAGGTTCATTTTATTAACTGCACACTTTTGGTTGAGACAGCCTAGAAATAAATAAATAAATAAATAAAACAAAAAACCCAAACAAACAAAAAAACAAACAAAAAACAACACAAACAGTGTGAATTATTGCATTGCTGGAAGGATTAAAAGGCAGATTATCATATATATCTACAAAATATTAATGGTAAATAAAAAAACTCCAGAACAGAGTGAAAACACACAGATACAAAATAAAGTATATTAATCTCTTCTCAGGAAAAGGACAGTTTCAGGTTAAACAAATGCGCTTGACCAATATTATATTTGATGGACTAATGGAATATTCAGTCAAAAAAATTATAGAAGTACTAAACCAGGCACTAATATTTTTCCTAATTCAAGGAAACTAATTTATAGTGTTCCACACAATGCTTTTCCCAAAGGACTTTCATTAAAAAGAAATGGAAATAAATGCTGAACAGTTCACTTAGTTGAAAAATTTAAATTCTCAAAAGCTGGGAGTCTGGAAAGGGTCCATTTCTATCTATTCAGTTACAATTAATCATTTAATTTTGGATTTTGTAGCTGGTATTTTATGGAGCATCTTTATACATAAAACAACCACATTATTTTGTTGAGCTGGATCAGGAATAAAAAGATATTTATTTTCAGTTGGATTTTATTTTAATGAACTAAATATCAGTTGCAGAAGTCCCACAAAAATAAAATACTAAGTACTTAATGAGTACTATTGGCAAAATAGCTACATTTTGCACAGTGTTGAGTCTTTGCAGTGAGGAACAGAAATATTTTCTGTTTGGCTTTGCCTCTGGTTATCATGGCTCCTACTTTGACATTGTTTTGATACAGTGTTGAATTCCTGAAAGGATGAATTCGCAGCAAGGCAGTTAATAATCTGTGTTCCAGGAGTAGTATTTAGTTACAAATAAAAGTAGTTATGTTCACAGTATCTCAAGTTCTGCAACCCCCAGTTTTCTATTGGATATATGATTTCAAGAACATAATGTCTCGTACATCTCTGACTGTTTATGTTGGTGTCTGAACAAAACAGTGCTACAGGTAAAATAAATCACTTTGAAGATAGTAACCATTTCAATCTGGAAAAAAAAAAAAAATCTGATGTGTCTTGATTCCAGCCCTCAGGATATGACTGATGTGGTCATATTGTGGTGATGTGTCAGTCAAATTCCACTACCACCTAAATGTTGTTCCTGTAGCCAAAATGGCCAGGAGTTTTTAATCTGTTTCTGGGGTCATGATGGTCAAGATGACCTTGAGAACATAACATTCTGGCAAAAGCATATTGGTTTCAAAATATAAAACTGGGATTTGTGCTGGCTTTCATCAGAACATCCAGTGGTGTCTACCTTTATTAGGTAAAAAGCTGGAACAGAAGTATCCCGTCAAAGAAATGACGAAGATCTGCTTGAGAAAATACTTAAGTTTTTACATAAGATGAATACAGTAAAGTTATGAATTTGAGATTTACAGACTCCTTTAAAAACTTTATAAAGGGGTGGAAGGCAATGTAGACTGAATAGCTAATGCATGAGCAAAAAATAAATGCATGACGTGAAAATGCACCCAAACCTGATGTTCACAATTTCAGACTGGGTGCCACTTTTCTCAGTGCCTAAATCCCCTTATATTTGGACTTTTAACATGCTGTAGATATATTAAATTCATCTTAGTTTGTCACTTAGGGTCTTTCAAGAGAAATTTGGTTTTGCCACTTTAAGAGTTATTTTTTATCAACACCTATTCAAAATAATTCCTCTGATAACAGAAGAAAACTACTGGTTATAAAGAGAAACACAGAGAAATACTCAATCATTTCTGTTTGTAGACCTCTTCAACAGTCTGCTTCAGTAGAGCTTGGCTGCTCTACTCTCTCTCTATGCCAAAATGATATTTCAGCCTTGTTGAATATGTAGTGGGCCTATTTACCTACCATGTACAGTATTCACCAACATTTTATTTCAGACCAGACAGGGTCAGTTCACATCCCTGTGGTATGTCTTTCTATTTGTATTAAATTCAGGCAAGCAATACAGACTGTGATCTATTTTGCCATCCTCTGGTACTTAGTATTAATGATACCTGGAAATATCAGTCATCATTAATTTGGATTATTCTAATGTGAGTTTGAAAAGCGAATGGGGCATCTAGCCAGTTCCATTGGTGAAACCTGACAAGAAAAACAGTAGATAGGGACAGCAGTTGTTTGTTTGCACTCCTAATTCCCAGTGATGCAATCATTATTCTTCCTTTATCCCAAGTCTGATCAGTAGAATTGGTACCAAACTGAACGGTTGCATTTGAACTGCTAATGGTCAACAGAAGAGATTGGTGATTAACTGATTAACTAACTTGAATGAATGAAGAGACAGAAAAACTGATACTCTCAATAGTTCTCTGCCGTTAAAAAGGTTTGCCCAATCTCAATATGTTGCTAAATAAACTAACAGTTTTCATTGGCAGGATCATGTTAGAGTCAAGATGCCAGGTGGTTGCCTGCTTTCTGACATTCACTAAGTCTGAATTTTCAGTTTCTTTTAATTTCTAAACAATGTTATTTCAGATCACCTGTGCTAACAAGTGCTCAATAGACCCATCAAAAATCATACATGAGATGATTTTTGCAGCTGCCATTGCAAATAAGAATATCCCATAGGGTTAATATCATCATAGATGCTTATTAAGAAAGAAAAGAAAGGTCATCTGGTTTCAAGTTTAGAATACTGTCAATTCATTGCTCAGCAAAGATTGTGCTCAACTTGAAATGCCATCTGAAAGCCAGACATAATTTCTGTAGCTTTTGTCAAGTTGAATGACATTTTTGATAGGCAGAGTGGTAGGCTGCATAATCTGCTGGATCAATGGAAAAATCACTTTGCGGCTACTTATTCATACTGCTATGCTTCCCATGTGAGCAGGAAGCTTCCTCCAGCCAGAAAGAATGTGAGATCTCAGCCTACACCCCTGCCTCCCTCCCCAAAACTCCGTGAGGTATCAGAGCTGATAAGATCAGTGCTGGTGACAGGTGAGTTTTGTGGGGTATTCTCAATGTTTTTATGTTCAGTGGGTACTCTGTCTTCCACAAGAACTCAAAAAGGTTTCTGCTTCAAAATGAGATGCAGGACTTGCACAGCATCTGCAGAAGCCTTATTCTTTGGTCAGCTACAGTCAGTGACAGCTTTTATACCTATGCCTCAGTCAGCAGCACACACTGAGGCAAAAATGGAAATATTTGGTGTGGATTTAGACCAGATGTTTTGTCTTTGAGTTGCACATTACAGATGTTTTCTGAGGAAATAACTGGGTTTAATGAGACATATTCTATTCTTTTTGTCTGTCTCATGTTGGGCACTTGATTCAGCACATCATGAAGGCCTAGAAGGCCCAAGGAAGTGACTCAAAGTCCCAAGGAAGAAGTTTTACTTGTGAAAGAACCACTTAGGGGAATAGAAAGCTCTGTTTGTATGAATGGCAGCGGAATGTAATTTTTCCTCAGTTTCCATGGGTGCATGGCACAGTTGAGTTCTGCCTCTCCTGACTGTTCTCAGCTGATGCACACATTGGAAGAAACAGCTGTTTGTGATATTACATTGTTCACAACTCTGCTTAAAGAAGATCTTAGATACACTGAGGGCATTTGCCTTGTGCTCTCAGCATGGAGAATGTCTGCAGCTGACAGTCAACCCAGTGAAGCAAAAAGCAATGTGTAGTGGAGGAGAAATTGTGTATCAGTGTTGACATTTTCTATTTATAGATTTCGTGTTAGAAGTACATGTTCCATGAACAGAGATCGCACAATAACAGAATCCCAGAATCACAGAATTACAGAATGGGTAGTGTTGGAAGGGACCACAGTGGGTCATCTGGTCCAGTGTCCCTGCTCAGAGATGGACAAATGCTGCCTGTAAATCCTTTTGCAGTATATTTGGTGGTCCTATTTCCACTCAAGTCCCTGGCTGAAGAATGACATGTTATCAGAGTCTGAACTGCTGCTTATGCATCTTTTTAACAACTGCGGTCTCATACTTCCCATACTGTCACCCATAAAACCAGAAATGGACAGCAACTTCCATCCTGTTCCATCCTAAGATTCAAGACTTGGTCTTGAAGACAACTTGGACACAAATAGGTAATAAATACTATCATCTGATTTTAACAACACAGACAAAAATATTAAAGTTGTGATGTTATTCAAGGGGGTTAACCCCTAATTTATCACAAATTAAAATACAGTACATCAGTCCTCAGAAATATTCCTGAAGTGCTCTGATATTTTAGATATTACCAGTGTCAAGCTGATAGCATTGTTGGTTTGATAAAGAAATAGTTCTTTGGGCAGAAATCAAATATCTTGTTGACACCCAATTTAGTGTGTTCATGAATTAACATTTTATAAGAGCTTGTTTCTTCTCTTTGAAAGCAGTAGACAAGTTTATGGAATAACGGACTTCCTTAATTATCTTGAATATTCTAATATGACACACTTTAAAACACTGGTAGTGTCTTGTAGAAAATAATGGTGCTAAATAATGAGGTGAACTAATTAAATAGAAGGGAAAATTTTGTATGTATGTGACAGAAAGGAGGCAAAACACATGACAGGACATAATTCCCTATTCCTGTTCAAATTAGCAATTAATTATCTGGTTTTGTTACCCTTCCAATCAGAGTATGGGATGAAGAATGAAGTGGCTTTTTTTTTTTTTTTTGCTTCACCTTTACCAAAATAAAGGAAGTATGAAACAAGAAATTGTCACTGAATGGAAGCAGCTTTTACTTTTAACCAGTAAATGCTGATCTCCACTTACAGTATTTGAATATTGTTCAAAAGGTGTTTGCTGGTGAAAGCGTGTCTGTAAAAACATGAATTATTTGAATTGCTATATTTAAATATTTTATAATTGCTATTATCTTTTATACACCTTACTTGAACAAAACAGGCCAAAAATGGACAGAAAGCAGCCAAGAAGGATGGATACTTTCTTTAGAGAAAGCAGGATTTTTGAATAGTCAGTGTAAAATTGCAATGACCTTATCTACAAGTATTACTTCTTAAGCTGTTTTCCAATGCAAAAGTTGTGTAAATTTACAGTTTCATTGGAAAAACCCACAGATAAAATAGATTTCCATAGAAAAGGCTTTTTTTGTTGAGCTGGTGGATTATCCTGTTTGCTTTGACTGATCACTGGTCCGACATCCTTTCCTTCCACTCCTGACAGATGTAACTGATGGATGTTGGTAATGCTAGCAAAAAAACCTGCTCCCTGGGGGATATGAAGGAGCTCCTATGAAACCTTACAGCTGGAACTAAATCGTCTTTAAATTAAGCTATTAAAAATGGTTTATCTTCTGAAAGACCACCTTTTTCATGGAAAAACAAATAAGACAAGCTAAACTTTGGGCTGTTAACCGGCCATTAGTATTTCTGAGCGAAAAATAAAACAAACTTGTGGGAAGCTACATCAGGATTTTGTGGTATCTTTCAATGCTTCTAAGCTACAAGGACTGGGGCAGGTGAAGCCTGTTGTAAAACATGCCAGGACCCATGAACATGCAGAGGCTTTATATCCATACAACATTTTGTATCCATACAACAAATCCTGGTTGCTGGCATCCCTTGGGCTAATACCAGAGCAGCAAGCTATTTGCAGCCCTGGTTCTTTCCTACTGCTTGTCAGTTCTCCCCGTGGGTCCTGGCTTTGCATGCAGGGAACTGGCACTTGTTGGCAGTGGCAGCTGAGCCACGGCAAGGCTGAGCTGAGGCTTTCCCAGGAGGGAGTTATGGAAAGAGGGCATCCATCGATTCGGCTTTGCACTTCGTGCCCTAGACATGGAAGGAAGTGACGCTCAGCTAACACCCCTCTCCTTGCAAGAGATCCCCTGGGAGTGTATTTAGGGCATTCTGCATCTGTGGAACACCAGGGCAGGTATCTGTGCTGCTGCAGCCAAACGGGCCCTGCACAAGGTGCAGCAAGAAGCATCAGCATCAGCCTCAGGGACATGCAGT
The DNA here is from genome assembly GCA_013398615.1 of Brachypodius melanocephalos. Classification (NCBI taxonomy): domain Eukaryota; kingdom Metazoa; phylum Chordata; class Aves; order Passeriformes; family Pycnonotidae; genus Brachypodius; species Brachypodius melanocephalos. The sequence goes on from VZSR01003803.1 coordinate 50,032,262, forward strand.
ACTTTCTGCACATTGTTCCTTTCACTATATTAATTATCCTCTCTTCAAAAAAAAAAAAAAATATAACTTTCTGCTGCAGACAGAAGAATTCCAGCGGAACTGTGGTGTATTCTGTAAAATCAATATTAATCATTTTCAAATTGTTTGCTTGTTGACTTTCTGAGGACAGAAAGAAATCCTTAGGGCAACCTAAGCACGGCACAAACAAAATGTTCAACAACAAGAAAATGTTTGGCTTTTTTTTTGCCTCTTACATCTCATATTTGACCTTTAGAATACTCTTGTCATTTAATCGCATAGAGGGCCATAAAATGTGATGAATAACTAATACCTTACCCATAGTCATGCTTGTATAATAGAATTCTGAAATTCTCTATGAATTGTATTAATACTGGTTTGTTACAGTAAACCAGCATTAATGTAGTTCATAGAGAAATTCAGAGTAAAATAACATTTTATTACATTATTTTTTGTGATTTCTTGACCGTAGCTTATGTGCTGTAAACCATACAAACATGAAGATAAAACCCTTCTTCATTTTTTGTCCCTAATACCAATTCACTAAGAGAAAATAAAGTCCGGATATGCAATTTGGGCTGAATTGTTATATTCCTTTCAATAGGTAAACAGTTTTCATTTTACTGATCATCCTCCAAATGTTATTTTTTATCACAGTTCCTCTCATACTGCTTTTACAATGATGGTATATTCATAACAGTGATTGGATTCTAGGGAGAGAAGTATTTACCCCTGTTCTTCAATAACTCTCCTTTTTGTGACTTTTTCAAAATTAATGCTACTGGAGTACTTAAAGAAAATATAAGCAGTCTGAGATTTAATCAAATTATATGAAAATTAACTTATCACTGTTAAATATAAATTAAATATTGCTACTGAGTCTATCCTTCTCTCTGCTGTTGGGATAAAATCTTGAATGTTGGCTACACTAGTTTTTTGGCAATATGCAGGAGCAGCAACTGCATCAGTTAGCCATAGGGAAACAGAACTTCCCCTACCTTCTGTGCATTCCTTTGAAGGCTGATATACTCCTCAAGGGCAGTTTGTCTGAACAACAGTTTCACTGAGATAAGATGGTTTATTGCGAGTAAGAAAATTAATAGAGCAAACCTAAGAATGCTTTAATATGCCTTCATTTATATTTTGTGCAAATGGAATGAGACTGGAAGCTCTGAACAATGTTACAGAAAGAGAATACTAATACATATATTTTCCCCAGAGCACCACATGGCTCTGATCCCAGAATCAGATTTCTAACCTACACATTGTACTCAAATATAAACAGGAGCTATCTCTGCCCTTCTTTTAGTCCTCAGCTTTTGAAACATTACTGCATCTAGTGCTTTTTGTTCAGTCATGCCCTCTTCGTCCATGCTATGATGTGTGAACAGACTCACAAGCTTGCACAAATTATGCTAACACATAGAGCTTTGAATCAAAGTTTATTTTGCACAGCTATTTATCAGAAGTCACTAGGATTTTTAATGTCTTTTGGTGGTCTATTGAATGACTTAATAAGCTCAAAGAGCCTCTGTTTTCAGAGTGTCGTTGTATGAAGTATGATAAACCATACCTATTATGCATGGATAAAGTATTTTTCTTCCACTGGGCAGTGTTTTTCAAAAGCTGCTTCTCACCAATTCACAGTTGTCTTGGATATGATTTCACTGGCAAGCCTGTTCTGTCTGGCACATCTGTGTAGAGGTGTTATCATGGGTAGAGATGAAAATGCCTCAAGAAAGCAATTGAGGAATAACATGAAGAGCTACTGGGCTCTTGTTTGTAAGGATTTGACCATATGCTGTATTTCTGCTTTTAATTTTTTTAAAGAGCACCTTTAACATATATTAAAGCAGAGAGATACATTCTTCTCAAAGCATGGAATTACTGGCTGCAGTTTTATAGCTCACGGCAAGCAACCTAGAGGCCTTATTAATACTTGATGAATCCCTCTCAATGTCTCAGCAGTGAAGAGAAGACAAACAACCTGCTGGATGATTGATGTTGTGCCTGCCAAGGAGGAACTTTAAAGCATGATTCTCTCTTACACAATCTGTAGCAGAAATCCAGCCTGATCCGGCGTGATCCTGCAGTAGCGATAGCGTGAGCTGGGTGGGGACGCAATCTCTGCCCTATTGCACAATGGAAAGTGTGTTAACAAGTGGTTCAGGTCCTTTAGAAAGGATTTCAGCTTTCATCTCTGCCTCCTCCCTACCCACAAGGTTCCCTAGGTCTCCACGGCACACTGCTCTTTGTCAATGTGTGTTTGCATACCTATGTCAGCCTGTATGCGAAAACTTACATTGTCACTGTTTCTAAGTATTGTTTGCTCTCTGAACCATATAGCTGCAAAGAGTCTGTTAATCGCCTTTTTCATTGTTTTCCTTCTCCAAATCATGGACTCTGTTTTCTGTGCAGCTGTTTTCCTTTTGTTCTGTTTTCTCTTGCTCTCCTCAGGTGTCCTGACATACATAACCTTTGTCAGACGAGACACATGGTCAGACTTACTGAGTAATCTCTTGTGTGCCTGCCCAAGTCCTAAAAATCAGGCTTGAGAGATCCTTACAATGATGCCATATGGGCAGAGAATCCTTCACCTTTCCTGCAGTTTGATGGTTCAAAGGAAATTGTAATGTTCTGCAGTCTTTTACTGGAGTAGGGCCATCAAATGGGTGAAGTGAACAAACCTATATTTTATTCCAGATGAAATTTTCAGTCACATGGACATCACAAATGATCCCTCATATCAAAAAGAATCCCTAAACTGCACATGAACTCCTGAAACTACAGTAGCCAAATTGCAGTTCTGCTGTGTGCCAAGTCTGCCTCAAAAGGGATGATAGAAGAATAAATTTAAAAAGTATGACCATTTTAACTTCTACAGGAATATTCAACATCAAATAGGAACAGTTTCAATAAAATACAATTTAATTTCAATTAATACATCTGGGTCCATAAATTCGCCTTTTACTTATTTCGTTTTGGTTTTGTAATTGCAATATACTGAAGCCAAAGGGAAAAAAAAAGATTCTACTCCAGGGCACAATGAATTATTGATTAAGGCAGCTAGAGCAGTATGAATCCTTATAGGAAGCCAAAAGTAAATCAGTAAATGAAAGGGGTTTAAATATATACTTAGAAAAAGGAATTTTGGCAAATACTGAAATGAATGTTAGACAGAAAAACCTCAAACCGTCTGAATCGCTGCCCCTAGCTGTCCAGTCACTCTGTGATTTAAATAAATTGCAGTTTAGAGTGAATTATGTGGGAAAATTAATCCAATAAAGAAAACAGCTTGTAGAAGAGCTAACACTGCAAATGTGGCAGCATTTAAATCCTGATCATGTGAAAACATTTGTTATACAGATCAGACAAAAGATTTGTGAAGAATAGAAAGACTGAAATGCTGTTCCTCAATAATAGCATAAAATGGATATCCACTGAAATCAATGCTTGTACATGGATAGTTCATACCAGAAAAATGGGAGGTTCTCCTTTATCAGGTCTCAAAGACAATATGTTGGGATAAAATTATGGTAAATCAGGAAAAAAATCAAAGAAAAGAAAAAAACATCAAAAATCCCTCACAAGAAACCACTTAATTCATCTGCCTTATGGCCAATCTTTAGGGGAAATTTGTCTCAAGACAGTGTGAGGGACATAATTAAATTATCTTTGCTCCCTTACAGCAGAAACTGTACGCTAAGCTCCTTCTGCTTGGAAAAAGTGAGCTCTCTAATACTGAGCATAGAGTAATAGGGAAATACTGATAATCTAGCCAGTAATCATATTCAGAAAACATCAGTATGATTTTTTTTAGGAAAACAGAGAACAAGAAACATGTATAAACCCACACAGATTTCTCTAAATGGTCGTTAAAAATTAAGCTTAACATAAATGTTTAGAATTTGTAAGGGCTCTAATACTCCTGAGGACTTCAAGTCAAACTCAGCTGTGAGCTCTTATTTCTTAGTATTTTAATGGCATAATTAGTGTGTGGAGCCTTTCAGAAGAAATGTCTTCTCAGACAAACAATATCCGTGGATAAAACTGTTTCTCAATCAGAACAGTTAAAATGTTGTCAAAATCACACAGGGACCAGTGAAAATTAATGTCTACTCAAGAGGCTCCTTGAAGACTATTAAAACTACCAGGAATCTGTAAGCAAAACATTAATGTGTCATGATATCTTTTAAGATTAAATGTGTTTCTACTCTGAAAATGGTTTCTGCCAAATAGCATTTTAGCATTATGTGCATTCTGGAACCCAACACTTTTCTAGTTCTTGGATTTATATGTACATTAGAAGGTTATATGTTTCTTCTGACGTCAAGTGAAAATTCTTCAGTGGGATATGAATTTCAATTTAATTTCTTTCACCTTTTGAAAACTACAAGTGAGGAAACCTGTGGAGGATGTTGTTATCAGAGGGAAATTGGATGAAAAGTAATCCAAATAAGATGAAGTGCCAAACAAAAGAATAAAATTGAAATATTATGCTAGAAGAAAATGAAGGTTTTGGCGACAGAATATTTTATCTTTAAGCCTGGGAGAAAATCCTCTTATTTTAGAAGGTGTTAGACCTGAGTCTTGGTCCAAAATGTAGTCAGCTTTTTTCTTCAGAACTGGTGGCCCAAAAACTTAGCTTCTCACACCCTTACATGTACACATGGGAGGCTTTCTTGTTAGCTCCAATATGCATTTTTCCAGTACAACAAAATTGGCATGTCATTTCCTCTTTATTCTGCTCAAAGTTTTTGTTTTTCAGATCAGTGTTCTTTAAAGGTCATATTTTTTTCTGCAATGAGAAACCAACTTATGCGTAGATATTGTAACTTTTGGGTTTATCTTCTAAGCTTTAATTAAATAATTATGGCCTTTAGGAAAACACAGCATAGTTAAATTCCTTTTGCGTAGATGAGACTGAAACAGGCATCCCTAGGGGTCATGAACAAATTAATAAGAGTGAAACAACAACTAAACGTTGCTCTGTTTGTGAATGAAGGGAATTTCATTTAGCATAGATGAACAATAAGCAGAAGGAAATTTAATGATGTAAAGCAACAGTTATCTCCAAGAAGTTACAGAATTTTAGCAATAAGGAACCAACATTTTAAAAGTAAGTGAAAATATGGTTCTGCCTTACATCTTTATATATTGACAATGATAATTCACAGCATTAAACCCAATACTAGCTATGACAGATAAGATACAATATGTGTACAAGACTCATACTATAAATCCTCTCAGGCAAATTAAATTCTGAGAATGAAATCAATAAAAGGCAAGAAGATATTAATATAAGCCTGTAAAATTAACGGAGAAAAAGCTATTCACAACAGGCATGAGAGAAATAATGTAAAGAGTATCCCTATAAATCTGTGTTATGAACAGTCAAGTACCAGAAAAAAATCCCCTGTTATTTTTGAGAGTTTCTAGAAGGACCTATCTGAAATATTTTGCCATAGAAATAGGGTAATTAATGGATATTTTAATTTGAATAACATTTTATATTTTACCCAAGCAGCTTACCATTTTCTCTTTAAAAATGCTGTCTCTGCCTCTTGATGTGTGGTAAGGATGTTCATCTCCCACATTCTGACTTATGTGTTAAGGCCATAAAATTGAAGGATAGTTCATTTTTAGCACTGCTATACACAAAACTGTTGTTTGGCTTACATATTATTTTCCAAATGGCTGGGCAATGCTTCCAAAGCTTCTTTTGTTCTTCTTCCCATTCCCTAACTTTAAAGATGCATTTGGCTGTGTGCCAATCAGCGCAGCAATCACTGCCAGCACTCACCTGACCCCATGGAAAGGCTTTGGTGGCTGCTTTGGGGGCAGCAGTGAGGGTACCACCCGCCTGGGGTACCCCAGCCTGGGGGCAGCCCATGAGCTGGGGGTGTTCTGGCTGTGCCCCACAGCAGATACTCAGGAGAAAGGCAAGGAGGAATCTGTTCCAGCAAGCTTTGGGTCACTTGGTTCCCATTCCTCCCCTCACAGGTCTTAAGGGCAGTTAATTTCTCTAAGGTCATGAAGTGACGATGGCAGACCAAGGATGTAGGAAACAGAGAGATTCACATGAGAAAAAGCACAGAATTCACAGAGAAAGTCACAAATTTCTCCTGCTTCATGATGTTCAGCTGGTAAATCATGGCACTCCTCTGCAGGGAAATCTTTATTAATGAGGAAATTTTTGAAATTTGTGGAGCTTTCCAGTAAAAGTTTTTACACTTATCAGCAGGAAAAGATATTTGGGACATTATGTTGTTCATTTTCTCCATTTATACTTTATATTTTGTGATGTACCAATATTTGTTATTTTTCAGAAGTTCTGCTCCTTGTCTTTCTGTTATAGTAGACATAAACCCTGACAACTTTAAGCAATCATCCACATACCATGTGTGTACATGGATTTCCAGGGAAGGTGGATCTTGGGAATGCACAGACCATGCAAACATAGGAAGCGCCTTCATTTTTTCAGATCAAGGCAGAAGTTTATATTTGTACCTGTCTAGTCAGATTTCACTAATTAGAGCACTAAAGAATGAAAATAGTAGGATTTTATTAGCAGTTGCCTTCTACTTGGTGTTGCGAGCAAATGACTGGGACACTCTGCTTGCCAGAAGAAATCTCTGTGCCCAGCAAGTACACAGCCGTGATACAGGTCTAGGGGACAAAAGACAACCTTTCCAGTGTCCTTCTTCCAAAGAATATCTTTATTCTCCATTTGCAGAAACATGTAGCCCATGTAAGGAAGATGTTCATATTTATTTAGGAACTGTCAGTAAAACCACAGCTGTGCTTTCAATTCTCAGTTTTCAGTTTTTCTTTTTTGAACAGGTTGTTTCTTTGGTTCTGAGTCAACATGTCCCAGAACACATTTTCACTCAGTGTTCCATTAGATCAGATGGTCAAGAGTGCCTTTGGAGTTCTGCTTGCATGTTGGTGTTGTGGTTTGAAAGCAAAACAAGTGAGAGGCTCTAA
>VZSR01003803.1:50042960-50054547 GCA_013398615.1 Brachypodius melanocephalos
AAGAAAGACACATCAGTCCTAGATCCAGTGTCAATCCAGGTGCTGGAGTGTTCACAGTCCTGGGAACAATCCTTGGGTTTTGTGAGGCTACTTTTTTATTTATAAGCTTCCCTATTCTGGAGATAAGTTTCTTGCTTTCTATGCAAATCAATTATCATGTGCAATCTGTTCTTCTAGATATTTCTGTAAAAGAGTCAAAGGAGTTTTGGGTCCTCTGACTGATACTCTTGATCCCCCTGTAGCCGCTTCTTGGCCTCATTTCTGCACTCACACTGTATTGTGCTATAGTCATCTCCAGGGGCCAGAACAAGGATGTTTGTCCCACGAAAAAGCTGCCCTACCTCCATATGGCCCCATTCTTCAGCCACATCCTGTTCTTTCTCACAGTGTGTTGTTACCAGCAATACTTGCTTGGCTCCACAGCTATCTGGCTGTCAATGTTTGAGACACATACATTTGCTCCCTTTTTTCCTAGGCTTCTCTGAAGAAGTAGCTGGTTCAGCCTGGGTTTCTCTGCACAATATTGCATTGTGTTAGAGATACAGAGATATATCTTTCCAGCCTGCTAATCTGAAAACTTTTCCTTAGCACTGAAGAAGGAAGCAGTAGTTCCTGTGGCAAATACAGTTTGCTATCAGCTTTATCAGAACCATTTATGACTGTACAAAGCAGAAACCTGCATCATGTCACTATACACCTCTGCAGTTTCCTAGTAAAAGCCTTAGTCTGTGCAGTTGCTTTCAGAATCCAGTTCAAAGCATTGTTAGTGAATAAAAGAATGTAAACTCCTCTTCAAGCTTATTTTGAACTGTTTCAAGTATAGGAATGCTTGCAAGTACTTATCTTCAGTATTTTAGATGCACCTCTGTCTCAGGCATCAGTATCACCTTAATTGAGAGCACCTGCCTATTGTTCACGCTGCCATGGTGACACATCAATTACAGAAATTAGTAAAATGTCATCATCTCCCTCTATTCTACATTTTCCTTTGCCTTGTTCCTCTTACTCTGTGACACAAGTGTACCACACTTCCTCCTGTAGTGGTTTGTTTTGCTGCACTTGAGTACAAGACAGGATGTACCCAGTGACTTCCATCGAGACCCCTTTGGATAAGCGGGGTGTGTACTCCAGCACCTGAACCTTAGGGAAAATGCTGCTGTATATTTATTTTGTTTTCCAAGCACTCAGCAAAATGGTGGTCTAGACAAATCATGTGTCTGTATTTCTGCCTCATTTCTGTAGAGGTTTCATTAGACTAAAGGATGCACTAGAAAACATCTCTTCAACAGAGATTGAAACATGATATTTCCTTGTGTCTATCAAAAATGTAAGCTATTATGAAAAGTCTGGAGTATTTTATTTTTAATATGTATATAATTATTATAAGCATAATTTAGAATGAAACCTGAAATAGCTGCTCAAACTATTTTTCCCTGTTTCATTCCATTTACTTGAATTAGCTAACAAACAATTAAATTACAGTTTTGTTAAAATAATAATTTTGAGAACAGGTTTTTAAACCCTTTTTTTAATCTGTTCAAAATTGCATTGTGATGTTTCCACACTATATGTTGATTCACTTTTTTCACTGCAAAGCTATGGCAACTACAGAGAGAAAAAGATAAATTCATGGAAGGAGTTAATCTGCATACGTCACACTAAGAAGGCTAAAGGTAGAAACTCACTCTCTTTTCTGTAGTTTGCAGTCACTTGTCAAACTCCAGTAGTTTATCTTTAGTACATAGCATGAATTATTCTCAGAATAGTCCTAGGGCTTCTATTGTTCTATTGTATTTGATCATTACAATCCTGGTTCTTCCTGGCCTCAGCAGATAATGGCTGTGACTTTCTTCTCTAACTTCAAATAAAGACACGTGTGAGCCAAAGTTGGAGGTTAAGATCCTCACAGGGAGAGTCTGACATTCTACATTTGGGATAGTGTCTGTCTCCATCCATGCGATGAACACTCACACAGAGCAAGAACAATATCAGCAGCAGGAAGTAGGGACAGACTCTACCTTTTTACTCCACCAGGTGAAAGCCCTGGTGGCTATCAGGTTTTAGAACTTCCATCTTTAAAAGGCACCACTAATTTTACATTGTTTTCTGTCCAGAAGCAGAATTTCTGCAGTAGTGATACCGATTGCCTTTCAACTTTTCACCAGTTTTCAAGGATTAACCAATTCTAAATTGCTCAGCTACTCCCTGCCAGCAACATGAATTTTTATGCTTCCACTGTGATTGAACCTTTTACAAAATATTTATTTTGTTATCTCAGTACTAAAAGTCTGTAGCATGATTGCCAGGTAGTTACAGACTTAAGTAATCCAAAAATTTAGCATCTTGATTGATCAGTAGGATGTAACATGGCAGACAACCTCTAAGGTAATAGTTAAAGTTTCACAGCTTGACAATGTCAGGTACCATAGAATTGAAAAAGCCAGGTGTGTCCTCAGCATTGACTCACCCATGAACACAGCAAGGATGTGACAGACTGACACTGAGAAAATTATTCGGTGTAAAGCAGCAGGACTTTCTAAAAAAAACACAGAAAAGGAAAAGCAGAGATCATGATGTGGTGGGAAATAGAACACAAAACCTCACAGTTCCCTGAAAGTAATGTTGACATGCCACCATGTTTCAAGATGTGGAGCCCAAGGAGGAACAAGAGGTGACTCTACCACACAGCAAATTATGTCTCTTCTAAGCTTATGTGACTTCTATGACTGTGTACTACACAGGTGAAAAAAAGTTTGAAGACAGACATTTTCAAAGAATATAAATATTAAATAGATATACTCAGAAATCATGGTGCTGTTAAAACTTTTTAGTATAAGCATGGCCTCAGATTGCTTACTGACTTTCCCTCACTATTTCTTCACTATTTTTTTTCTGAGAGACCTATTTCAACATATTTCTCCTTTTTTATTTAGAGAGAATAGGACTACAAAATTACTAAGGATCTCAGCTATGGAAATAAGCCAGAATCCTGGCTTAAAATAATGCAGGGCTATAAATTCTACCTTCCATAGGATTTTTATCACTTTGTATGGCTTGTCACTCTTTCTCCATGAAATCAGAAAGATGTTGATAATTACAGATTTGCTTATAAACAGCAGCTTTGCAATCTGATACAAAATACCTGCCTGTGGTGCTCTGTGGCCCAACAGCTCTTCAGAAAAGGAACTAGGGAAAACCAGATGATGTCAGTGAAAACCTTTGGGTTAAATCATAAAGCAAGTAACCAGTTGGTGGCTTGCAGTTTTCATTCTTTCTCTGTTTATGCCTTTTATTTGAAATCTTTATTATTATTACTTTTATTACCATTACTGTAGTGTATAAATTCATCCAATTACCTCTCTGAAATTTGTTTGAGTATCTTGTTGATGTAAGTATCAATAAATGGTATGTTATTAAAATGGAATTCCTGGCTATTTAAGTGTGAGTAACTCTGTCCTTCACTGCATACTTCAGGAGTGGCAGCACCTACCTTTGAACAAGAAAGCCACTAACTGAACTAATCTCTAAACAAACTTGAAAAATTATTCAATTTCTGTTATTTTCTGCGTGACATTAAATTAAAAACTTGAGAAAACAACATTTGTGAATAACTTCTTTAAATTGATACAATTTTTTCCCCTACCCTGTAGTGCTCAAAAGCTTGTGCCCTGTTTTTGTCTGTTTTAATTTTTAGAGAGGGAGATAAACTGAATGGATGGATTATGGAGATTAGCTACTTGGATAAAACTGAAGCCCTTGTTCTTTGTTTAATGTGATAGTCTCTTTCCTGAAGAATTAAGAAAATGACAGCACCTGTACTTGCTGTTTGTTGTTAAGCTCATCTGCATTTTTTCAATTATGAAACAACTCATCCTAGAAACCCAAGGGAACGTGAATTATTAACTGAGCTAAGACACACTTGTACTAAAATCTTATGGGAAATCACAAGATTAATATCAGCTATGCAGTGAATATGTCTTTTGAGTTTTATTCAGAAAAGAAGAATACTGCTGTAAGAAGAAGACTGCTTCTTACATATGAATACATAATTTACTTATAATATACTCTGGTTTACTGCATTGAATTTTATAAACACAGAAAATATTAGTCTATGAAAAAAATTAAATTGTGTCTAAAAACCAACAAATATTAATAGACAACATAATACAAAAAACTTTATTATATATATGGAAGATGCTTTAGACTGTTAAAATTAATAAATGGACAATGTAAAGTCAAAAATATTATATATGGCAAGAACTGGCTTTTGACTTTGATAGTTGTTTTTCAGAAATATTGAATTATTTATCATTATAAATTATTTATTATTTATAAATTTGAAGCAAACAAGACTTGACCACTTATAGGACTGAGATTTTACAATGCACTGCACTGTTCCATTGTGATGTTGTGTTTCTCACCAACTTTCAATGGATAAAACTATGATTCCATAAAATCATAAAAGATTAGAATATTTATTTTCATTAAAAACATGTTATAATTAAATAAAAAACAAACTTGTACAGACTCATCTTTTGCAGCTTCATATTTGGACAAAACGAGCTACACAATCTTATCTTTTCTCTTGCATTTAAAAAATATTTTTAAGGAAATGTGTTTAGCAGGAAGCTTGATGACATTTGTTTACTAAGATCTCTAATTAGCAGTACTAGAAAATAATCAGTCCCTAACCTACAGTTTCTCATTATCACATCTTCAATATTGTATGCTATTAACCTAATCTGTACCTTGAGCCTGAGCAGGTTTTACTTTCTGTGTTGCAGATAATGTCATTCCTGGAAAGGTTACTTGAGATGTTGCCCCTGGCAGAATAGGCACTCCTGCTTTATAATAAAGTCTGCCAAACACTGAGACTTAAACCTTGTCTACTGAAATTTGGTCCGGTTCTGAAAAAGACCATGACCAGCCGCAGTGGTGACTTGGAAAAGGGAAAGGTGTTCTCCAGGCTTGTATTGTACTGCTTGGAATACATGTAACGCACCAAGCTGTAGAAATGGGTGTTGTAGACAGGAAAGGCCATCACATTCCTTTTTGCCTGTCAGTCAATACCTATGTGACTAACTGGAGGCAGAGACAATGGTAGTTGGAAAGAAAGCAGATAAGAAAAGATTTATCTCTAGGACATTCAGCTTTCAAATACTTATGGAAAGAAGACACTCACCTTCTCTGGCTTCTGTCTCCTAAATTTTCTATAGGACCATATGGAAGTTAATTGTCTTTGAATTCAATATAGTCCTTTGACTTTGTATGATGTACACTTCTTTGCAGAGACTTTAGTGACTCTTTACTCCTCCTGCTCCCTTTAAATCCTACTAATTCCTATATGTTTTCCTGCCATAATGCATGCCTCTTTCTATGAAATTCATTGGAACTGGACTGTGTCAAGCAAGTCCCTTTGGTTTTCATTTTAACCTTTCACAATGCTACAAAATAATTTCCTCCCAGTACCTAAGAATGGCTGCAATGGTTGGTGAAGGACACGTTACTGACTAATACCTAAAAAGTACAGTACAAACAAAGGGTATTCAAACACTGATGTATCTTGATTTCTGCAGCATCATTTCTATGAGGAACTATTTTTATCAAAGTGGATCCCTACTATTATACAACATTTTCCAAAAATACGTATATTGCATGACCTCCTATCACTAAGATTTTTCCCTGAATGCAGCTCAAATCATTCTTGCTCTTCCAACAACTAGTTATTTTTCTGATTTTGCATGAAAGGCTTAAGCAGTGTACAAAGCAGAGCTGATAAAAATAGTAACATACAGCTCTTTCTCTGATGACTTGCTGTGTTTATTATTGCAAGGAATCAAGTTTCTGAAGAAACCCACAACTGAAGAAGTGAGTAGGACCTCGTAATCTTTTTGAGTATCAGTGCTGAATGTGTCATATGCCACAGTATGCTGCCTTCCTTGGTTTTGGTTTGTATGACACTCACCCGTGCTGTTGGTGAACTTTTGCATATGGTATATGAAACACTGCAGAAGTATAATAAAAACTCCTTTTATTCTGGTTATACTAGAAATTTCAAATACATAAATGTATAAATTATGTACAAGACAAAACCAAGAGGGATGATTAGATAATCTACTGTATCACATATTTCTGTATCTAAAGTATATAAATATTAAACATTTACCAAATAACAGCTTGCCTAATTAGGAAAAAATCATCTCCACCCCTATAGTTTCAATTAAAGAAGCTATTTTTCGCTCCCCTTCTGAAACCATCTTGCATAAAATGATTGGAGTAGAATGCCAGCTGCGTTGGTCTCCTGAGAGAATCCGTGGAGATTTTACCAGCATGAGACACGATCATTCTTCTGCAGGTGCTATGCCTACTCAAATCCTTCATTAGTATTTCTAAAGTGTTCCAATTATACAGTGTCACTTCCAGTTACTAAAACTTCTCCTTGTTTCAACTTTTCAATAAGGGTTTGTTGGTTAGGCTTTTTTTTTTTTGTGTTCGCAGGCAGGGATGGGGTTGCAGAGAAAAGGAATTAATTGATTTGTGAATGGGTGGTGACGGCTGAGACGTGGGACTTTAGGTAAAACTTAGGTAAGCTGTTTATATTTATAGCTGAGTGTCTTATCTGTTATTTAGGCTCTTCCTCATTCCTCAGCTCTTCTTTCAGACATAGGACACTTTTTGCGAAATAACCAGACTCCAGTGGGAGCTACAAGATGTTTCTTTCTCTAAATATCTTGACATAAGAAACATTCCTACTTTGAGATTGTGGTTACAGTTAAGAAGGCAGCCTCCCAAACCCTGGAGCAGGTCTCCTCATAGTATACTATGATGTGAGGAGCCTACATCCTCTTCTCAGGATGTGACAGGAGACAAAAGATTGTTCTTTGGGTGATGAGTCATCCTAAAAAATATGTGACAATTTAGTCCCGGAACCAGATACCCACCTGAGAATGCCATTGTGTACTTACTTAGCTCATGCTAAAAAACCCCAATTCCTCTGGGCAGAGTGCAAACGCAATATTTCAATTGCATAGGCAATGCTTTGCTATCTCAGGCGGGTTTCTAGTATACCCTGGTGAGGTAAGTGGAATATTTGGGACACTCAGGTTGTGTGAGTTTCACTCACATGCCTCTGGAAGCTGCTAAGTGCTCTTTGGAACTTGGCCCAACTGCTCCACACAGCACAGAAGTGAAATTACGTGAAATTTCTCACTGTAAATTGTTTGCTAAGATTAGCTTTAGGAAATGTCGCTTAACTTAAGCCACAATAGGACAGGTGCCTTATAAAACGAGAAATTTTCATTAAAGGGAAATTTTCATAGAAAGGGAAATTTTCATCAAAATGGCAGTTTTATAAATTATAGGGGCACTCCTAAGAGGCTGAAGGCTTTTATATGCACTTTCATGTTTAATGCTTAGTATGGCCCCTGCTCTTCAAGCAGCACTCTACCAAATTTTTCTGGGCAGCCACTGCTGCACTTTTCTCATCTGTTTAGCCATCTGGGTCCTGTGGTGACATATCCATGGTATATCATAAAAGGGAAGTGCCTGGTCTTTTCTGTGAGCTGCCACATGCAGCTCTGGGGAGGCAGCAGGGTGAGGAATAGTGTACTGGAAAGGCTTGTGAAACAACTGGGCAGCATCGCTTTGTGCTGCTAAGGAGGTGTGCTGCAGCTGGAGGAGAGAATTAACTTCCTTGGGAAGAGAACAAAGAAAGGAGCTGACATTTCATCAACAGGGAAGAGAGAGGGGAACAAACTAACTGTGGAAGAGCAGGGTTTATATTTCCACTCACAGTTCTGGCAGCAGGCAGTCTCATCTGAACTGTATTCTCTTCATTAAAAGGCTATCCCAGGAAGCAAAGGTATAAAAATAACTATTATGAAAGATGTTAGCAGGACCCAATTGTGGCTGACTCCAGAACAGATGAGTCCAAAATCTTGATCCTTGAGTAGCAAGGAGATGAGGTCTGAACCCGCAGTCCTGGCCCTCACAGGATTCTACCTGCACACATCTCTGAGGGGCACACCTCTCTTTAGCCACAACCCAAGGGTGTTGGCAGAGGTTATGGGCAAAAATGTCCCATGGGAACACCAAAAGGCTCCATGACGAGTTAATCTTTCTGAATGCCCTGGTGGCCTGTTAGACAGACTGGTGCAGCATATGTGATTACTCTCCAGACACTTTCTCCACAGAGAGTCCCTTGGGAGCCTTACAGAGTGTGCTGGTTTGGCTGTCTAGAGTTAATTTTCCTCACAGTAGCTGTTCTGGGCTTTGCATTCAGTTTGAACTAAAAACAGCATTGATAACCAAGGGGTGGTTTGGTTATTGCTGAGCAGTTCTCACACAGAGCCAAGGCCTTCTTTTCACCCCATCCCAACAGCAAGGAGGCTGGGGGTGCACAAGGACTTGGACCTGAGCTGACCAGAGGGATAGCCCATAACCATATGGCATGATGTTCAGCCATAAAGAGGGGGGACACAGGAGGAAGGGGGCACTTATTCAGAGTGGTGTCATTTGTCTTCCCAAGGCGCATTCACATCTGATGGAGCCCAGCTTTTCTGGAGATCACTGAACACCTGCCTGCCCATGGGAAACAGTCAATGTGTTCCTTATTTTGCTTTGCTTGTACATCCAGCTTTTACATTCCTCATTAAAATATCTTTATCTCAACCTGTGAGTTTTCTCAGTTTTACTCTTCTGATTCTCTTCCCATCCCAGGGGGAGTGGGGAGTGGATGGGTGGGACTGTGTTGCTGGGTGGGGTTAAGTCACCACAAGAATCACTGTCAGCACCCTTGGTTCCTGGTTAGTGACTAATTTTCCTTCTCAAAGCAAAGTCTCTGTGGGAGATAATCAGCATGTCAGGCATTAACCTCATTCTGAGCTGTCTCTGCCATTGGTTCCCATTTTCCTTAGTGGAAGCAGGTCCCCGATCACAACACTGACTGCAATTGCAGATGAGTGCACATCATGCCTTATATTTTCATGGTCTACAATACTTTCCATTTACAGGTCCTAGATATGGCAAGCTGGGGTATATGAACTTCTAGTTGGTGAGTTTCAGTCTACTGACACCAGACTGTTTGGTTTTTTGTTTTTTTTTTAATCTATTGTTTGATGAATAATTTACGTCACTGTGTCCCTTTTTTAACTGCTTTTTGAACTGGACCAGAGTGCCAAACTGGCTGAAAAGCAACCTTCCTAGAGCAAATCAGTCAGGGCAGCTCCTCATTTTGGCTTACCAGGTACCCACATGAACATTTGTGCCAGAACAATGTGAAAGCTAATTTGGGCACAGAAAGGAATGGCTAGATTGGTTTTGTTTGGATTTTTTCTTCCCGGAAGTGCTGGCTTATGATGATCCAATGGATGTGCTGAACTGCAGCCTCCATTGCCTATTGTGCAGTGCCTTCAGCACAGATCCCAGACTGCTGGGTTTTTTAGTCACTACGTTAAATCTACTGCTCTAAGCACAGCAAGCCTTGTGCTTGCTCAGACTCCCTGTGAGTAAAACAAGTCAGGATAAACTGCTCCACTGAGGGTGTTTCTGGTGGATAAGACACTGTGTGAGAACTATTAGGGTTGTACTTAGGGTTGTATTAGGGCACAACTGATGCTAAAATTGGCAGACATGGTGACCCTAACAGAAAGAGAATACTTCCTAGATCATGATTCTGTAGAGGAGCACCTAGACACCTATGATGCTCATAAAGTGCTTTCTTAGTATCATTGCTTTCCAGAAAAGAGGGAGCATTCTGCTGAAAACAGGAGAAGTCACCTCAGTTACAGCCAGAGCCACTACAGTGGTTGCACAGCCCAGAAGCAGACGCAGGGATTGTTCATCATTGCCAGAGATTCCTCCTTCCTCAATTACTGAAAAGAAAATATCATGAAAAATACTTAGCAAGAAGTAGAAGGCTTTGCTGAAGTAACCATTTAAAGAGCTTAACCTTGATAGATTCAGCCCTGAAAAAGCATAATTTACTGTCAGTTCCAAACCACCACCATTAATATGGTACTCAACAATGGTATGCCCCCCAAAATACACTTGTACAAGTTGTTTATGGCATAATTCTGCCACCTTTGCTCATTCTGACTGGTGATTTTCTCCACCAGTAAACCCATCCCCACAGACTCTGGGAGGTGGCTCACAGAATTAGAAGCCCCTGATCTCCTGATGGGTCAAGTTGGCACTATCAGATTTTTAGAACAGAACAAGAGGGAAGAATGTTCCCTCATTTCTGATGCATTCCTCAGTTTGAGTGTGTCAACAGATGGAGTAGGGATTAGTGATAAAATAATGTGGCCTCTTAGCTTATGTAAAAAGCAGTCTTAGAATGCTCTGGATTTTCTGATGGCTCATTAAATGTACTCATGCAAACTAAAGTGTACTTACAGTATAAACAAAATGCTCATCTTCAGCGAGTGTTTGCTTTTGATAGATAATGTCAGGGCAATGCATGAATGTTTGGAGAAACACGAGTAGAAATGCTGAAAAAGAAAGAAAATTTGTCATTTGCTCTTTGTGACCTAGCTTGAAACTCTATCTGTTGATATGTGGCAGTTCTTACTGCTGCTCCCTCTGTGTTTCATGTCCTGCTGAGACTGTCTAATAGCCTTTTGCAGACTGACATATGTTCCTCCACCTTGTGTCTGAGGCAGCACTCGTGTAGCTGTGGCTGGTGTGGCACAGGGAGCAGAGCCCAGCTCCAGCTGCACAGCATGGTCCATGGTGCAGGAGGGGTGTTGCTGCAGTTTGGGGCTGCTCTGTGGCTTGCAGGCTTGGTGTGCTTCTTGCCAGGCTGTGCCACACCAGGGACCAAGCTCACGTAGATGCACAGGCCAATAACCCCAGCCTCTGAGCATGTAGCTAAAATGCCAGATAAAAAAAATTATTTTTACCAGTAAAATATACATAGTGAGGGCCAAAATTCATGAGAGACATTTAGCATTAGGCATTCCTACCATGATGTCTGTGTTATTCCTCTCCCTCCTTTTCCAGCCCCTGAGCAGGGGGATGTCTCTGCTTTTGCTAGTGGGGCTCTTTGAGACTCCTTTTATGAACTTAAGCCAATGACTGATACGGGTGAAAAATGTCTGGGGAAGGGCAGGATTTTCTGTATTTCAGCAATTTCCTTGGTTCAATTCACAGAGGCAAACACATTCTAAATCATTTTTGCAATTAAATGAGTCCTTCGCCTCAATCTGCAGAAACACTAAGATCCTATTGCTCCTAACCAAGACAACAGCACTCTCTAGGAACACTGCCCACTCTTCCCAAAGTCAGTGTTTCCCAGCTACCCATCCATGGGCAAGCTGGCCTCTGTACAGAAGAGCTAATGCTGGTTTGAACTAAGGGCACCAGGAAGTTTTTCTCATGGTTAGAGGTGTTCCATGCTTGGAGGGATTCTGTAAAGATGAGTCCTACACACCCACATAGCAGAGGGTTTCATAGGTGAGGGATGATGCATGACAGGGCTGGGAGCCAGGTGAGTTGAGGAGCCCTGTTAGCTGAGGGAAGGCACAGCTCTGTACCTGCACAAGCAGCCAGATCAGCTTGTGCTTGGGACAGTGCCTGGGACTGATAG